>JAGXJF010005261.1:0-543933 GCA_019208055.1 Stipa capillata
TCGTGGCACTTGCATGGCATCGAGGGCATGTGGCGTACCTGGTTTTGAGGCCGGATAATCCTTTGTATTTACTAATACCGGTCACATGATCAGTAGCCGATATACACAAGTTAACCTATATATCATTGTCACATGCATAATCCAGTATCGGAGATATAAATAGACCCTCAGGTCGAGATCCTTTACCTATAGCACAACGGCTAGAAATGTGCAGCGAAAAATCAAGCGGTGATGTGACCCATCAGTATGCCGTACCCGACAAGCAACTGACTGGGGTTACGCCCTAGCTTTCACGAACAAAGTCGTATCCTCAGAGTTGACGTCTCTTTCGTCTAGCCAAATCAACAAGCCAGGTGAGTACTTGGAATGTACTCGCAAGCATCCCGTAGGAAGAGTGTAATGGATATATTTTATGCAAGGTTTGTTCAATAAAAAGGCTCTACCCTAAGTTGAAGGTTGAGCGGAAGAGTAAGTTTTCATTTGAAATATGATGGTAATAGATTCAAAAGCATTCTGAAAGCAAGCCCATCTCTGACAGGTCAGTATCTGGTGCCAAGAATTACATTCTGACAATTGTCAACTAGAGGCTGATAACCCGTGTATCGCCTCATGTCATCCTTAAACCTACTCGTGCTACCGCCTTGTAGCACAGGCTCGGTTTCACTTTTGCAGCTCCTCACTACCAGCCCGTAGCTCAAACTGCACACTGTGGACACATCATGCCCACGTCCTTAATCCCATTCCCAAATTTCATAACCAAAACTTAGTCTAACCAATGTGTGGCCTTTTCAAGTTGTATCCATAATCGAGGACGTGGCTATTCGAATGGATTTTAACACTCTGCAAAGGTTGTACGGCTTTACCCACAAGATGTAAATACCCCTTGTTGCCGAGTACTAACGGATACACTTCACGAGGTGTATTGGCAGAGTTATTACAACGAGACCTTCTCCCACTTTCATACCAGTGCTGGACCCGCTAGATAAGATCTATCCAGTCTTCGCTTGTGCTCGGTGATGCCCGACCCCACAACCCGAAGTGGACTTATCTTTATGTCGAACCTCTACCCACTGAATCATGTGGAGGTCGAGCCTCTACCCACGTAATCACGTGGAGGTTCTCTAGAGATGCCAATCTACCTAGCACCCTCTCCCTACTGCCCATGGGTCCAGACACTAGCAATCGACGGGGTAATTAGCCAAGTCTTTCCCATAAAGGACATGTGGACGTACGGGGTGAACTTGGTCGAGCGGCACTTAGGCTCGGTCCTTAACTGATTCGAGCAAGACTGCACATCATCACCTCTTAGCCATGTCACAACATGCTACAACCATTCGTCCGATCTCCACTTACTGTTCTCACCCGAATCAAAATCATCCTCTATTTTCTTTGGGGTTTTGGCAAGCAATACTTTCAAACAGTCACCTCAGAAGGTACATGCCTTCTCAAGAGTTTTAATCCCATAACCAAAGGGGTTTCGCATGAATCGAACAAAATTAGGTTTTTCTCTATAGCAGGTCTAAGCATGGCTATTGCCTATATCCTTAATATTCTGCTGGTCGTGCGATGACCGGTTAATTATTACTAGGGTTACAAGGACCAGATTTTCGGACCTAAGTCATATGCAACTATTGGGTATATCTATGTCTAACACAAAATATTGTTGATACACACATAGCATGCAGGGTTGCAAACAAAATATTTAAATTTTGATATATATGGGATTCAACATGTTCAAGGTGGGAATACTTGCCTGGTAGCGTTGGCCCTTATCTCAGTCTCGCCCTTGATGCGAGGGCTCTCTTATTTGTTTCGCGCGATTTGTCGTAACGTCAGAACTACATGTTGGAAAGACAACAAGTAAGCAACGGTGTGAGGAAGAACCAAATAAGAACCACGTATACATTCATGAGCTTTAAAAATTATGCTCTCTGCACTTAAATGTTCAAAGAACTCTTATCACATGAAATAAGGGTTTTGGTAGTAGGGTTTAAAAGTGATGCTACCGACTCATCGTAATGCTCATCCACTAACTTAGGTATTCCAAAGTTATTTTGGACCCTTTTTAGGTCTAAGGAAATATCATTTTCTTAACATGCAAGAATACTTCTTTATTCAGAATTTCGTGCCCCTATATGCATGACAGGAAATAAGGATGGCTTATAGGAATAAATCATGATTCTTAGCTTTAATCCCAAAAATCATGCCGGCTCTATGACCTGGTTAGGTTACGGAACCATACTAAGCTCAAAAACGTGTATATACTACGGCGAAGGGCCCTGAAAATACCTTTAAGTGTATTGGACATTTTAATAAAATCAATCCTTTAAACACTTTTAAACTCCCCTCTATTTCTACCTAAAATGATTTGGATTTTCAAAAAGTATCTACATGAAAAGGTTGTGAAATATTTTCTGTTTCTGGAACTAGTTCGACTCCTCAGATAATCGGCCCCTAACTCAATGAACTGGTCGAACCGACAGTGAATTGGTTTCTGAAAATGGAAAACCGGAAAAACCAATCTTGAATGCGCCTTCCGACATTATTAATGTGCTTTCAGAACAGAGAATACGACCAGGCCTATCAGGCGCCTTCACTAGATCGGACTTGCGGGGCCGGTTGGGACCTGAGGCCCGCTATCAATCTAATCAACCACTTACTGGTTTGCTAGAGGGGGAAAATAAATGAGGAAGAAAGGGAAACGGTGCCACTCGGGGTAGGTTGCAGCGGTGGTCAACGGCTGACTCCAGTGAGCTATAGGGTTCGGCTAATCAGTGGAGCTCGCGAGAAATTGATTATGGTGAAAGATTACGGGAGAGGTAAGGAATAGTTGGGGAAAGTGAATTGGGTTTTGGTGGCCGGCAACTCTCGGATTTGTGGTGACTCGAGGTGGCAAAAATGTGGTCAGAGGGAGAGGAGGAGGGTGCTCGGGTTGAAATTTGGGGCTTGCAGTGGCTATCAGAGGGAAAAGGGAGAAGGCATGAGGTGCTTTGGGGAGCTCGGGGCCCTTTTCATAGGCTACGAGCTGAGGCCAGCTATATTTGCTGTGCTGCCGACGGCAATGGTGGTGCGTCAGTGGCGGGTGACGACCAGGGAAAGGGTGGACTCCGGGGTGCGTTGGCTAGCTGCGGTGGCCAGCTCTGGCGGTGGCGTTGTTTGGGATGAGCAGAGGAGGCTCGGGCACGGGTGGTGGCAACATAGACCGGAAAGGAGGCGCTGCCGGTGGATCTGCTAATGGCGCTCCGGGTATACGGCCATTGGGCGTGGCACTGTCATGGGGGCGGCCACCGAGGCGGCACCGGTGGTGAGGGAGGAGGCTCACTTAGGAAGGTCCCTGCCGGCAGCGGGCCAGTGTGTGGTGGCCGGTGATAGTGCCCGAGAGGTGGCCGGATGGTGTGGCGACGCAGATAGCGGCACTGGCTGGTGCTGGTAGTGACCGAGCCCGTGGCAAGGAGATGGTGGAGCGGTGACGGTGCTCAGCTAGTCTGGGAGTTGTGCTTGTCGATGGCGTCGCCACTGCAATAGAAGAAACAGGAGTGGGTGGCATGGAAAGAGATGAGGCGTTGAAGGCGGCGCAGAAGGGGCAAGTGGCTGCTGTGGTTGATCTCGGGATGGTGCTGTGGTAGAAGAAGCGAAGCAGATTTAGGGAAGAAGAAATGCTTAAGAAGAAATGGTAGTGGTTGCTCGAGACCGGAGCATGAACCGTGGAGGGGTGTCTTGAAAAAGAAAAAGATGCAGAGGGGGCACGGGGAGTTGAATTGGAGCTGCTCAGCTTTGGAGGAGGGGTAGCTCTGGTTGATCTGAAGAGAGGAGCTCGGGGTTGAGCTTGGGGAGAGAGCTTGAAGAAGAACAGTAGAGGCAAATTTGATTGCAGCTCGGGCAGGAAGGAAATGGGGAAAAGGCAGCTCTGGCTCTCCATGAAGAAGGCAGGGCGATTGGAGCTTAGCTAGAAGGAGTGGGGGGAAGTGGCATGAAGCAACAGGGGAGTTAGGCACTGCCTTTTGGGCTTACTGTCGAGTTGGTTGAGTGCAGAAATAAGAGGAGTTACAGAGGGCAAGGAATTGACTAGTCTGTGCTGCAGAGGAACAGTAGAATGTGGGCACCGATTGTGCATTGTCAAGGAAACAGTGCAGGGGTGTGCAGCTGAGCAGGGAAACAGCAACATGGATCAGAGGGAGGCAAGGGATTATCAGTATAGGCTCCTGTAGGAGCATAGTGAAGAGCAGGCATCACTCGTGTGCTAGTAAGGAAATCTATGGCATTGAGTAAAGGAGCAAGAACTGACATTGATGCAGGGGCTGTGCAGAGAAATAGGGAAAATTGGGGAGTGTTGGCCAGATGAACACTGCTGGTGTTTGGTATATCAGAGAGATGTTGCTAAGGAATTTATCCTGCTAGCATTCAATTCTTCTTGGCTTGGTTTTGGATGCACAGGTGATTGGACCTGCCAACTAGTGAATTCAAGAGGAGAAGAGGTGAGCTGGCCAGGGCAGCAGTGGTGCGTAATGAGGTTGGACAAGGCTATATTATTCCATACTTGAGTTACGATTTGTGAGAATATCCCCCAGAGAATTTTATTGAGGCTTTTCTAAGAATAATTTATAGGGATTTAAATGCGCCTTAGATTTACATTCAACTCGACTTGAAAATCTTGTACTGTTCTTCAACACAAAATTTTAGAACAGGTTTGCAACTCCCATGAGATGTCTCCGCATTTTTGTTTGGGGTGGTTCAAGACCAAGAAGGGCATGTCACTAATACACGCATGATGCCAAAATAAGTAATCTCCATAAGTCAAATGGACCACGTGTTATTTTCGAAGAGTTTTAAATGGTCAGAAATAGGTGAGAGTTCATATTTTAAACATTTTAGGAATACCTTCCTAAGCATCTTGTTTTTGGAAAGAGTTTGCATGGTTAAATAGTCAAGATAAAAACAGAAGTGCCGAGGGAGGACAACGGAGCTAGGGCTTTAGACCTCTCCTTAGCTCGTAAGGAGTGAGCTAGAATTCCAATATGTATACCCACATACACTCGAAATAAGCGTATATAGGGTGGCGACGGGGTTAGGACAATGATAGGAAGTCATGGTGGCTAAAGTTTTGCGTATATGCGTATATATGAAAGCAGTATATATGTGCACATACTCATGATAGGACATGGCGAAGTGGATGGTAGAAGATCATGGCATTCGGAAGAGGTTCATGACGTATATATATTTTAATTTCGCAAAAGTACTTAGCGGCAGATGTTGGTCTAGGTTGCACCAGCTAGGCAAAGGGGAAGGGATGCCGAAGGTGTGTTCGTGGTGGGAATGCAAGGGCAGGTGGCCACACATGGAGACAACGTGTAAAGCAATGTTTGTATACCTTGCCGGACAGAGCTTCGACAAAGCAAGGATTAAGGGAATAGGAACAGATGTGGAAGATTTTGGCTTCTCTCACTTTAGGTTTAGCAGAAGCATGCTTTGAATAAAAGTTTTAATCTGATGTATTTTAATTAACATTATTAGCGAGAAAGTTTTTATTTGCCCCAATTTTCATGTTTTGGAAAATCAGGGTGTGACAGGGCGTTGGCGAATAGGATGTTTAGGGAGCTCCCTCCGTCTATCAGCACCCGAGCTATTCGGCAGTTGTTGATCGTTGTATCGAAAACGATCGGGTATCGTCCTGGTCGAGCACAGTTCTCGGGGCAATCGGTTTGGTCGAATGTGATCGTGACCTCTGACCATTTGATTGCCCGAGGGACTCACGGTATATTCGCAAGAACTTCTCGGGCGATCGCTTTGTATTGCCTCTTCGACTCATAAGAAACCGAGCCCCCGAATATATGTTCGATTGCTCTGATATGCCCCTGGAATGGCTCAGGGGTGGAGTCATCGTCGTCGGATGTAGTGTCCCGACTGTTGTTTGTGACCTGCTGGCTTTCCTCGCGGAATTTCTCTCTTTCTTTCTTGAGGTACTTCTTGAAGATGCGGCACTGACGAAGATCATGCGAATCTGTCTGGTGGAAGTCGCACCAGAGTTTTCATGCCTTGTCAGAGGAGGTCGTCGGCATGTCCTTGATGCGTGGTCGCCAGGTACGCTTCTCAGGGAGGTCGGCTAATACCTCATCAGCTTTAGCTCTCTTCTCCCTGTTCCCTCCAGAGGATTTCTTCTTCCGCTTAGTCTTCGATGAGCCATCTCTGGTCCGGAGGGGAGACCTAGTCAACCGGTTCTGCTGCTGTTTGATGTACTGTAGAGTTTTCTCCGCACAGGCGGCCTTTTCGGCTAGATCCATCAGCTATGCCATGGTCTTGGGAGGATGTATGATCAGGTTGTGCGTGCACATCTCGTTCCTGCTGCCTCGAACGAAGGCGTGAATGACATCCGAGTCTGTTACCTCAGGAATAGTATTGCGAACAGCACTAAACCGCTTGGTGAACTCTCGGAGGGTCTCGTCTGAGCGTTGGACGACTAGGAATAAGTCGTCGACCCGACCCGGACGTGTGAAGGTATCTTGGAAGTTGGCGAGGAGCATGTCGCAAAGCTGTCCCCAGGAGCGGATCGTTCCTGGGGGTAGGTTCGTCCACCAGGTCCTGGCCGCTCCTCTAAGAGCGGTCGGGAGGTAGTTGGCCATGACCTTCTCGTTCCCGCCTGCGGCCTCGATCCTCGTAGTGTAGATCTGTAGGAATTCTGCAAGATTCGTGGTGCCATCGTACAATTCTAGAGCCCCAGGCTTGAAACGAGACGACCAGCGCACATGTCGGAGTTCTTGGGATTACGCTTGGCATCTGTTGATGGTCCTCCGATAAGGCGCGTTCTCGCCGCTATTCGGGGTTGGAGATCGTCCCCTGTTATCGGCGCGGTACAGGTAGTCTCTCCGGGGAGGAGTTTGCTCTCGCAGGCGCCTTTGGGATCGGCGCTCGTTGAGCCTGTCGCGGAGGTCGACGTGCTGTCCCTCCCGGCGAGACTGATTCCTGGGATGTCGTCCTTCTCCGTCTGATTCTCCTGGTCAGAGAGGGGTTTTTTCTCGAGAGGAGTTGTATGTCCCCGACTACAGTCGGGAAGATTCGGCTTGGGTTTGGGCCTGCTGTAGTTCAGCCCCCAGCCGCCGTAGCCATTGTTCTCCGTCGGGTGTCGTCAGATCTTCTGTTGGTGGTCGTAACAGCAGATTACGCACCTTAGCGATTCTTCGAGCAGTTCGGGACACGTACTCACCCGTCCCTTGAGGGGTTCTGTATGCTGCCGTAGGCATATCCCCGTTCCTACGGGGAGTAGCCATCGGGCTCTGACGTTGTGAGCCCCCATCTTGATCCTGATCCGCGGGCTCTTCCCGACCGTCCTAGATCGCGAGAACCACCCGAGGGTCTAGATTGGATGGGGTATATTCCCACTCCATCGTGTCTTCCTCGTAGGGAGGGATGCTGTGATTGGGATCTTGATCGATTGGCTGATCAGAAGTTGCAGGCGACCGCCCTGGTATTGGGCTGGTCGATCCTACCTGGGAATCGTCGTGTAACACCAACGTTCCCTCGAAGGCCCTAGCGCACTCAGTTCTGAAGTGATCGACTTTGCAATCCGAGTACTCGCCAATGGCGTATTCTCCAAAATCTACGCGGTCAATCACCGGGTACAGATCCATCGGGCCGAAGTTGTCATAGAAGCTCTGGTCTGAGTACCCGATGCGTCGCGTGAGAGCGATCGTATCTCCTGCCGAGCCTGCTTCTTCCTCCTCGAGTCGAACCAGGGAGGGCCTTGCAGTCGGCGACGTGGACTGATCGCGACAAGTTGCACATCTTGCCGACTCTGATGCTTCCTTGACGACTTGAGCAGGAGAGGCCCCCACGGTCGGCGCCATCTGTCGACGATCGGTAAACCGTCAATCTTACGGTATTCGTGGAACTGTGATACTTGGGGGGTAGGAACCTCTAGGGCACAAGGCCAAGAGATCTGACGGCAAGGAAACGCCCTTTTTATACAGGTTCGGGCCTCCCTCAAGATAATAACCCTACGTCATGTTCGTATATATTTATCAGAGAATGTTTTTACAAGGGATATGTATGTTAGTGGCTACCCTAGACCTAATCGGAGACTACGGCGACTAGTTCCGCTGGGCTCGACTCCTTCGAGGCAGCGGGTCTTCTCGTGGGAATCGCTGGGGCTTCTGGATGGCTTCAGGCTTCTCTGGCTACTAAGACTTCTGGGACTTGAAAGACCTTTTTGACTCCTCCTCCCCTATAGATTTGCTGATCCTTTTATAGAGAGCTTTTCGAGTCATACTGGACATGGACTTAGACTCGAATAGGACTCTGGCTTTCTTAAACGTCGAGATTGACTTTCTAGTTTTAAGGGGTATCCTTCCTCGTTACGGAGGGTTACCTTATCTCCTGGGATCCTTACCAGATACGTATTGTACCCCGATAACCCAAGGAATCGTATACGGATACTTCCTCATATACGGGATACTGTACTATATATTGTCACCTTTAAATATAAGTAAATAACATGGTAGGTAATTATCTATTAATTAAGGATAGCCGCCTGATTGACAGACCACCAAATGAATATTAGCCTATAGATATAGTTGATCCGACGGATCTGAATGATCTAGATACGTTTTGTGGGATGGATTTAGGAGAGAAAACTGTAACTTTTAATAGGTAGTATAGATATAGATACATATCTTATCTTGAATAATTAATTTTCACATAATTTTGATTAATCGTTCGTATAATAATTAATGGTTCGTATAACAACCACGGGCCACTGCGTATAAAATCTGCCAGAAAATATGGGCTAATCAGACGATAACAAAGTCTAAGTACTCCAATTATCCCCAGAGTACTGACACGTGACAGGTCACTACCAGTACAACTAACTGCAAACTTATAGGCTCTAGCCCATGATCCAACCGTTTATATGGTACAAGTGCGAGCTGCGAAGACGAACCATCGAGCTCGGAACACGACTCGGCCCGGCGGACTTGGGCTACACAGGTGTGACGACGGCCTTGGCCCAGTTGCGCCAGCGTGGCTGGATACAAAAATCTCGTCCATTAAAACTTCATCGCACGGCCGCCGATTAACAAGTCCTAGGGTTTTTCCTCCGCTGCCGCTATTAAAGGCCGCCGGGGATAAACTAACGTAACTGCAGACCGCCTTTGCCGCCGCCTCGATGTTTTCGATTCCTACTCTCCTCCAATTTCTCTCTGCGTTGCGATTCCGGGGTCTCGTTTACTCTCGTTGTGATTTGCCTCCTTGTCATCTTTGAAGTTTGGTTTATTAGCATTTGGAGCAATGATGAGATAATTCAATGTATATGATCTCTGAGGCGTGATTATCAATCGCTACGTTCTTACTGAGCTCCTTTCCGTTGTGCCCTTCTTGTTTAATCTTTGATCTTCAGACTGTCTTCTCTTTAACATTTACTTTGAGTTGCTGCGAACGAAAACTTTTGCTCTCGGTTTCTTCTGCTGTTTGTTGAGATCTCTTTTTCTCTGTTCCTTTTCACACGTCCAGTGTTCTTGTTTCAAGCAAAAACAAAATAAACGGGAGGATTCAAAAGATGTTGCCCAATATGCATGACTGATGTATGACGCGAAGCTGAGATTTTCTGAAGTTTTGGAGAACAAAATATTCCTTGTCACAAATTGTCAGGCACGTTCAGATAGTTCTCTTACAAGTTACTACCCCGAAAGGCATTCTAGAATATTTCAACCTGATATGACACTAGAGCTCAACACACTACACTGGAGCTGAATCCTTCAGCCTCAAGCTTCCATCCATTCTTAGTTGAAGCCTGCATAAGTTTGCAAACATTGTGCACGAAACACGTCAGATCACGTTTAGGTGCTAAATCGTTCTAGAACATCTAGATGCTTAATTGACTCAGAACCTACCCAGTTTGAGGTCCAAGCCGTTGCTTAGCGAGGTGGATCCACCCTCCACATCCTTCAGACTCTGAGCATGAGCAAGCTATTCACAAAATTACATGATTGTAACTAAATTATGCAGTGAATGATTGTGCCAAAGAGAAATTATTGATCAACTCAAATACCCAACTTAATTGTAACTAAATTACGCAGTGAATGATTGTGCCAAAGAAAAATTATTGATCAACTCAGAAATACCCAACTAAAAAACTCTCAAACAGAAAGAAATACTACCAAGCCAAGAGGTGAAATGCAGGGAGCAAGCAAAATTGTTCATCTTGTTTACATGCGCCAAAGAATAGCTGTCCACTTCAGGTAGGCTCCAGCAGCTACTTGCATGTAGCTTCACGCCGTTGCTTGCAGGAAGTGAAAAGTTATTACACCTCCAGGTTAAAGAAGTTACAGTGAACGGGGTCTAGATGTTCTAGGTTGGTAGGTTTTGTGTCACTTCGTGCCTTGCAATGGAGCACTACACTACGATGAGTAGGGCGAGCATGCTTCCTCTTAATGGAGGCTCCTGTTTCTTGGTCTACTTTTATTCGGGATCCTATTTTTCTAGATCGGAGAAAGAAACTCCCTATTTTTGCTACGATCAGTGTATATCCAGTGCTCTATACCAAGTCCTATTATTTCAAACAGAGGCCCGACAAAAATAGGAAATAGTATTCAAACACAAATATTGTTACAGTTCATGTTTTTTCTCATGATTTATTGAATCAAAGGCACCAAGAATTTCCCAACTGAGGAGTCAGTGCTCAGGAGCGAGCTGTCTGCTTCTTTGGGGGTCTCTAATTCAGAAACACTAGCTAAAAGTTTGAAACTGAAACTACTCATTCCGTCCAAGAATGTAAGGCATATTTCAATTGGTTAAGACAAGATTTTGACTCTATTCATATGGGATTTATGTGACATAAAATTGATACTATTATATTCCTCTTCAAAAGTATTTTCTTATGATTATAATTTTTTATCACATAAACTGTATATTAATAGAATAATTATTGGTCAAAAACTTGTCTTAATGAATCAAAATACGTCTTATATTCTTGGACAGAGAGAGTATAACAACATAGAAATAATCCCCCAAAGAATTGCTACGGTGTTCTTACTTCAATATTCAATATTTCAGTTCACGAGTTTTGATTGGGTTTTTCTTTTTTTTTCTGTGCATGCAGAAACACTAGTGCACAAATACGATCAAGATGAACTACGGGACATAACGTTACCGGAGCCCGAAAGAGTAGTAACAAACGTTCACCTTGTCGCACAACCCGTACCGCTCCGCTTGCTTTCCCCTGATCTGCAGGCAGAGTGGAACGGACATTAGCGGCGTTCGTATGTGTTACTCTGCGAGTCGATCAGAGGGTGCGTGTACACGTACCATGTTCTCGAGGTAGCTCATCTCGCACCCGATCTTGCGGTCCTTCTCGGAGCGCACCTTGTGCATGGCCGCCTCCAGGTTGTGCTCCAGCGCCGCCAGCGACGGCACCGTGTACTGCTCCCCGTCGTCCACCGTCATGAACCTGCCAAAAACGCATGAGTTCACGTCCGTCCAGCTTGTAGTACTACGATTCACACACGAAACAGAAGCCAAATCACAATGGTACGTTACCTCATCTCCTTCTCCAACAGTTCGCACATCTTGCCCACCTTCTCCAGCTTGGCGCGCCTCTCCTGAGCGATGCCAAAAACCTCTCGATCAGACGTGCATCACACCGTCACAAATGTATTTACCATAAGCACGTACCTGCCGGATATCAGACCAGACTTTAGTGTGCGTGGCAGCCTCGTACTTCTCGACAAACTCCTTGACGCTGCCAACAAGATGCGTATGTATGAGACATAGCTCACCACGAAATGTGTATGCGTGAGACGATTAAACGAGTGATCGATCGATGAGCTCGCTTACGAGGGGACGGTGGGCGCGAGGTAGTGGTAGAGCTTGCCGGAGGCGGAGAAGAGGAGGAGGAGGAGGTCGGCGTCGCAGAGGACGGCGAGCTCTCGGGCCTTCTTGAAGAGGCCGTCCCTGCGCTTGTAGAAGGTGGACTGCCGCTGCGTGGGGTTCTCGATCCGCTTTATCTCGCTGCGCCCCCTCCCCATCTATGAGGTAATCCCTCAGCTTCCCAAACTCGCAAGCGCGCAGCGGAGCAGGCCCTTTCCGTTTCCGAGACGTTGCAAGAATAAGGAAAGGTTTTGCCGTTGCCGCGCGATCGAGGGAGCTAGCTCTGCTCTGCTCTGCCTCGCCACCGTGTGTGCGGTGCGTGGAGCAAGGGAGGGATGTAACAGTTGGGGTGTTGTAGTAGTGAAGAGAGGGTGAGTGTGAGAGACTGTTTACTGCTTTGAAGAGGGGTGGTCCTGGGAAGTAGACAGGATAGTCTAGTCTTGTGTCAGGCCTGTGTGGTTGGGTTTTGGTTGCTTTTCTGCAGGGGGGAGAGGGAGCACGGCTGAAATGGTACGTGACGTATGCGAAACGACGGAGACGTGTCGAGAGCAGTGGATGCAGTGCAGCCAGGGGCAGGGCTCTGCTCGCTCCTGCGTGCATGGAGTATTACTTCTCCGTCCATAATTAGTCTAATTATACTATATGTACATTGTTTGATAAAAAAATATTATTAAAAGTTACTTTAAATACGAATTCAACAATATGTATTAGGTAATCCATATTATCTAATAAATTTTAATTAAAGATAAATTTTATAGAACACATGTGACTAGTAGTAACACTTAAAATTTATCTTAAAATTTTAAGTGTTAGGATTAATTAGTATTTAATTAATCCGATTAATCCATGTTTTGTTGGAACCGTCGGCAGTTAGGGTACGACGGTTGCTTGCGTCCCTTGTAATTGTATAAATAGCAATATCATCAATAAAGGAAGTGAGTTCATTCTCTACTCTGTGATTGCACTACTTCTAATACGTTATCAGCACGCTCTGCCAAGAGCAATTTCACACAACAAAAGAAGAGAAACAAAGAGAGGTGAGGATGCCTCGCTTCTTCACTTCGCTACTTTTTCGCCTCCTCAGGGATGAACGCCGTCGTCATCAATTTGTCGCTCGTCGTCGCTGGCGCTTTGTTCCTCGCCATGGTCGCCGTGGCCCCGGCAGTGGCTTCCGTCGCCACCATGCTGCTGCGAACCATGGTCGACGCCACCACCGTCACCACGACCAGGCTCGCCATGGTTCATGCCTGCCACACCGCCATGTCCACCCTCTGACTCTGGCCGGCGAGGTGGTCGTCAACCCGCCGGCTTCTCCACGGTTTTGCCCGGTGCACGGCTTTGCCCCGTGCCCTCCAAGCATGCCGACGCTGGCGGACGAGTCGACGCACGGAGCCATCCGCACCGGCTCCCTTGCTGAGCACTCGTGGGCGCTGCCTGCGCCGGCCACCGAAGCCATCGGCGAACTCGCCGAGCCCCCGCCTCCGCCTAGTTTCGGCCCTGTGCCGACCCTCCAATCTGACGAAGGCTCCTCGACGAGGACGACGGTGATGCTGCCTTCGCTGCCGTCGCCGACGCCGTCTCCTCCATCGCCACGAACCGCCGCTCGCCTCCGCCTCCTGCGCTCAGTGACGACCGCCACCGCCTGCCCCGGCCTCCGTCCGGGGGCATGGGCTCCGGCCTCCCTCGGGCTCGCCAACGGGCTCCCCAACGGCGGCACCAGCTACTCCTCTTCCTCCAACACACCCTGCATTGAAGCACGATGGTGCAGCGGCGAGGTGGCACAACGGCGTGGCGGCGTCGACGGCAAGCCACAGCATGCGGCGTGGCGTGGAGTGGCAGTTGGGGCCGGGGGAAACCCTAACCCGAACCACTGCCCGCCCCTTTTAACCCTCCCCCCTCCCCCGCGCGCCCCCTCTCACCTGGGCCGGGCGAAAGGCCGCCAAGGCCTAGGCCCAGGTTGCCGGCCTGTCACCCCTCCCCCGCGCCTCCCCGCCTGGGTTGCGGCCCAGCTTGTTTCGGTCCACAGCCTGCGCCTAGGTTATTTTGCTGAAAACCCCCTATAATTTTGAGATTTCACAAACTAGTCCAACTAACATTACTATTCAATTAGTACTTATCATGTTTAGGCCCCTGTATTTATATACTATTCAATTAGTACTTATCATGTTTAGGCCCCTGTATTTATATATATTTATTTTTCAGTATTGTTTTCTGTTAAGTTTTAAATTTTAGAAAATATGTGAACGTAAATATGTTCATGTTCAATGTGTTTGCTTCATCGCAATCCCTATAACATGTACTTTTATTTACGACTATTATAATTTTGCAATTGAGACTAATTATCTTGCAAAATTATACGTTAATTCACCTTAATTAAGCCCAAAATGCTTACTAGCCTAATTGGCTTAATTCAAGCAGAATTGATATGTAAAATTAAAAAGTGATTATCTCAAATTTATATTTGTGAATCACAAGGTAATGGATGAATGGTATCTACTGCTTAATTGCAGATTATCCACCATTACCTTCAACGTGCTCTTCCAAATATTCCAATTATAGTATAACACAAGGTGAATAGGATATGACATCTACTGACCATGTCAGATTATGTCCCTATTGACTGTGAGATCTACACCTACGAGTGATTATCTTCAACGTGTTAACTTTAAATTAAGAGGTCTACATTACTTTATTTCAAATTATTCAATTTGAATATTACAGTTTTACATATACAATTGCAACATACCCATGATGGTTTTAATTTACCCACAGGTAAATTAATAAAATCTCTGGTCTTAATTCCATGTAGATCAAGATGGCCAAAGAATTTAAAGAGCTTGCGCTCGACAGTCACAACTATCCTACATGGGCAATGGATGTTAAAGTCAGTCTTGCGTCCCGTGGGATTGTGGCGACACTCAACGCTCCCGTTGAGGGAATACAACCGCTATCAGAAAATCAACAATATTCTGCTTTATACATTATAAGGCACCATATCTATCCGGACCTCAAATCCGAGTACCTGATGGAAGAAAATACACGCACATTATGACAAGCACTTAAAACCAGATACGAACAGCAAAAAGCGGTTATTCTTCCCGAAGCCACTCATGACTGGTACAACTTCAATTTCAGGACTTTAAGTCCATTGAAACTATAACCACGCTATTCACAAGATCTGTTCTAAGTTACGCTTCTGCGAGAAAGAACCCTCTGAGGCAGATAAGATTGAAAAAACTTATCAACAATGCTTCCATCTGACTGGATCTTGCAGCACCAGTACCGCGCCAAAGAATTCCAACTTTCACTCTGAACTTATACATGTACTCCTAGAAGCGGAAAAACATGACGAACTCACTCTGAGGAACCATCATCAGTGCAATATCGGCGCAGCCCCACTCCCAGAGGTACATTACAACGCTCAGAATAACAACAAGTTCGCTGACTCTTCCAAGCGCCAACAACAGAACTTCAAAGGAAAGCGTAAGCGAAACTAGAAGAAAAAGCCACGTGCCATGAACAAGGGGAAAGGCATTGAAAAGTTAAAATTTGACAAATCTCAAGTATGTCAAAAGTGTGAATGCTACAAGCATTCCACCAAAAAGTGTCGCACCCCTCGACACCTTGTTGATCTATACCTGCAATCTGTGGGACACAAGAAACAAGCTCAATGATCAAAATTTAAAGCACACTTCAACCTTCAAACTAACAAGTCAAAGGAAATCGGTTGTTCCACTGCAGTTCTCCCAGAACCCCAGGACAACTAGCATCTCCAACAATCCGAAGATCCGCTGAACACGGAGAACATGATCATTGAATTTGCTTCGAATGACATGGTTGGTGACTTTGAATAAGTCCCCCCACTCCACCAAAGTTATTATAACATCCAAATGATATTATTATGTTATAATAAGTTAATTGACATGTTGTCGTCATATTGTTTAAAGACAATATTGTAATAACATTATATATGTGCACATTATCTATGTTTAATAAAAGAATTAATTCCTTCTTATTATATATAGTCTACGGGAGTCAATCCGATGGAAGAGGAAATGTGCCTTGTGAACAGTGGTACCACAAACTCTATTCTTAGGGAACTAAAATATTTCCAGAATCTTACTAAGAGAAAAAGAGAAATTTTAACAATCGCTGGACGCGATGCTATAATTATAGGCTCAGGTCGGGCCATAATTACTCTCCCTATGGGTACTCAAGTAACAATCGAGGATGCTTTACTGTACCCCGATTCCACTCGTACCCTACTAAGCTATAGAGATATCCGTTAGAATGGTTTCCATATCGAAACTCATGATGACAACAAAGAGGAATATCTCCTCTTAACCAAAAACAACGGATATGGCAAGCAAGTACTTGAAAAAATTCCCTCTTTAACGTCTGGATTGTACTACACATACATCAAACACGTAGTACATGTTACGTACAAGGTAATTTTTCAGAATGTTGATGCATTTCATACTTGGCATGATCGCCTTGGTCATCCCGGGTTAGGGATGATGAGAAAAATTCGTACCTTAAAATTAACATGGAACCACTTAACTTCCTTGAACGCATTCAAGGAGATATCTATGGTCCCATACAACCATTATCTGGATCTTTTCGGTATTTCATGATTTTAATTGACGCATCAACTCGATGGTCACATGTATGCCTTCTATCCACACGAAATCATGCTTTTGCAAAGATTATGAGTCAAATTATTAAATTAAAGGCTCATTATCCCAAGCACCGAATCCAATAAATTCGCATAGATAATGCTACGGAATTCTCCTCTAGAGCTTTCAATGATTATTGCATGGCTCTAGGGATAGAAGTCCAACATTCAGTACCATACGTCCATACACAAAATGGTTTAGCCGAATCACTCATCAAGAGGATTAAGCTTATTGTAAGACCATTACTACACAATTGTAATATACCAACTTCTTGTTGGGGTCACGCAGTTTTACACGCTGTTGACTTGATACAATTGCGCCCAACTGCTTATCATAGCACTTCCCCTTTGCAACTAATACGTGGAAATCCTCCAAGTATTTCCCATCTACGAAAATTCGGATGCGCCACATATGTGCCCATCTCACCACCTCAGCGTACATCCATGGGACCACGTAGAAAACTAGTGATCTATGTGGGGTACAAATCACCGTCAATAATCAAGTACCTAGAACCTCTTACCGAAGATCTATTCACTGCCCGCTACGCTGATGGTATCTTCAACGAGGACCATTTCCCAGCATTAGGGGGAGATCTCAAGTACCAGAAAGAATGCCAGGAAATTGATTGGAATGCCAAAGGTATTTCCTCCTCTGATCCACGTACTCAAGAAACTGAACTCCAAGTTCAGAAAATCATAAATTTGCAACATCTTGCAAATAACTTGCCAGATTCATTTATAAATCACAAAGGAGTTACAAAATCCTACAATCCTGCTATAAATGCGTCCGAACGAGTGGAAATACCAAAAGAAACCACTCAACTCCCCATCAACAATAAGAAGGGGAGAAGTACGGCCGCAAAACAGGATTCAGCTTCACGCAAGCAACAAAGGAAACAGAAAAAGAAACCCTCTGAAACTGTAAATGAAATTCAAACTCCTCAACCCAGCTTAAGAGTGCACTCAAATCTAAAGGCTGGGATATCAGAAAATCCTGACATGATCATATTGGGAAATCACGAACAGTCACCAAGGGATAATAAATTTTCCTCCAATTATATCGATTCTGGGGAATCATATAACCGTAAGACTACGATTGTCAACAATTACTTCTCCACAAATATTGCAAACAATCTCTAATCTGATCCAGATCCCAAGACCATGGCAGAGTGTCAAAAACGCTCGGACTAGAATCAGTGGAAGAAAGCAATCCAAGCAGAGATAGCTTCGCTCAATAAAAGAGAGGTATTTACAAAAGCAATACCTACACCTCCCAATGTTTTCCCTGTGGGATTCAATTAGGTCTTCATCCGAAAATGGAATGAAAACAATGAGGTGGTGAGATATAAAGCGAGGCTCGTAGCACAAAGGTTCACGCAGAGACCCAGCGTTGATTTCAATGAAACGTACTCTCCAGTAATGAGTGGAATAACCTTCTGATACCTAATATCACTGGCAATACAAAATCATCTATCTATGCAGTTGATGGATGTAGTGACTGCATATTTTTATGGGTCACTTGATTCGGATATATACATGAAAGTTCCCGATGGAATCCCACTTCCGAATCAGAGCGCTAAACGCAACATGTACTGTGTAAAACTTAACAAGTCATTATACGGCTTGAAGCAATCAGGTCGAATATGGTACAATCGATTCAGCGAATTCCTTATTCAAAAGGGATACACGAATAACGATGATTGTCCATGCGTGTTCAAAAAGAAATCCTTGAACGGATTTTGCATCATATCCGTGTATGTAGATGATTTGAACATCATTAGCAACACATAAGATATTGATGAGGCACGTAATCATCTAAAGACGAAATTTGAGATGAAGGATTTAGGCAAAACTAAATTTTGCTTAGGGCTACAAATTGAGCACTTTTACTCTAGAATTTTGGTATACCAAGCTGCTTATATCCAAAAGATCTTGGAGAAATTTAATATGGACAAATCTTATCCATCAAAGACTCTCATGGTTGTTCAATCTCTAGACGTAGAGAAAGATCCTTTCAGACCAAGTGAAGATGGAGAAGATATACTGGGATCTGAGTTCCCATATCTTAGTGCTGTTGGAGCTCTTATGTATCTTGCAAACTGCACCAGGCCTGACATCGCATTTGCAGTAAACTTGTTAGCAAGACACAGCGCTACTGCAACTAAACGTCATTGGACGGGAGTCAAGCAAGTCTTACGCTATCTCCAAGGTACTAAAAATTTAGGTCTATATTATCAATTTCAAAAAAACCAAGATACAAATCTAATCGGATACACCGATGCTGGATACTTGTCTGATTCCCATAATATTAGATCTCAGATCGGCTTTGTGTTCCTATGTAACACCTCAATTTTCCGAGACCTGAAAATTAGGACTAACAAAAACTTTTTCTTATTAATGCAAGCTAAGATGCATCATATTAAACTTTTATCCAAATCCTGCCTCTGTTGAAACCCTAAAGTGTGTCAACCCAAAACCTTTCCCCTCTGTTCCTGTACCTTTGATCTCTGCTTTGTCGGGACTCTGTTCGGCAAATGCTCTCAAACCCCGATCTGTTCCTTTTGAGCTGCGGGTCAAAACCCTAACTCGTCATTCGGCTCTGCCACCACCCCATGCATATATACACCTGACCAGTGGCAATATTCAACACTCCAACTCCCTGCAACTTCGCATGTCCATTCCACCCGCATACAAATTCCATATATGCAAATATATCCAAGTGTATGTGGGCACATACACCCCGAACCCTAATTTATTTTCTCGGTAAAACCTTTTACCACCTGACCCAGAAAATATCGTCAGCCGCTTTACCATTGTCCATTGCCAGAATATATATATATATGCATGTAAATATATATACGTATATGCACTTCCTTTTCGGCATCCATATCTCTTATTCTTACCCTGTCACCTTTTTATCTCTCTACGTGGTAAAACCGCAAACAATTACTTCACCGTGGTAATGCTTTCTCTCTTTACCATGCAACACAAAAATATCTTTTTCACCTTTACCAGATTACCGCACCGGGAGAAAAATATCTGTCTCAGTAGTTTCTACCAAATAACCATTTAACCGTTCAGCTTCTTACCATAGTCAAATAACCGTTTACCATCTCACCGATTCATCCATTTATCTCCTGTCTCAGTCAAACTCTATTTACCGTTCGCCCTACTCATCCCTCGCTCGGACACGAGCGTTATATCGATTCATGTGCATGTACATGTGTACATATCCTCCCCGGGACTTATGCCACCTTTTCTCTCTCCTAACAATGTGTTAAACCTGAACCTAACTCCTAACCCTATGCATCCGAGCTCTTGACTCTAAACTGCTCTGCTCTCTAATTTCACCAAGCCCTTAGCAGCCGAGCGCCGAGATATTTTCCCAACTTTCTCAATAACACTAACTCCCCATCTACATGGCCCCAATTCCTTTTCTCCCTGTCTTTTCCTCCTTTGCCTATTTCCCCCGAGCAAACCAAGCACAGCTCATGGCAGCCAAGCCAATATTTTTTCTTTTCTAAAGCTGAGCAGCCCTCTCCCAGGTGTTGCCCGAATATTTTTCTTGAACACCAGCAGCTATTTTCTTTCTTTACTGCCATGCATGTCCCTGCCTCATGCCTCCTTTTACCTGTACCTACAGCAGTCCACTCCCCCATCCCATCCTCCTTTCTTTTGCTCAGCAGCAAGTACTCCCTACGGCTCTACACCAGACCACACGCAACACCAAACCAGTAGCCAACTGCTCTCCTCACCCCTTTTCATCTCTTGCATGCAACAGCCAACAACTCCCCTATTGTGTTTGACCACTATTTCTTTTATTAGTTCCCACCAATCAGCTGCCCCCATTTCTTTCTTCCTCCCTTGCCTTTTCTCTCCCCTGCGCATGCAACCAGCAGCAGCAGCCAACCATCCCTTGCCTTGTCCTTTATTTCTTTCCCCAAACTCTAACACCAGCCCCTGCAACAACAGCTACCCATTGACTCCCCCTTAACTCCTCCCTCCTTTGCCCCTTTCTTTTCTTTGTTCCCCAACGCCACAAGCAGCAGCCCTGCGCCTTTCTTTTCTCTAACCAGTGGTACATGCCCCCTTGTTTTCAAGCTACCTCATGCATTCATCTACCCCAGGACGCAACAGCAGCTGTCCCTCACTCCAATGCTTGCCACAGCTCCTCCTTTCCCTGCCCATTTTTCTTTTTCCCCAAACCAGCACCTGCCATCTCTTTTCTCCCTCACGTCACCTCCTCTATGCTGGAAAATATTGCCCATTCCCTGCTGTGGCAACAGCAGCTGGCCACCCTACTCTTTACTCACAGCTCGAGCTCCCTTTCTTGCCCCTGCCCGAGCTATCCATGTTTTCCCCAACCAGCAGACCGAACTGCAGCCATGGCCAAGCTCCTCTCTCCTTCATCTCCTCTCTGGCTTGCTCTTTGTACAGCAGCTGGTGCCTCACCCTGCCACACCAGCCAGCTACCTATTCTTCCTTCTCCCCACCTCCTCCATTTACTTGTCAACGCCCCAAACCACTCGAGCTCCTCCCTGCTCCTCTTTCCCCAAGCTCCACCCGAGCTCAGCTGTTCTAGCATACCTTAGCAACCTGAGCTTCTCCAATTCAAAGCACCAGTCCAGTCCCCATTCTCCTCCACGAGCTGCCCAAGCAATGCCCGAGCTCCCCATGGCCGAAAACCCCCCCTAGTTTCCTTGCCGCGGCAGCCAAAGCCCCTGCCGCAGCTCTACTCCTCTGCCGCGGCAGCCCGGGTGGCCATTTTTCCTTGCCGCGCCAAGCCCAGCTGCTCCACGCCAGCCCGAGGTCTCTGCGTCGCTGCCAACTCCCTGCCGCGGCAGTCCCTTGCGCCTAAAACCTCTGCCGCGACAGCCTAAGTCTCTGCCGCCGCTGCCCCATTCCTACCGCGGCAGCTCGTTGTAGCTGTTTCCGCTGCCGCGTCCTGCCACAGCCTCAAGTCCCTTCCTCTCTGTTCTGGCCTGTACAGCCTCATCCAAGCCGATTCTAAGAAAATGTCCCAAATAAAAGTTGTTCAAAACTTTATTTCCCATCTTTTTCATATAGACCACTTTTCAAAAATCTCAATGGCTCTCCCTGTACAACCCAGTCCAGTGCACAGATCAAATTTCAAACAGTCCTTCGAATTCTTTTTTTTGAATAGGTGTTTAGCTCTAGGTATCTCCAGCATGTAAACATGTTTATTCTTGAGCATTGCACTAGTTACAACCATGCATTCATGTTGCTTAGTTCAAAGTTTAAGGAGAATAGATGATCCGTGAAACCCTAAGTCAAGCATGCATATGTAGGGTTATCCCTTTTTCAAATATAGTTTAATTAGATGTTTCAACCCAAGTTGTCCAGTAGGTTTAAATCCAAACCTCTCCATGTATCCAGTGGACTATACTTGTTCATATGATACATGAGTACAAGAGCCAAGGAGAATAAGTATTTACCATGTTAACCTAGAAACCCTAGCTGTCCTTCCGTGCATATATATAGGTTCCCCTTTAGGGTTAGCTCCACCGTGTTAAACCCTTCAAGAAAGTGTTAGAACCTAGAACCCATGCCTGTAGTTGTACTCATACACATGTTGCATAGTTCGAAGATGAAAGGGCATCGTAAAACCCTGAAACCCTAGCCACCCTCTAAGATCGAGGTATGGTTTTAAATTTTGCTTGAGCATATTTTTGGATCTTAAATGGATCTTCCTCGCGCCGTTAGTGATTCGTTGTTTTTCACGACGTGTAGTTGCGACGCGGCGATACCTCACGCGCAGGACCCCCGACGTCGACGTACCAAGGTCGTGACTGAAATTCGGCCGATAACGCCAGGCAAGCTCTTCGCCCTTGATCATGTTGAATCCCAGTTTTATGAAATATTATTTTGTTTTCGAACCATGCATGCTATATTTTATCCCTGATATTTTATGTAGAGTAGATATCACCGATGTTAGGAAACCCTAATCCGACCCCGTAATCCTTGTCGCCTTAGGACTATTGTATTCCGAAAACTTATCGGAAACTTAGGATAGTGTATGTATATATATATATATGCTTAGCCCTGCAGTAGTAAAGCTAGGTTTTTCTTAGATTAGGGATGAAATACCCAAGTATTTCCTGAGGGTGATTACCCCGTAACGGACCGTCGCGTCCGGATTGTAGAGGTGCATGGAAGGTAGGATATGCATGGGTTGGGATATTCTACCGTGAAAATGGTTCTGAAGAACCGAGCTAAAAAGGGAGAAGTTTTCGATCCGGGTTGGTAATGAAGGGTGTTGGAAGGGAGATGTTAAAGAGCGAGGTAAGGCCCGTCGTGGTTCTCGCTGCCCGTTTACGGGAGTGGAGTGGAGTCCTTCTCGGATCACCTAAGGACCTGTCTTAAGTGCCGTTTGGCCAAGTCTTACCGTACGACCACATGTCCTTTGTGGGAAGGACTTGATCTAGTAGCCGACCTGGACTAGCATGAACCCGTGGGCAGTTAGTAGAGTGCAGATGGGGTGGGGTACACTTCGAAGAGGGCAAACCCGGGGATACCGAGTTTCGCCCGCCACAAAGATGGAACACCAACCTCCTCGTGGCAGGGGTACTGATTCGAGCTAGGTGTGGGACATGTCTATTCTGACGGGTTCGTGGCTGGGTTCACAGCGGTGAAGAGTCTCGTTGTACAAACTCTGGACACATGCGACCGGTAGCATGCCCAGGGGGAACTACATCGTGTGGGTAAAGCCGTACAACCTCTGCAGAGTGTTAAAACTATTCGAATAGCCGCGTCCGCGGTCATGGACGAACTTGGTCGGGCCACACTAAAGTAGTTTTGGCTTTCTAAGCCCCAAAAAGGGATTTCTGGGTTATGGGTTTAAGGACGCGATCCGCCGTGTTCGCAGGGCAGTTTGCCAAATTCCCGTCGTATCGGGAGGTGTGAAGTCGGGTTTTCCCGTGGACTCGGGCAAACCTTAGAATCCCCGTAAGTACGAGGTCAGCGTCGTCTACTTGAGGAACCGGGTGATTGGGAACCCCGTAAGTACGAGGCGAGCTGCGTCTCCCTGTGGAACCGGGCAGTACCGTGCTTTGCCGTCGTATCGGAAAGCACAAAACCGAACTCCCCGCTGTAGCGGGCGAGTGTTTGAGCAATACCTCATCTCGCTGCGTCGAGATGTTTTAGATAAAATCGCTTTTACATCTATGTATCTATTTCAAATACAAACTTACTTTCTCGCACAACATGAGACTTAGGATAGAGCCATGTTATTGATAAATTCCGAGCATGATCATATCCGTACTAAACTCCCCGGTGGAGCGCTTGCGAGTACATTCAATGTACTCACCTGGCTTGTTGATGTGGCCAGACCGAAGGATCGACCGTTCGAAAGCAACGAAGGTATCCGCGATAACTAGGGCGAACCCCAGTCAGTTGCCTGTTGGGAACGGCATATTGATGGGCTCATCACCGCTCGATTTTTCCGCTGCAAGATTTCTAGCCGTTGGGCTAAAGGTATAGTTTTTCGATCCTAACGATCGGATTATGCTTTATATTCTAATAAGTGCGTGTATGATTTTGATACACAGGTAAACTTGTGGGTATCGGCTACTGATCCAGGGACCGGTACTGTCGGCGGAATGGGACCCACGGTCCCCCAAACCGCCGGCGCAGGCCAACCAGAGGCCACAGGGCGTGACACGTGGCGGCCTTATCGGCAAAAGCCCCGCTGGAGAAGCAGGTGGGCCCGGTGGTCAAACCCGGGCACTCGGGGGATTCCCCCGAGTGCCACGTTCGTGCGAGCCATCTAAGGGCCTTGCGGTCCCGAGGGTCCAAGGCCCAAGAATCAAGGAAGCGATCGGGGCCCTCTCCCCGAGCGACCGGCATCCCGCAAGGCGTGGGCCCAGAAGAGTGCTCGGGAGGGTCCCCGGGCGGACCCCCCGAGCACCTCCCCCGAGCGGAGTCCCGAGCGACCGGACGCTCCCCGAGCGCCCGGGGTCGGCCAAGGCAGTCCGGGACAGCTGGCGCTCTCCGAGGCCGAAGGGGCTGCTCGGGGGAGGTGGCGCTCGGGGGTCGTGGGGCCC
This sequence comes from Stipa capillata, assembly GCA_019208055.1. Classification (NCBI taxonomy): domain Eukaryota; kingdom Viridiplantae; phylum Streptophyta; class Magnoliopsida; order Poales; family Poaceae; genus Stipa; species Stipa capillata. The sequence goes on from JAGXJF010005261.1 coordinate 24,592, forward strand.
CCCTGTGGGGCCCTCCTCCGGGCTGCCGCAGCAGTGAGCTGGCTTCTTCCATAAGCCTTAGTCCCGGCAGAGGCATTTAATGCCTGTCATTCAGGCATTAAATGCTAAAGTCCCGTATGGGCATGATATCGATCAGGCCAGTCCCATCCCCGCAGGGCAAATCCCTTTTTGCCATAGCCCCTGTCAGGGGATGGGGTCCGTCTGACAGGGTTGTTGACCGGCCAGGCGCGCTGCCCCGCGCGCCCGCGTCGCTGTCACCCCTTTCCGCCCCTTTGGGTCAAATCACCGCGCGCCTCGTGGCCCGCGTTTGGTCGCTGACGCGCGGGCCCAGGGGCGGATACTTCACCGACTTAGTCAGGAGGGGCCCGGCAAGCCTCTCTTCGCGGGTCCCGCTGAGCATAAAACTGTCAGCGGGCGGAGGGCATGGCGAGAAGACACGCGGCGCGAACACCGGCGCGGCGCATTAAATGAAGAGGTAGGCGTTTCCTTAGCGCTCACGATACCAGGTGCCATAGCCTTTGCTTGGCCTCTGTGGTGAACCCCCGGCTATATAAGGGGAGTTCCCAGACCATGCAAAGGTTTCGGATTCCAGAGAGAAAAAGGGGCGCTGGTTAGATTTCTTGATTCGGTATCAGAAGATCAGCTAGCCTGTTTGTAAGGAAGAACACCCCTGTAATCTTGATAGGATCAATACACCCACAACGAAGCAGGACGTAAGGTATTACACCTCCGGGTGGCCTGAACCTGGAAAAATCCCTGTGTCTCCGGCATCAAGCATCATAACCACCCTCATCCTTGAAACGCCATCACCGGCTCATAAGAAAAACTCTATATCGCCCCCGGCCGAACCAACAAGGGGGTCCATTCGGACCACCGCTAGAGACGTTTACTCGTCGACAGGTACCGTAAACACAAGGGCTTATCCGGCCTTAAAACCGGGTGCGCCACATCCTACATGGTGAAACAGCCATCTCATGGAAATCTTCTAAACAGATTTTAGTGGCTACGTCCACGAATCATTCTGAAATTATTGCCCTATATGAAGCATCACGTGAATACGTGTGGCTTCGTAGGATAATTAACCACATACAACAGTTATGTGGTCTTGGTTCCATTAAATCACCAATCATTATCTATGAAGATAATACTGCTTGTGTTGTTCAGATGCAAACAGGTTACATAAAGAGCAATATCACTAAACATATTGTCCCAAAATTGTTTTATCCCCATGAGTTACAACAAAGTGGGGAGATACATATCTTGCAAGTTAAACTGTGTGATTACACTACTAATACTAAGTACATAAATACTCGCGGGGTGAGTTGCCGGCCACGTGAGGTGAGCACGGTGCTTTACTTTGCTTACATCAGCATGGTTTTCTATGAATGCGTATGGTTGTTAATGTTTGCAGCAGATAGCTTGTACTCCTATATGCGTAACTAAAAATCAGAGAAGTACGTAACCCATTGACAAGTTAAATTATGGTTTCTTTATTTTGCATGGTTTCTGCCTGAATATTGGGAATTAGGAAGCTGACAAGTGTGAGCAGATTTTAACAAAGCTCTTTTCTCCTTTTCGCAGCTCTCACTATCCTACCCATTAATCCAGCTTCTCCTGCCAAGGCCTCGGTCCTTCTCAGCATCTTTTCCACTACCCAAGGCTGGTGATGACCTCGCCACGACGCCGTTGCTCCTCCTCCCGCTCCTTCTCTTTAGCTACCCCAGGCCGATGGCGGCCTTGCTGCAACGTCATTGCTCCCCCTTATCTAATGTATCGTCGTGTCAACCAACCATTTAGGGTGCGTTTGGTTGGAGGGCAAGGAGGGATGGGTTAGGACCATCCAGTTTTTCGTGGATAGGACGAGCTTTTTTTTGTTTGGTTGGATGGATGTGATGAATCAATCTTTTGTTTGGCTGGAGGGATGAAAGTTGGATGGGATGAGCCAATTTAACTTAATTATATTACTTAGTTTCTATTAATAATGATTAATTATACAGTAAAGAACACACTAAATACCTACCAATGCTAAATTAGCCATAAACTTACTAATTAATAATAAAATATATTAATTATTACTGATTATATACTAATCAACCCACTAATCATATATTAATCAACATATTAAACACTAATCTTACCGTTACAAATATTAATCAATAATAAAATATACTAATTATCACTAACAATTGTTAATGATCATAATTAGAGAAGGGCGGCAGCCTCATCCGGCCATTTTGGCCGGGTCTCTCCATCTAACATATTAAGAGAATATTCCTCTAGGGTGGATATCCCTATCCACCCCATCCCTTCAACCAAACAGAGAGATAATGTGGATATTCCTATGCCATCCACCCTTATCCCGCACCCTTAGTTGGAGGAGGTCGCCGCGGCCGCCCTCACCACCATCGGCCGACACCTCCCCACCGTCCTCCTCTACACCTAGGGAGCATCTGGTTGTCCCTGAAACATGACTGAAGATGATATGTGTGTAACGGAGAAAGCCTGCTCGAGTTGCGAGAGGGGGATGTCATAAAGTAGAAGCCAACCTGGCAATACGCATCCAGGTGCACGATATCATCTAACATTATGTACAGTGGCCGATTTTGGTATTCAACTTCTTGAAAAGCCATCAATGGCATCTTCTTGTACCGTTTGTAGGCTTTATTTAGAACAGGGAAATTTCAAGATTTTCTATGTGGAAACTCTATGTTCCAAACTGGACAATGTTCTTCACGCAGGACAACAAATGCTTCAAACAAAACAATCCTTTTTCAGAAAAGCAACAAATAAAAAACACGGAACAAACGAGGGAATACTGAACAACTAGTGCTGGTTGGCTACTATTTTACATTTCATGGATCCTGTCACCTGGAAACCATGCTGGATGCCTAGCATTTTACATTTCAGTCACCCTATCCTGTGTAAACCATCCGATGCCAGCACCAACCAACCCTCCAAATGTCTACTTATAGGTTGTTTGTGATTTTCGTAATTTTAGGCATATTTGTTAGCCTTAAGATTAACAACCAACCATCTTCATTACCATCTTCCTTCATGTATATATGGAATTGATCTAAAATTGATCTGTGTTTGATAGCATTTGAGGATTAACTAAATGTAATAGAAAACTGAACGACAAAAGAGAAAATAAGCTAGAGAATTCTCGAGAGGATGAACCAAAAATGAAAAGACTAAAAATTGCAGCAATGTTTTGCTAAAGCATTTTTTGGACTTCCATTTTAGGTTTGATATTATGTAACTTGAGGCGAATGATTTTCTGAGAAAAAACAGGCACGTGTAAATGAACGAAACCGAGAACTTACATTAAGCTAGGCCACGGAGTAAACACTAGTACTGTTCGACCATGCCCAAAGTGGACTGGTGGAGTACTAAAACCCAGCTTCCGAAACGGCAAAAGGTACAGGCCGTACAGGCCCAGTAGGTGGGTGGGAGTGAACTAAGCACCTGGGCAAGTGTCAGCAGCGTCAAAGCCAGCATCAACAGCAGCAGCTAGCTAGCGTGGTACTCCTTCCCTTTCATCAGAGCCTAGCTACCTAGCTAGCTCAGCTAGCTCAGATAGTGTCGTGGCTTAGCCAGAGGCAAAAAGATGAGGACGACTCACAAACGAGGACGCGATAGTGCAGGTGTAACCAGTCCTGTGACTGCTGCGACGCGACGCGAGCACTGCACCTGACACGACCTAGCTATGCTTCGTTTTCTCTTGCGGACGACACGACCTAGCTATGCTGCGTTTTCTCTTGTGACGGCTCGGCCTCATCAGGCGAACCATAACGTTGGAGCTGGGCACGAGCTAGCTTAGCTTCGTGGTGTAGTACCGTGTACTGTAGTGTAGAGTGTCTCAGTGTGGACATGTTACCTAGCTAGCCCTGCGTGCTATGTAGGTAGAATAATTGAGTACGCCACTGTAGATCGACTTTCTTGGCTTGCCCTTCTTTAATTTGAACGCCACTGTTCCGTGGCACATGCAAGAGTTGGCGAGTTCACTCGGAGAAAAGTTTAAACCTTTTTAACTATCATTAAAATCTAAATTTAGTACCTCAACTCTATATCAGATAGTTTTAATTTTTTAAATATAAAAATCATCCATTAGCACCGTTCCTATCACACCTGTGGTAGGGACTGCCCATCCTTGTCATCCATCAGCACCACCTCAACCACCCATGGTGGCTGCTACTTCCCGCCTTCGCCGTTCATATGCACCTCTCCGACCACGTCCGATAGTGATTACAACTCGCTCTCACCATTCACGGGCATTGCCCCACCACTCCTGGTGGTGGTTACTACCTGTTCTTCTTGACCATGCCTGGTGGAAATTACAACCCACGCCCTCACATCCATCGGCATTGCCCCTACCACGCCTGGTGGCGGAAAGTGCCCACCCTCGCCATCCATCAGCACCTCCCTAACCATCCCTAGTGGCGGCTACTCCCCGCCCTTGCCGTTCACCGACAATGCTCCAACCACGCCTAGTAGTGGCGACTACCCGCCCTTACTGTTCATCAGTACCTCCTCGACCATGCTTGGTGGTAGTAACTACCCATCCACCCGGAACCCCCCGAGCACTCTTGGTGGCAGCGCATGTCCATCCTCGCCGTCCATCGGCACCTCCCAAACCACACCTGGTGGCGGGTACTATCCGCCAAGGCCTTCCATTGGCACAACGCTACCCACGGTCACACCGACTCCGGACGTGCCGTTGCCTCCAATCAGCACCCCGTCGACACCCTTCTCCGCGCTGATGCCCACTCCGCTGACGAACACCCCCACACCGTTCGACCCAAACACCCCACCCTTTTCCACTGGCCCTTGCACGTACGTACGTACGTAGTTTCTTAAACCTTGACATCCGATCACATGCATAGTATACTACTAATCTAATGTACATGTCTGCACGTTTTGGGCTTGCACTTACTGGATGACGCATCCGGGCGTGATATGGAGCCTGTTCGGGTTCTGGTGCCCGCTGGGGCGGCTGTTCGGCCCGAGCGCCGCGGTGCCTTCGGGGACGACCTGACCGTGCCGGAGGCGCTGGCGAACACGCGCGACGACGTCGCTGCTCAACTCCATGGACCATGGTGAACAGCGCGTTCCCCTTCACCACGCTGCAGGTGAAGGACGCGTTCGGCGCCGCGCAGGCGCAGCTCTTCAAGATGGCCAACGAGGGCCGCGTCAAGCACTAGGTGGCTGCGATGATGACGAGCTTGCACGGCCAGATGGCATGCAATGGCACGCGACAACGCGTCAGCTAGGATCTCTTTGTTCACGAGTGTTTGATCATGGGTTTGATGTTATCCAGTGCTTGTACTTAGGTGTGCCGCGTGCATGTAATCTCAGTATGCGCGCGCTTGCGTGTTTGTTTCTTATAGTGGATGGCACGGTGGAAGTGTTTATGTGATCTGTAAATCTGGTGTACCTACGTCCCGGTACCGTGCGATATCATGGTTCTTCTAACTGCACCTGTGTCTTTAGTAGTTTTCTGTCTTCTCTATACTCTTTGAATCTAGTAACGGAGATAAATCAAGTGGCAGATAATGTTGGGCCGAAAACACGTCAGTAACTGTGCATTTACCCGCACTGCTGTGTGATGCAATGTGAAATATCTGATCATTGATGCCGCCATTGAATATCAAATAGAAAAAATAGGTATATCTCTTCCTAGAGACATTCAGAGAATTCTTTTGCACGTGAAGGTAAATTCCCCTATCGTTCAAAATTTGCATACTGCCTCCGTTCTCTCTCGATCCAGTGCACATCTCTAATCGTTACTTTGTCTAGTTATGCATTACAAAAGCTATTTAAAAGATAATAACATGAAATCTTATTTGATGACAGACCTATTGGAAGGTTTAAGGTGAGTACATCAGACGGTTGGAGTGCTTCACACGAAAAATGTCCTCAAATATGTCAACCCACTGGAGCAGGGGGGGTCGGTAATTTAGGCAGAAGTGTGGAACCCATCTATTATTGGGCCTGGACAAACAGCCCAAACTGTCAACCATGATCTGGAACAGGTTTGTTGTAGCTAATGTTCGTATACGCGTTATGTGGATCGGCCTCGTCCTGGATACATCTTGAATTCTGTGGATGCATTGGACCGGGATATTTTTTATAAATATTATTTTAAAACTAAAAATTTGAGATATGTAGGTCTCATTTTAGAAATTACAAAACTAGCAGCACGTCGTTCCGCGGTTGGACGATTAGGGCGTTATCGTTCCACGGTGGGACGATAACTCGTTGTTGTCTTCCCAATAACCGAAATCCCGCCGAAAGCCCGCGCAACAGTGCGACGTGACGCGTGATAGGACCGCTGTCGTCCAACGGTGGGACGACAGCCCGTTATCATCCCACGGTTGGACGATAAGGGCGTTATTGTCCGACGGTTGGACGATAACGGGCGTTATTGTCCGACGGTTGGACGATAACGGGGGAACAACGGGCCCAGCAGTGCTTTCGGCGCCAAATCGTCCGTTGGGCGAATAATAACCCGTTATCGGTCGACCGTCGGACGATAACGCGTTATCGGTTGGCCGTCGACTAATAACTGGGTTATCAGTCCACGGTTAAACGACAGGGTTATATTTTTGAAATTTCCGATTACAGACATATAGATCTCGAATTTTTATTTTTAAAAATAATATTTATAAAAAAATTCCCATTGGACCGTATCTGAACTTCCAATCTCACGCCCATTCTACTTTCCCTATAAGCCTCTGCATCTCCGGTGCCACGGTGTGGCCTGGTAGCCGAAAGGACGACGACTCGATCAGACATTTAAGTATTTAACGCGCTAAACCACCATTCGCGCATATAGAACCGGGATCCCCGGGATCCCTTCGCTGGTAGTGGCAGGAACCATGGATTTAATTAGGCGGCTGTGGCTGCGGCTGCACCACTCTTTAGGCTGGCCATAGTGGGAGTAACTTAGCTAGTAACATAACGCACCCTAAGACAAGTTTGCTTATGTGGCAAGTAGTTAATGAGGAGAGAAGTGTTTGTGGTAACATAATATGTTACCGTAACATAACGCATCTCAAGGCAAAATGAGTCTACATCTAAATAAATAAAGGCTTGCATGGTACCACACATATGTTACTATCCACTATGAAGGTAGTAACATAGACTAGTAACATATGCATGTTACTAGTCTAAGTTACTTCCCACTATGACCAGCCTTAAAGGTACTGTTTGCCGCCTAATCTCCTGGGGGCTGGTACAAAAGCTCTCAGCGAGTAGGGAGATCATTACGTCCATTCACTTCACTTCACTTAATAGCCTCTTTGGTTGACCTATTAACTCACGCCCTTTGCCAGAAGCCATGTATACTCATGTTTCTTCAGTTCATGGCCAATCTCCTGCTTATCAAGTATACGCATGCAGCTTCTAGAGGTAACAATCTGAAAGCTAAGCAACATCTTTTCTTTTTAGAGACCGCGGTGTATGTACATCAAGTTCTTAAAGGAAAAACATCATGAAGAGCGAAGGGGGGGTATCTGTGGGTGGGGCGCTTGCATTGCCATCGTTCAGTCGTGCAATGCAACGGCCAACCCGAGCTAAGCAGCCCCCATTTGCCAATAGCTTTGAGGCGTTGTAGTTGGGCACGCGGTGGCAATTCAATAAGCCGGTGCGAAAGCTCTCGCTCAGCAACCGTATCATCTGCATTTATTCGTCCGCAACTTAGACCTTGTTTCCAGCATGTGACGGACAGCGGCATTCCGAGGCCGGTCGGACCCGCTCCGCTAGACTGAGTCTCCCTTTATGCAAATGACACAAGCATTTTCATCAACCTAGATTATAAGGAGCTAACGGCAATAAAACAGATTTTATCCTGCTTAGGAAACGTGAGTGGACTGTTTACAAACATAGCTAAATCTGAAATTTTTCTGGTTAGATGTGAGGGCACGACCAACAAGTCATTACCAACACTTCTTCGGCGCAGTTGGGGTCCTTTCCGTGTACATACCTAGGACTCTTGTTACATATAAGAAAGTGAGACATATTGACTACTAACCTTTGATTGACAAAGTGGGTGACCGGCTGCCAGGATGGAAAGAAAAGGACCTAAACAAAGCGGGCAGAGTGATCCTAGCAAAATCCATGCTTTATAACATATCACCTCATATTTTCAACATCCCAAAGCGGACTATCAAGCGAATCGACAAAATTAAAAGGGCTTTCATATGGAATGTAGATAATGGAGAGCATACAAATGGGGGTCATTCCTTTGTTAATTGGCAGACTATCTGTCAGCCTAAGCTCCTTGGTGGGCTGGGCATGCTAGACCTCTCAAGGTTCGGCAGGGCGCTCCGCTTGCGATGGTATTGGTACCACTGGACAGATGAATCAAGATCATGGCATGGTTTTGTTTTGCTGGGCAATAGTTCAGACAAAGAGCTTTTCAATATATGCATAGCCGTCACAATCAGGAACAGAGAAAACACTTTCTTTTAACATGACTATTGTATGGTCGGGATTGCACTCAAACATAGAGTGCCAAACTTCTTCAAGATAGCAACACAAAAAAAAGGACGGTTAAGAAGGAACTAGAAGTCCGGAATTGGATCGGGGCCCTCGAGAACATCTCTACCACGGAGCAACTTCAGGAATTTATCGATCTCTGAAGTTGGCTTCAAGAGAGCACGCTTGACCCGGCAGTGCATGACATGATCACTTGGAGATGGACACCCTCCAGAATATACTCAGTAAAATCGGCATATGCGGCACAATTCTTCGGGACGATGGCACTTTTTTGGCCGGCAAGATCTAGAAGGCCCATACGGAACCAAAATGCAAATTCTTCTCTTGAATTGTCCTCCAAAACCGCATACTCGCTGCCAACAACCTCGCCATTCGCTAGTGGCCAAATGACCTAGTTTGTTTGCTTTGTCGATCACACCCATAAACCACCACACACCTATGTTGGAAGTGCACCTTCATTGTGGACGTTTGGAGGACTGTTTATCTTGGAACAGTATTGTGATCACTTTTATCGGCTGGGGCACACAAAAACTTCACTGAAGGGTTCACAAGCACAAATAAGGACCATCGTCATCACTTTAGTGATGTCTTGCTCTATGTCATGTGGGGAGATGGGTTAGGGATTTAACTCGTCAAACATGCTTCCGTTGACGGAGTTAAGTTAACTTGATAAAAATCATTTAACCCCTCTAGTCTAGAACTAAACTGACCCACCAAAAAGATGAAATAACTTAATCTGATATAATCAACTCTCCTAGATTTGACTTTTATACTACTAATTTCCTAATCTAGACAAACAGTAATTTAAGTTAATCAAGTTAGCTATCAAATATAAAATTAATGTTACATTAATCTATCTAAATTAAAATTAGTTAACCTAGTTAACTTAAATCCGAACTAAACCGGGGCTCAGCGATCAATGAACCGCAGGCATGCGTGTCTTCTGGTTTGACGTTCGGTAGGCTTCCGATGTAGTAGTACGACAGTATTCCTTGTCGGCTGATGGAACGATTGGTTTGCATTCCCATTACGTAACTTTGATGAAAGTCTCTTTAACATTCCAAGCATGTCGCTGATAGATCGATTGTTTTGCTTTCCTGTCACCTTTGACAAAAGGTTTCTCTACTTCTTTTGACACAGCTCTGGACGGTTGAGCCGTTCAGAGTTCAGACAAGAAAAGGCATGCATGCGTCACAGATGACAGCTTACCAAATGATCGGTCGTATGTCTTATTTCCGTTCAAAAGAAATGCAAATTTGATGTGCAGTAATTTGTCATACGTGCATGCAGTCACACATGCCATTGTGGAAACCGCTCTATGGATTACAATTTTAGATTGATAATATACATGAAAATTGTAACATCAATCTAATGGAAAATGCTTTCAAACTATTTGAAAGTATTTTCCATTAGATTGATGGTACTTAGATTGTTTTTGACAATTCTGACTTTCAGCAAAATGTCAAAGTCTAGCTTTCACCAGGAGTAAAAAGAATACAAGGTGGGGCCAATTACATCTAGATTTACAACTGAAAAGAAAAGCTAAAGCTGCGGATAGAGAAAAGGGGACTAAAAAAAAGCCTAACCTGAAGCCAGAACAGAGGTTTTGACTCCAGGTTGCATTTGCAACCACATAGGATTTCTAGCTCGCCAATTCAAGCCAAATAGTGGAGATCTTCAATGCCCATCATCATCTAACCAAAGCAAGGCAGAGCGTCTTGAACCTTGGTCTTCTGGATGCCACTCCAACAATGGCCCTCACAAAAGAGGGGGAGATATGTTGAAGGAGAATGAGGAGATTGCAAGGTGGATCTAGGTCTCGCTAACCTGGCTTCAGATGGAACAATCCGACCCTTCTCGCCAACAATCATCGGACAAAGCTGCACTAGATCCAAACAAGGCTGTCAAACAGCGTAGCAAATAAAACCCATGGCCCTCTGCCCTGTGATCAACTCATAGCCGATGTTCAACCACTAAGGTAGATGCCAACCATCTACATCAAGCCAGTCGCCCATGTGGTCACCACTCGTTTGATTCGACCGTCAAACAAGAACGAGCAATCGAAGGAGATCATTGAGCTTGCTGACCTGGCTTTGGATGCGAAGGAACACCCAGTCAGAGGGGAGTAGACGGAGCAAGATATGTAGAAGCAACAAAATGTTGACTCAACGATGAGAGCCATAGAGGCAGGGCAAGGAACCAGGGAGAGCGGCAAAGGAGATAGACTCATGAGGGAGGAGGGAACATCAAAGAGAAATGAGTTAACCTCACGGGATAGGAGGGAACAACAAGTTTTAACCATCGAAGCCGGCAACCAGTCACACAGATACTGACGAAGCCTGAAACACGGCGCCGTGACGGCATCAGGGCGGCACCATACATACCATGACACAAACGAGGAAGGGAAGTGGCAAGGAGCCCACCATGAAACATGCACGACAAGCGCAAAACCCTACCCTTCGAGCGCGCCGAGCCAATGTAGGAAGGTCGACGCCACGATGACGACCAACCGGACGCAGCCCACCCAGCAAGGCGGAACGCCACAAGGAAGAAGAGATGGAGAATCAAGACGCCCGGATCTGGCATGGAGAACAAGATCCTACCCATGTTGCCCAGATCCGGCACGAAAAGATCCTGATGGCGACAAGAAATTATGAACTGAGAAACAAGAAAGGGAACTCCACAGGGCAGAAGAAACGAGGACTGGAGCGCCCAGATTCTGCGCAGGGAGCGCGAGAAACCACCCACGATGCCTATAACCAGTGGCGACGAGAAGAGGTGCCGAATAACGCGCACACAGGTCCGCCGACAAGAACCAAGGAAGCCAGTGAGGAGGAGAGAATGTAGCATGTAGTTTCGAAGTCTCCGCCACCGCTGTCAGCCAACTGGAAACCGCAGACGTCGGCAGCGGCGAGGATAAGCAAGGAAGTGGTAGAGCTTTTGGTGGCAGCTCGGTGTCGCCTCCTGAGTCACCTTTGAGAGTGAGTGACTCAGGAGACATATTAGCCGAATTTAACCATTTCTAGCTTCCTTTTTATGGTCCAGGTACGGCAACCTGGTTTGTGGAGCTAGTACATCAAGCAAGTGCTTTGAGGTAAGACACAACCAACTACAAATGAATGTCGAGAGGAACAATTCAAAAAAAATGTAGCACCTTAGTTGACTTCCAATATCCTCGATTCTCAATCCAACCCGAGATCTGAGGACTTGAGTAATTGAGTAAACTAGTATGCTCAATATGTGTGTCTTAAATTAATCCCAGGCATCTGCTCGACCCTTTGTTTCACTAGAAAAAGCTGCAGCTCAACCGAACGGTCAGATTTGGAGCAGCTTTTGCCACAATGGTTGTGGGATTTACAGTGCAAGTTCAGTTGTTCGAAAAACCGTCACTCCCCAACTTTTTACAATATGCTGAAACTTCGTGGCTCAATTCCCAAATGCTGTAGATTATTTGGATCAACTCAAAACCATATATTCACTTTTCTAGAATCACGGCGGTTTTCACAGACAACCAATCAACAACACTTTATTAACAGCTACGTCAAACTCCTAAACATTAGCACTACTGGTCAACTCGTCATCTGTTGATCCATTCTTGACTGGCCCTATAGGCCATGGCCATGGTGACGTCCTCAGCTCGTGCCATTACCCAAGTGATATCAATCGGGTTTGGTGATTGGTCACGGCCGGTTTGCATAGTGTGGCAGCATGCATATGGTCCCCTGTACGGTTAAAGCCAAGTTCAATCTGAAGTAAATCCAAAAGCAGCAGTAACTTGAGTTTCTTGGACCCGCAAAACAGGAACAAGGTTAACACAGTACACGGACCGTCCAGTCCAGTAGATCTTGTAGTGGTACCACGCGGTACAGTAATACTAGAGTCCACTAACACTAGCATGGCAGAAGCAAGTTGCTGTCGCAGGTAGCTCGTCCTTTGTGCGCCACTCGCACCGATTCGTATTTACGCAACGTACTGCATGCGTCTGCCTGTACGCGAGAGCGATCGATTCGAGCACCAGTACTGCACAGCCTTTCGTTCGGTTCAATGCTCGGTTATGCCCTGAACGGTGAAGGGCGGTGAGACCATGCCAAGCCGGGCTGATCTGATCCCCGCACAAGTGCTAGCTAGCCTCGTGTTGATCTGTTCTCATTCTCTTCACGTGTCACAGAGTCACAAGTACTAGTACTACCGGCATAACTTCGACTGCTGCCCTGCTTCCATGAGGCACCAGCATGCATGCATTCAAACAAGACAAGATAGGATGGGTCAGCCAAGAGCTAGCTAGCAGAACTCACTCCTCACACAGTCACATGAATATCGTAGGTACGCTTAGCGTTTAACCAGACAAGGCACGTAATGCGAGCGCTAAAGCTAACGATCTGCATGCGACCTGCGAGCGCGACGCAGCAGCACTGCAGCACCGGATAAGCCACAGGCGCCGTTGCCCCCACGGGCCAGCCTAAGCCTCACCGCCAGGCTCTGTCGGTGGCGTCCCTCGCGCGCAATTCCTCAGGTCGCTCTCCAAATCCGGCAGATCACATCGCCCATTACACGCCCTCCACGCCCTGCCGTTTCGCTTCGCCTCGCCACACTCCTTTGTTCTGCCACATCCCCACTCGCACTCACTAGCTAGCTCATCTCACTGATGCCTATAACTCCCCGCACCACGCGTCTTTCCTTTCCCCTCCCCTCCCCGCGTTGTCGCGTTCCCACACCACGCTCCCATCCGTATGCTCAAACGGGAGCCTGGGCTTTGGCTATCTCGCTTCGTTCGTTCATGAGCAGCTAGCAGCGGCAGAGTGTGGAGGGGATAAGCAATGAGGCTCTACATCACGGCGGCGGCGGCGGCGGCGGCTGACGACGTAACGAAGCCGAAGGCGCCGCCGCCGCCGCAGCAGCAGGCGTCGAGGCGGGGATGCCGGTCGGCTGTCGTCACGGGGCTCCTCGCCGGCGTGCTCCTCTTCCGCGCCGCGCTCCTCGCCGTCGAGGCCGGCGCCTCCCTCTGCCCTTCCGCCACCGGTAAGTGAGCTCGCTCAAAAGCGATCTGTGCCACGTACGTAATGCGCGCACTGCTAAATTAATTGCCCATTTTCGTGTGTAGTCTTGACACGACTAATCGATGCTTCAGGGTGCTTGGGCTGGAGAGCGGGGATGGGGGACTGGCTCTACGGCGGCAGCGGCGACGCGATGGAGGTGAGTTCGATCAATCGAACTGGCTTGTAGTGTTGTTAGCTTCGTGTTCGATCGTGCCGGTCAAAAATTGTTGGGGACTTAGGCGTCGGGGTTTTGACATTTTTTACACCGGCGCGCGGCGGGCTAAGGCAAAGCGTGGCACGAAATGGCTGGCCGGCACGGAGATTCTCACGCGGTTCGGCTCGTTCGCGGCAAGCACCATTCACGGGAATGGAATGTTAGGGCCGGGTCGGCAAACACGTCGCTGCGCTCGATCGGGGGCCGACGACGACGTGGCCGTGGCCGCCCCGCTGACAGTTGAGCCTCGCTGATCGTTCGGACACTGTACTATGGACTGCCAGAGCTTGACGGTTGACGCACCAGCTGTAGTAGTATTGAATGCTGCATGTTCCGTGGTTTCCTCCCTTTTTTTTTCTTGACCTCTGCCGCTGATCAAATTAATCAGGCCGAAGCTAAAAAGGCACTACTTCTATTCACTTATTTCAAAAGTTGAGCTACGTAAAATTGTCATGACCTAGTACCTTTTTAGTCAAGCCTTACCAGAAAAACTGCCTAATTTGACGAGGAGTATGAGTTATATGCACTGGTAGATTTGTGCGACCCTGCATTATTCCTCGCGGGCCCTACCAGTTGGTGACTTTGGGATATTGTGTTGCCAGCCGCTATGGAAACCAAACCCTTGTGACTCCTTTTTGAATGGAACCAATGTGAGGTGACTTTGCTAGGATTCTCTCCAGGACGTACTAGTGGCCGGCACTCCAGCTTGGAAATGCTCATAATACGGGGCCTTTGTGTTTGGAGCGACGTGGATTTTTCAACTTGTTGCGAGGTTGTGGTGCGCGAGCCATTCATGCATGCATACCCTTGTAATCTTTAGTGCTCCTGGAGGTCCTCTCATAAATCTTTGCTTTCATGTGCAAAACATACACAATGCTTCTTGCTACATTCCTAAAAAATGTTGTAGGTGCAATGTTTAGCAAAGCAATATAATTTTTCTTTTGGCGTGGATGCAATGTTTAGCAAATTAAGCAATATATAGGACTTGTTTATCTGTGACTATTGTGTAAAGAGGAGGAACTAATGACTGCTAGCTGCTGAATGGATTGATCAGGAATTCATGAAAGAGTGGAAGAGAAGTCACAGGGAAGCCTTAGATCCCGTGGTGGTGGAAGCAGCACCGGATTCCTTGGACGGCCTCATGGCGGAGATGGACACCATCCTGGCGTCCTATGATCGGCTTGACATGGAAGCCGTGGTGGTCAAGATAATGGCCATGGTATAGATTTATCAACTCATGTTCTCACGCACTTTCGCTATATAATCTTTACTGAACTTTGATAATCTTGCATCATGCCTACATTTTACTAGCAGCGTTAGCTGAAGCAAGTGCTTTCCACGCCGAAAGACCCCATCATATGGTCCGTGCGTTCTCTAGAGATTAAATAAGTGGAAAAAATGTTTGTCGGCTCTATGAAGCCATAGCTCTATCCCTTATCATCATTAGATACTTTATTAGGATTTGTGGCACTGTGTATACTAAAAAATTGTTTAGAGAGAGAGAGTACAATCATAACATTATACACGCTAAAAAATTACGGACAAATAGTGTGCCTAGCTAGTGAACCTTTCAAGAATCTCGCTATTCAAATAGCACAGTATCAAATTCAATCCATAAGTCATGCTGGTCAATCAATGACAATGATAAGCTCTATCAAAAAAATTGAGTAATAATCTAGCTAAAATACTATTAGAAACATGATTATATAACAAAAAAACTAATAAATCAGTACATACCCGCACATGGAACAATTTACGTTCAATGGTGCTAGAAAATGGAGACAGAGACGAATGACCCATTATGACGAGCTATAGGCCCCCTTAGTAACGGCTTCTTCAGCAGCTTCTCCCAGAAGCTGCCCTCTCCTAGCTTCTCCCAGAAGCCGTCCCGTCAAATTCGTCGGGGCTTCTAAACTAGTCAATCCCCGATGAATTTAGAAGCCCCGACGAATTTGACGGGGCGGCTTCTGGGAGAATCTGGGAGGAGGTAGCTTCTGGGAGAAGCCGCTGGAGAAGCCGTTACTAAGGGGCCATAGCGTCCGTCGTACCTTGATCCGGCCATAAGTACCCCTAGACTGATCCTCTTTCTCCCTACAACGGCTAGCAATGACGTCATTAGAGGAACTCGAGCTCCCTGTAATACGTCCGTACACGAAGATGAGTTAAAAGGGGTAAGTGAATGGTGGCCTGGGTCAGCCTGACGTATTGATTCGACCGACAGCCACCCAGGCAGTCATGCACATCGACACGACCCACTGCAAGGAGCCAGACCGAACCGTAGACCTACCGGCAGCAGGGCAACCGTGAAGGGGCGCGACAAACGACTCGGGGCGCACGCCGGACAACGGGCCAGGCAGCCGCGGGCATTTCAGCTGCGGCAGTCGGGCAGTGGAAGGGCAACGAAATGGCAAATGTAAGAAATTAAGACAGAAAGTTACCAATTTCTATTTGATTTAAATTGTAAGCGTTTGATTGTTTTATCCTTTGGTGGATTGCACTACTGCATATTTGAAGAGCTACTTTAGCATTGCGGTTAGAACCTACGTTATACAATTTTGTTTGTGTACGTGTTACTTCGATTTTGCATAATATTTCTTGATTTGTGTTATCGATTTCGACACACCAATATTTTAGTCCGTCCACTGCCACTAGATGGAGCCATGATTCTATAGAACTAAAACTCCTCGCTCAATAAATAGAACTTATGGTGAACATTTGCATTACTCGGCATGATCATGGATGATCCCCCGGTTTGTCAAACATGCAAATCTGTAATCATTCAGACATGTGTTCAAGTGACACGTTTAGATATCAAAATGTTTCTGTAGGATTGGCCGTGCATGTTCCGGTCTCTGAAATTTATTAACACTAGACTCCATATATGAATGATCAAATTTGATCCACTAGTTTGAACTATACTGGTTGATTTAATTGATTTTGGGAATAATTTGAACCAGCTGTTGAAGATGGATCGGAAGGTTAAGTCATCGAGGATCAAAACTCTGTTTAATCGGCACCTGGCCTCGATCGGCATCCCCAAGAGCATGCACTGCCTCACATTGAGGCTGGCCGAGGAGTTCTCGGTGAACTCTGCGGCCCGCTCCCCGGCGCCACTGCCGGAGTACGCTCCTCGCCTGACCGACGCCTCGTACCTCCACATCGCCCTCGTGACCGACAACGTTCTTGGGGCCGCCGTCGCCGTGGCTTCCGCCGTCAGGAGCTCGGCCGATCCGGCGAGGCTGGTGTTCCACGTCGTCACGGACAAGAAGAGCTACGTTCCGATGCACTCGTGGTTCGCTCTGCACCCGGTCTCTCCGGCGGTCGTCGAGGTCAAGGGCCTCCACCAGTTCGACTGGCGCGACGGTGATGCCGTCGCCTCTGTCATGATGACGATCCATGAGGTCCAGAAGAGCTCACTGGATTATCACCACAGTGATGGATCTGTTGGGAGGGAGTACAGAAGGCTTGAAGCGTCCAAGCCAAGCACGTTTTCACTCCTGAACTACATCAAGATCCATCTCCCAGAGGTGAACCAAAATTAAGGAGGAATGCAGTATTAGCTTGGACGCATGCATGATCAAGTTGGTCACACGTCGATGAATGAAATGGCGTGGTAACAGTTGTCATCTGATGCGTTTGTTTGGGCAGTTCTTCCCGGAGCTTGGGAGGGTGATACTACTCGACGACGACGTCGTGGTGCGCAGGACTTGGCTGGGCTATGGGAGCAAAACCTCGACGGGAACATCATGGGCGCGGTTGGCGCGCACCGTCCCGGTGCAGACGGTGGCATCTGCATCGAAAAGACTCTCGGCGAACACCTGAATTTCTCAGACCCGGCAGTGTCAATGGCGCCGTCTCTAGTCCTCCAGGGTTCGCAATGCGCCTGGTCTTGGGGCGTCAACATCATCGACCTCGACGCATGGCGAGGCACAAATGTCACCCAAACGTACCAGTTATGGCTGCAGAAGGCAAGTTCTTACCCCTGAAGCATGAACCTTTCTTAGTTTTCGTATGTACTACAGGTAGTTTTCACTGACGACATTCCTTGTGTCATGTGCAGAACCGGGAGTCGGAATTCAGGCTGTGGAAGATGGCCTCGCTGCAGCCGGCTCTGATAGCGTTCGACGGCCCGGGTGCAGCCAGTCGAGCCGTCGTGGCATCTGCCGGGCCTCGGCTGGTACATGCCGGACGCCGAGGTGCTGCAGATCTCCGCCGTCCTGCATTTCAGCGGGCCGCGGAAGCCGTGGCTGAAGGTCGCGTTCCCGGAGCTGCGGGCACTGTGGCTCGGGCACTTGAACGTGTCAGACAGCTTCCTACGAGGCTGCGGTGTAGTCGAGTGACAGATCGACAGTAATGGAATAGTAACAATCAAGATGGTAAGCGGAGAAGTACAGTAATCTGTTGCAGGATCCGGGTGCAGAGCTTGGTTTGTGTGGAGAGGGAAGTAGGTGCTGCCTTCAGTCTCTCCTCGCGCTTGCTCTGCGACGTGCGATGGTTCGGTGCCACATGGTAGAACTACTCATGGTGTATATATGAACGGGGATATCTGTTCGTTAGCCACAGTACAATCTTTTTTTCTTTTACAAAGTTGTGGCCGGTCGCCACACGGTAATTTTTGCTTGGCTCTAGATGATGAACTCACTGATTTAACGCTGCATACATCTCAGTTTCAAAGTTTCTAATTTGACTTAAAAAATTTGTATCTCAATTAGAATCTTGAAATCTCAGTTTTGGAAGTTCAAATTAATGTTTTCGAATCGCCATCACGCCGAATTTTGAAAAATTCACCCACCAAATTATCGGGCCAACGTAGGCTGGTATCGCAAAAACGGGTCAGCACAATTATCTCAACACAGCCATCGGCAACGGAAGGATCGGAGGAAATCGCCTCGGCTCCCCTTCCACTGCTACGCGCCACCGAGACCTCGCACCCCCCGCCGCCGCCAACTCCGTCCACCCACCATCCCTTCCACGCCTGCTACTAGTTTCCCTAGCATCCGCCCTCCGGCTCCGAGTCCTCCGCCCTCTCGATCCCACCCGGCCGGCCGCCGTTCGCCGCGTCCTCTGGCTAGATCTCCCCACCTTGGTTGACCGGTGCGCCCGTTGGGTAAACCTCAAACACGAGCGGATTTGTCCCGAATTCCGTGTGGTGGGCTTTCGCCATGTCGAGGCTGCGGGCACTGTGGCAAGCTTCCGTTAACGCCACCAAGCGAGGTAGCTCCTCTGCCACAAATCCCAGTCTTGTTGCTATGCTCGCCGTCTGTTCGGTTCATTTCCTCAACGAAACCCACTTAGTGCTGTTCATAGTCGTCTCGTCCATAATCTTGTGCTGTTTGTGTTCGTGCGAAATGTTAACTGGAAAAGGTCGATCTCCAAACCATGCACGCTCTCGTGAGTCTTGACCTGCCTTTCTTGCGTAATAAAGGGGCACAAGGATAAATGCGATGTAGAGCACATAATAAGAAATTTCCTACCGATGAGCTGAGATGGTAATTACCATGGATGTCAGTCCAACATCGATTCAGCACTAACATGAGTATGTTTTCAGCAGCTTCAATTTCATTTCGGACGTATGCTGCTGGATAGCAGCCTTTAGCTGGTGTCGATGGCATCTTATAAAATTTTGTGCTACCCATGATTCCAGTAAACCGTGTCTGTATGATATATTGAAATTCATGACATTTCTATATGAAGGGAAAATAGTGCCTACTTTTCCTCCTCTAATTGGCAACCTGTATCCAAGGAACTTTTAAACCTTCCTGCTTTAAGTAATCTGAACAGTTCTTTTGGGCATATGTACCCCTTCTTTCTATTGACATTACATGCTATGAATTCTATAACAGCAATACAGCACAATGTACGCATTACTTTGGCCCATGGTTTAATTTTCTCATCCTATATATACCAAATTGTCAGCTGTCGTATGGAATTCAGAAGATCTATTTCCACCAAGTGAAAGATATATCTTCAATTTCAATTCAAAGATGAGGTGAAAAGGTGGCACTTGTATTCGGATTCAGAGTATGGAGGTAATGCATCACTTTGAAATTTTGCTTTGATAAATATAAGTTGTGACAGTTTCTCTGTATAACTGATATGATGGAATAAATCATTTACTGTGCTCTTTTCACTGTGAGATACTCATGGAAGACTCACATTCTCAAGTTTTTCCTTGGCATCAAAAGTTTTCTTTTAATTTTGTTCATAGAAAAATTCATAGGAATTGCTCTGTTGAGTTGCCTAAAGATTTAGTCTTACAAATGATCATGTTATTGATTTAAGCATACCATGTTGCTTCTATGTTTTGAACAAAAATGAATAAAGTCAGGAAAGCTCTCTTCTTTCAGAGAATAGCATATGAATGAATTGCTATTGAATTCTGGTACCTAGAATCTTCCAAGTGTATACTGTATAGTCCTACCAAAGGATATGCACAACAGTGAAAATATTACAGTCTGTTCCCTTTCTTGCATACTTTTGCTCCATTCTTTTGCATCAGCATGAATGTTCTGCAGAGGGTTATATCTAATACCAATGTATTATAGCTTACTTTCTTTTATGTGAGCCAAATGGGAGTCTACCTGCCTCTTGTGTTTTTCTCCCTATTGATATTCCATAATGCATACAATGGTAGTGGGAGCTTCTTGTGAAATTCTTGCGTTCCAAACAGGCCATGCCAAATGGAACCTTCTTTTTCTTTATAAACAGGTAAAGCAGTTAGACTGTGTAGTGATAGGCATCATAGGCTACCCCTGCTTGGAATTTGACAGCCTACTTTCTCTAGTACAGATGATTACCTTTCAATAGCTTTTGTAAATTGCAACTAATACCAGGCTTCGTATTTGCATATATTAAATAATATGATTGAACAGAGTTGTTATCCAGGTTTATCATCTGCATCATTGGAGATAACTGATGGTGTTCCTGGTGGAGATGCTTCATCGACTGGTACTCTGTCTTGACATGCTTAAGTTTCCAGCTTGGTCCAATCTTTTGAAGTAAAGCTCGCATTATAATTAATAATTTTCGAGTACAAAAGAGAAAATAATGTTTGGTCTGCACTTGCAGCAATGTAGAGCCTATGATTATAAATAAGCTTATGCCCTCTCTAAAATTAGGAACGCCTTCTAGTATTGTTCTTAGCATTTGTCTGTAGTCTGTACTAGCCTAATTTATTAGGAAATATCAGCTGCAGTTATTCATGATTTCCTTAGACTGTGTTCCTGATTCACTCAGATTAAGTGTAAGCTTTGACAGTTTTTGCAAACTATTTTCCCAACATGTGCATTATGGAAGGTGTCTTTTCTGGCAATCTCTCCTTGGATATGTCTGAGGGATCACCATGGAGGATCAGGCGCAGTGGTTTCTGTGGAATGCGATCAAAGAAGGTACGCTTTATCTACACTGAGGGATCTAGTTGGTAGAGACTACGGAGCCACAAATCTAGTAAAATATTCCTTGTTAATCTATTAAAAAGAGTTGATGGTTAGTTAACAAGAAGTAGCAAAATAGAAGTGCCTTAGAAAGCCACCACAATGTGAGCATACCCTCAGTAGGACTTCCTTTAGCTCACCTTGTATAATTCTTTCTGGATTGGTGATTCAGGTCAATGGAGCTTAGTTAATATTTCCTTGAATCCACGAGAAAACAAATATTTCCAACTTCTATATAGATGTATGCTCAGTATCTGTAGATACTATTCTGCTGACAAAGTCCTTGATATTCCCTGTTTTAGTTTGATGGTTTTATCGATCTTGATGCATATGATACAATAGCAATGAAGCTCAAAGGGATGGAAGATGCTACATATCTACTGTACGTATCCAACTCCGAGGAACTGTTGAGTATTCAATGTCCAGTCATATTATCTTGTGTAATCTGACTTTAAAATACAGATATACACAGAGAACTGGGTAAATTCACCTGGACAAGAGGAAGATAACTCGTGGCAGGCTTTGTGTATGTACCCCAGGACAGTTGGCAAATCATGAAGGTAATTTCTATTCTCAGTGGAAATATGTGTTTCTTCATGATAATTCACCACTTCTCCTTTCTTTCAGATCCCTCTTGATCGATATTTACCTACATGGAAAGGAAATGTGATCGAAGCAAAGTTGGAGATGAACCCTGCTCGCATTGTGGGAATGTCTCTCTCTTTAAATGCTGAAGGTGGCGTTCCTGGTGCTAAGACTGGCCCAGGCGATTTTAGGTTAGAGGTCGATTGGATCAAGGCACTGAGGACACTGTGATTTCCACAGTTTGATCTTTCTAGTTTGTTTGCCCACCTCCCTCACATAAGAGAATCTCATCCTCGGTGCAGCTACTTAGTCCTATGATAATAGTTGAATGTCATCAGGAGCTGAGAGCATCAGTAACCATACCACAGTGTCAACTGCCGCAACCATTGTAGATGCATGAAATATTTCAGTTTGCATCAGTACAGTAACCATGGAAAATTTGAAGGGTGCTGCAGTTCAGCGACAATGAATAATGAATTTTCTTTACTTTTCGAGGGAAATGAATAGCAAATGTTACAAGACGAGGTTACCCATCTGAGCGAATGTTGCTTTTTCTTGAGAGCGACTGGTCCATGGATGTTCATCTTGTGTCAACTTTTGCCAGTTCCCATTAACTCTGTCTGATGTTTTCAGTCGACGTGCCCGTGCTAGGACTAGGGGTCCGCTTAGTTACAGATTTATAGCATTCAGAATTGTCCACCTGCTAAATCACACGTTTTGCTCGGTACTCAAAGAACACATGTTTTGCGCCAATAAAATGGCTAGAAACCCGTGCCGATAGGTGACAGCAACAGAAACCTCTCCAGACAAGGATGGAAAAAAAACAGAGGTTAATTTCAAAAGGCACGTACAGGCATAGCTTAATCCATCCTCCAAATCCGAACTATAGTGGTTGATTTCAAGAAGCACATGCGACGAAATTTCCTTTAACAAATGGAGAGATCAATTTAATCGGGGCCAATGGGGAAGATGAGAATAACAAAAATTGATTGACCAAACGCAGCCGGGAAGACGCGCGATGGCTAGTCTTGCTTGCACATATGCACAAACGACGGGTCAGCCGTGTCATCCTTCGATGAAGCCGGTCATCCGCAGCACGGAGTTGCGCAGGTGGCTGAGGTCGCGGCGCGCCCGCCCGGGCCCCGACCGCAGCGAGAACGCCACCGCCGCCTCCCCCTTCCCCTCCGACCGTCTCCGCGACACCATCACGTGCGGCGGCACCATGGCGCCGCAGCCACCGTTCTCCTCCTCCTCCTCCTCCTCGTCGTCCCGGTCAGCACGACCGCGGGCAGGCGCGCGGCCCCGGGAATGTCCACCGCCGGGAGCTCGTGGACATGACTGGTGGTTCCTGGGACGATGCCACTGACGAGGATCCAGCGCGCTCGCCGGAACGTCGTGGCGCGCCTCGGGCCACAGGACCTCGGACTCGAACAGCTCCTCCTCCGCCGTCGGCATACTGTGTGGTTTCATACTCGCGCACGTATTGCCCCAGAACTTGGAAGCTTGTTTAGAGTTTTTGTCTTGTGACGGAGTAGCTAGGCTTCTGTGCTACGACTTCGAGCGCGTATATATAGGCGTCGTGGAACCGGCACATATCGGGTAGCTTCCTACGCACGGCGGGCAGCCCGCGTGAAGAAGGAAGTGGAAAGGATGAATTTTTTTAAAAAAATATTATTTTTTCCCGTAAATCGCAACTATACATGTCGTTTTGAAAAAATTACAAAATAGCGCTCAGTCGGCAACCGAAATGCCGATTTGTCTAATCGGCAGCCGAATTGCCGATTACAAGTCAAGTCGGCAGGCGATATGCCGATATGGGTCAAGTCGGCACGCCTTTGCCGATAAGGTCGAGTCGGCAGGCCGTTTGCCGATAAGGGCCAAGTCGGCATGCCGTTTGCCGATAAGGGTCAAGTCGGCATACCGTACGCCGACTTGCCCCTTTTACGGCCCCCCGCGCTCGGTCGCCCCAACCACACGCCACGCATACGCATTCACACACGCGCGCAGGTTGGAGGCGACGGCGGCGGCGGTGCGGCTCCCGGCGGCGAGGGCGGCAGCGGTGGCGCGGGGAGCCGAGCGGGGAGGCTAGGGTGGCCGGCGGCGAGCCCGTGGGAGAGAGAGGAGAGGGAGAGAAGAAGGAGGAGAAGAGAAGAAGAGGAGGAAGAAGAGAAGGAGAGAAGAGAAGAAGAGGAGGAGAAGAGAAGAAGAGGAGGAAGAAGAGAAGAAAGAAGAAGAAGAGGAGGAGAAGAGAAGAAGAGGAGGAGAAGAAGAAAAGAGGAGGAGAAAAAAGAGAAGAAGAAGAAGTCGCGGATTTGTTCGGCGGTCAGAGTAAAATTTAATTTTGGAAAAAATATATCGATTTAGTTTACTAAGTACAGAATTTTGTCATGTGTAGCTTAGTAGCATGATAGATGATAGATTTAGGGTAGAAAAAGTATAATATGTTAGGTAGGTATATTAATCTATCTCAGATGTTTTAGAAAAATATAGCTATGACGTTTTAGAAATTGAATTTCATGTGTGGTCGCATATATCACGATTTGATCATAGAGTGCACGTTATTAGGAATAGTTGTACAGAACTAGAAATAAATACGGAAGAAATAGAAGTGGAGTAGGATTTTAGATAAAGGAAATAGAGTACGTAGTGAAGAATAGTCGTAAACCTAATTTTATTATTATAGATTAGTTCGACATATGTAGCTATACATTACGAGCCTCGTACATTTTGAATATAGGTTAATTTTACGAAATTATGTTACGGATGACAGGAATGTCTGATATAGTGAGATTCAAGATTTTCTATGGTCCTGGAGAAGTGAGGACGAACTCGAATGGAGTTGATCTTAGTGCATTCAGTTTACACTGTATTGCCTCTGCAAAATCCCGAGTCGTTGAACATTAGAGAAGCTAAAGACTGTTTCACCCGTAACTTTAGTCTTGATACGGATAAGTATACTGTCAGCATTCAAGCTGTGTTTACAATGTCTTTACGTTCTGTGCGGTGGGATCTGATGACTGTCGAAAGAACGAAGGAGTGGATTTCCTGGCTTAGGGTCTGCAGCGCTCGTAAGGAAGATCCTGTTGCTTTGGTGCAAGCTGTTGCGAAAGATCAAATGGAGTATCATCGTACAGCGTATGAAGACGATCACACAAGTGCATCAGCGCAAGGGGTAACAGAGTACGGAGCCGGATATCTTTCTGAATCAGCGATTCCGGAGGAACGAGACAGAACCATGGTCCTACTGGGCGGGCGGACGAAGCTGAGGAATTCGAAGAGTTGGTGGAGGCTATGGAACAGGAAGATCTAGCGGGCGTTGGGCAAGACGACGACGAGGAGTCCGATGATGAAGATAGTGATGAGGACGAGGAGACTTCTGATCGTCAAATTCCTAGCGGGTGGGACCAAGAACTACTGGGTGGTATGCGTGTGACAGATGGGCATGAGTCATCGTGGGAGTTCAGAAGCAACGAGATAAAACATGGCACCATGTACCGCACGAAACTCGAATTAAAAGATGCAGTTGCTCTATGGGGTATGTCCACGCAAAGAACATTTTATGTTCAGGTGTCTACCCCGACTCAGTACACCATAAAGTGCAGTAGTAATGGCTGCCCTTGCTATGTGCATGCTCACGTCCCGAAGTACGAAGTCAGTTGGATTGTTAGCAGAGTAGTGCCTCATAACTGTGTTCGATCCAACGTCCTCGCAGAGCATCGTAACATGTCTTCAGTCTAATTGCAAGATTGATATTCTCGGAGATAGTGGAGAAGAAAGATATGGAAGCGAAACATATTCAAGTTACAATAAAGAACAAGTATCAGTTCTCCATCAGCTATGGAAAGGCATGGCGTGCTAAACAGAAAGCAATGGAGATGCGATTTGAGAACTTCAGAGATTCATATCACAACCTTCCGTACTTGCTATGGACACTACAAGGCAGGAATCCTGGCACGTACGTCGACGTAAAGTATAATACCTGCATCGTGGGCACAATAGAAGCGTTGCCAAACGTCACCAAAACAGGCCGAACGCCAGCTGATCTGGCGTTTGTCTATACAGGCCAAACGCCAGTGATTATGGCGTTTGATCAAGTCGGCAGCTGGTTTGCCGACTAGGGTCAAGTCGGCGTCTGGCTTGCCGACTTCGTCCAAGTCAGCAATTGGCTCGCCGACTTCGCGCTGGTGCCAAAATTCGTTGCAAATGTCGGCATTTGGGCTGCCGACTCAGCCCATTTCGGCAATTGGGCCGCCGATTTTAGCATTTCGGCATTTCGGTTGCCGACTGAGCGCTATTTTTGTAATTTTTTCAAAATGACATGTATAGTTGCGATTTACGAAGAAAAAAATAATATTTAAAAAAAACATACTGGAAAGGATTGTGATTTTGTATCGGGCCGGAATCGGATCACGGGCTTGCGGGTTCAACAAAGGCTGATCCATCGGGTCACAAAAAAAATAACGTGACTCATCACTTTGTCAGACCAACCCTCTCGTACCTTAATTACTGCATTTATTTTGGGCATGGGTAAAGAAGCGTTTTTCTAGTGCTCGTTTATCACCTCTGAATTCATATAAGAAACCAGCCAAGTCTATATAACCTAAGTATACAAGAAAAATTACCGATCTAGGGATCACTAAGCAATCGTCTCGAACAACAGGAGTAGCTAATTGAGCAGAGATATAGCTAGCTGTTACAAACACTCAAATAGTTTGGACAATATAAACATGCACAAATGCTAGCAACAGAGAACTGTCTTCAGCTACATTCGTCTTCCCCGGATTCCACCCTCAAAATCACTGGCGCTCAGCCCTCCAAGCGATTAAAGACTTCTGTTGCAACCCGCCACATTCGTCGTGAGGCTCGTCGGAGAGATTCTTGGTCCTCGCTTCTTCGCTGTAGCAGTAACCAAAAGAACACCTTGATCTTTA
The DNA here is from genome assembly GCA_019208055.1 of Stipa capillata. Classification (NCBI taxonomy): domain Eukaryota; kingdom Viridiplantae; phylum Streptophyta; class Magnoliopsida; order Poales; family Poaceae; genus Stipa; species Stipa capillata. Next base: position 51,290 of record JAGXJF010005261.1, read on the forward strand.
AGTGAATCCTAACCTTTCACATAAACTTGTGATCAAAATTTGCTTATTGCATTTTCAAAGCCCTATACATAGAGCTAACTGAAAACACACCCTTCGAGCTAATCTTTCAAACGAACTTATCAGGTCTATCAGTCAGGTATACGTCGTCACAAATGGCTTTCAGAGTATTTTACTGCAGCAAAGTTTCACCTCCTAAATCTAAGCACACCCCAACCATCACCAAAAACCTTCACAACAGTAATATTGAAGCTAAAGGTTAAATTAAACAGCCTAGAGAAATGCTCAACCAAAAGCCAATCCAATCATCTTCTCAAAACCTGGTCCTTTTACCATTTCCAACTACTCTTCAATAAAAACCAAGGAAAACATCCTTTCTGCCACACTCCCTTGCTATTCTCTAAATTCCACAATCATTTACTCAATAAACACATATTCATCACCTGCAAATCAGCTCCACTCAGACGCCCCAATGCTTAGGTGTGCACAGCACAGGCCAATTCACTGGATGTTATTTCTTGCCCCCCTCATTTTCTAATAGAAAAATAGTATCATCTACATATTGCAGAACAACACCCATCATTGATCAAGTGAGGAGCTAGCCCTTTAATAAGCCATAATCTCTGTTCTTTTTTGACCACGTTCGTGCATCCATAGCCAATTAAAAAGAATAGGAGACAAGTGATCACCCTGCCTCACACCTTGATATGTTCTGAAATAAGGCCCAATTTTATCATTTACCTTAACTACTACTTTGCCCCCACTCACACATTAAAGCATCCAATCAATCCATTTAGCAGAGATTCTTCTAAACCATAACTTGATATAAGAAATTCCAGTCTACCTAATCATAAAATTTTTCAAAATCCACTTTGAAAATGAGTCCAGCCTGTTTACTAGAACCCTATCCATAATAAATCCTTTTTGAATAAAAGCAGTTTGAGAAGAATCTATCACCTCATTAGCAACCCTTGCTTAAGGTCTTCAAACTAACATTTAACAGGTAAATATGTCAATTTTTTTGAATAATATCAGCATTAGGAGTTTTAGGAATCAAAGTAAATTGTTCTATAATAACGTCTAGAAAGATCCAAGGTGCCCTGCACAAAATCATCTAATAATCTCTTCATGGAAAACTTAAAAATCAAAAATCTTTCAGAATCTCTGATAAAATTCTACAGGGAATCTATCGGGACCTGGAGCCTTATTATTATCAATTGAGAAGATGATGTCCTTAATTTCCTCCATAGAGTATGCTCTAACTAAGAAAACATTCTTCTCAGAAGAAACTTTTGTAGGAAAAATGAAAAACAACGTTAACTCTAATATGATCTATTCTACCAAAAAGGCCTTTATATAAATCAGTAATATGCTGCATCAAATTTGCTTTCCCAACAATTAGTTACTCATCCTTCCTAAAACTAAAAATCTTATTTTGTATCCTCTCCCACTAGTCTTAGTCATAAAATACTTAGTATCATCATCACCTTGCAACAAATCTTTTTCTTTTGCTCTCTGCCACCATTTAACCTCCTCTCTCATAATAATTCTTAATACATGTTCCATAATTTTTCTTATCATTCTATTAGACGAATGTAACCCATAAATCTCACTATCTTTTTCAATCACATCCATTTGTCCTATTCCAACCTGTAAGAATTCTCCTACGAGTTCTTGGTCTAAATTGCCACTCATCAATACTAGAAGTCTGATGATAAGGCAACTCCAAAACACTCCTCACAATGTGTTCCAGGTCATCTCTCAAAAACCAGCAAAATTCAAATTTTAAAGGAGGGTTAATTGACAATGTATCCCTAGTATCAAGCAGCAAGGGAACATGATCAGATAATACTCTCTCAAAAGCTGACACAGTAACTAAAGAAAATTTCTGACTCCATCGTGAACACATAAAAAAAGATCAAGTTTCTCAAATAGAGGGTCATCATGGTCATTGCACCATGTGCACAACCTATTGGATAACTCAATCTCCTCCAACTCCAACCTCCCAATCACTGCATTGAACAAAAAAGTCCACCTACCTAGCCCACTAGGTTTATTTATTTTCTTAGTTCTTCAAATTATATTAAAATCACCCCCAATCAGTGTTGGCACAGCATACCCTACACTCAATTAAACCTAGCCTTCATGTTGTGCATCTCCATACACAATTAGCAGGTTCCATTGAAAATTATCCTTTTTACATCTAACTAAATTTTTTAAAATATATCTACCTCTCTCAACATGAATGGTCTCCAACTTAGAATCGCTGGTGCCTATCAAAATGCCCCTAGATTTACCATGAGCTGGAGTTCAACTCCAAGAAAAAGAATGATTACCACTAAGAGAAGATAGCATCTGTGCAGAAAAATTATGCTTCGTAGTCTCCTACACCCAACAAAATCCAATTGTTGTTCATGGATAGTTTCCTGAAGAAAATTCATTTTTTTCACTTTCCCCTATGCCTCTACAATTCCAAATAAGGCTTCTCATAATGCATAATTTTTTCTTTCTTCTTCCCCTTTTAACCTTGGGTTGCACACTAAAAATCTTAGGTGAACCCCCTTTTTTTTCTATTTCTTGGCGCTATGTATGAATTGTACATTAAAAGCACAATCATCTTCAGTGTCAAAAGTCAGTTCATCAGTGGCCTCCACCAACTCTTGGGGACAATTAGAGGCAGACATGGTTTGCTTTGAAGCCACATTCCAAGGTTGTGACAGGGCTCTTTGTCTTAGCATTTCAGCAAACAAATAATTCCTTACTTTCTCTAAATATTTAATAACCTCTATACCACTATGCACCTCCTCTGCATTTGAACCGATAGTAACATCTAAGTTTGAGGCAACATCAGCTAGCACCTCATTGGAAGAATTCAGAATAGTAAGATTGTCATATTTACTTTTGGGAATCTCCAAGTTCTTCACCTTGGCATTATGCTTAGCTTTGTCCTCTACTTTGTCATCAACAACTCACATCTTCTCCAGCCTAGAACTCCTAGGAAGAGCTGTAGCAGCCTCCTGGTCCTCCTCATCCCCATCTCTTGAGACAACATGTGCCATACCCTTAGATGTGCCTATATCTTCACTGTGAATCCTATCCTTCCTCTGAAGTGATAGAGACTCCAAGATTATTGGCAAAATTAGAATTTTCACTAGAGCCGTTTCTAGATTCTTTACTCTCACTTATCCTGACCTTATCCTCTATATTGGTCGACATGAAGTTGCAATTTTGGTCGTACATGCACCACGCGAGGGATTGGTAAGTTTTCCCCTGCAGTTTCTTTCATCCATCTGACAATGTACTATTAATTATGATCCTATCATATCCAACGTGTTTTGGCTATATCACTTGGGTAAACAATAGCTGGTAGCCATGGGCGCCATATCTTTTATAAGAACTTCTATGGTTTTAGAAATGTTTTTTGTACTCTTTCCCATTTGCTCCAGGAGAGAGAGAGAGGTGACTCGTCTTGCTCCTTGCACCACCGCCTTTCGGTGTTGACCCCGGCGGTCCTCCTCACCTCCGGTGACCTCGGCGGCATCGGGTGGGGAGGGGGACCTAGGATCCTCGTGCAGATTTGTATAGAAATAGGCTAGTATAGTGCTTTCTTAGCTAGGGTTAGGGCTCGTCTGCCATTTTGGCCTCAGCAGTGATGGCGACAACTACCAATAAGCTTCCTCCAACTCCTCCGACGCAGTGACTTCTTCTCCTTTTGTCGGGACGGATCTGGGAGGTATGTCCTCGTCGCTTAGTCTGAAGTTCTTTTGCTTTCACTCTCATGGAAGGGGATTCTCGGGTCACTAGTCGTTATGTGAACAGTGGGAGCAGGTCAGCTTGCCGCTGGTCTGCTTTGCTTTTGCAATGTAGTGGTCTTTTAGTGCCTAGGAGGTGGTTGGTGCCGGCTTCCTTCTATGGTTTTTGCTAGCTGGGCCTCCGATCTCAGCCCTTGGGACGGTGGCGCCGGAGTTGTGTCCTAGCAAGCTCGCCGGAGGTGCCCTGTCGATGCTCTTTCATCGATCTGTCGGCTTTGCTACGTGGGAAACCTTCTAATGTGGCCATCCAAGGAGTTGGGTATCTTCGGAATCTTGCGCAAGTGAGAGAGTTGTCTGGCCTCTTTGCTTTCGTCCTATGGCAGATCGTCGAGGCTTGAGCGCTTCGTGTTGCAGTTCTGCTTCCTTTCTTGCTTATAGAGGCACCTCTTGGAAGAGGAGAAGTGGTCAAAGTTCTTCTTTCAGTTTGCTTACGGATCTGCGCTCGTGGATCAATTCATGCGACCCCTTACTCTGGTGGTGGCTTCCCCTTGTTCTGATGTAATATTTGTCGTGGTGCTGCGTAAGACTATGTCGAATGCTTGTAGTTCCAAAATGCATAAGAGTCCCTTGAGTTTACCTTTATTTATTTTAGTCTTTTTGAGTTCTTACTATAATTTTATCTTAGTGTTGTACCTTGTACCGTTACTGTTTCAATCTAAATCTTAGTATGGCTCGAAAAAAACACTTCTATGGTTCTTTTAATAGAAATCGGGGGAAACCCTTTGATTAAAAAAGGAAATGAATCGTGTCATTGGTGGGAGGTTACGGAGGTGCCACGCATACGACGGACGCGAAAAAGGATGCCGCGCTGGAACTCATCTTGACATCATCGAAGAATCACAGCAGTTCTGACAAGACTGGATACATCCCATTTTTAAAGCTTAGCAAGATTATGCCAGGCTTGATCCAGATTAATGGTGGACTTAATCCAGGATGTTTGGCCATGCATGTACTCGTGTACTAATAATCTTTGGTCCTTGCCTGGGAAGCATAAGGAATCTAGAGCTGCATTATCTTATGTTTTATCAATCACTTCAGAGCCAATAGCAATACTTTTGTCTTGTGATGATGTGTGTGTACTACATGATCCAACCGGTTGCGTGGTACCCTACGAAATGCGATCTTTGGTTTCGTCATTTCCGTGCGGTGATATATATCAGATGCGGCATGCAGCACCAACCTAGCTATAGGCTGAGAAGCATCCACATACGTGCACTCTACGCGTGTTTGATCAGGAGAAGAAAACAATAAATAAATAAATAAACTAGCTATATAGTATACGCAGGAGGAATGATATTTATAGTAACATGCTTCTGCCTTTAGGCTTCGCATGATTCGCACACATAGTCCGACCCGGTTATTGTACAGAAACAATAGACGTTTCTGGTAAGTCAATGATTAATAACCGAGTTGTTTATAGCAGTACAATGGTAGTGGTACAAGAAAATGAGGCTATGAGAATGCACAGGTGGACTACAAACACAAAAAGAAATACAATGTAGAGACTTCCCTACTTGCCATAAGCAAGAAACCCAAGAAGAGTGCTCACATTTCGATTGGCCGGATCCTCGTCGATCGGTAGCAAAAAGTCATCCATGGAATATAGTGAGTTTTATGGTCACAAGCTAGATGCCACCAGAAGCTAAAGAGGGACACATGTACTCTTTTTTTGAAAGATCACAGCAACTTTACTGACTTCCCGGCACAGCTGCATCGCTGGCCGCCAAAGAGATTACAGAGACTGGAACCTCTGATTGCCAAACCAGCACAGAACCAGGAGCCAAAGCGGCACCCTGCTTAGCTAAAACATGGGCAACATTATTACATAAATGATTATAATGCGTAACTCTGAACTCCAGAAAACAAGTGGAGAGGACTTTGGCTTTGCGGAAGAGAATTCCAAGCTGGGCCATATAATGATCGGAAGATTGCAGGGCCTGTTTGAGGATCAGAGCATCTGTTTCAAGAATGCTTTTGGGCATAGCTGCCTCGGCAGCGAAGTGAAGGGCTTGCAGGCAAGCAACTAATTCAGCATGTAAAGCACTTGTCAGATTTTGGAGATGACCTTTACCAGCGCCCTGTATTCTGCCCTGATTATCTCTAAGGCAGAAACCCCAACCACCTTCTCCAGAATCTGCACAATAAGCTCCATTAGTATTTACTTTCAGAAACTCATGGGGAGGAGCAGTCCAGCAGAGATTAGCCGAAGTCTAAGATGAGGAAAACCGATTCATCATGGCCCCGAATTCCAGCACTTGTCTTTGACATCTCGAAACGAGCTCGTTAACTTGGCACGCTTGATCACCTGCATTGACCTCATTGCGGGCTGCCCAAATGTTCCAGAGTAAAACAACAGCAAACTTCATAGGTTCAGGAGGTTGAGACAACGGGGCAGAGGAAACTTCTGAAGCACTGCAACATCCCGTAAGCTGAAGCCGAATATGTTCCAGATCGGCCACTCCCCAGCATGCCCTAGCACATTTGCACTTAAGAAACAGGTGCCCACCATCCTCGTCCATTCTGTTGCACATCATGCAAATAGGGTCCAGTTCGATGCCACGACGATGGAGATTCGACTTGAGGGGCAAGCTGTAATGCGTAAACCTCCAGAGAAACATGCAAATCTTCCTGGGCAGAGTCAAGCTCCAGATCTTCTTCCATACTCCATGAAGAGCATTTGTCGTATTTGCTACAGTAGCACTCGATGCTGGTTGTCCCTCCTCAATCGCTGCTAACCTGAGGCACAGATTATATGCTGACTTAACAGTGAACCTTCCTTTCAGCTCTGGGTGCCAGGCGATAAAGTCCTCAAAGTCAGCTCCTAAGGGAATACTGAGAATTGAATTGACATCCTCTGGATTAAAAGCTTGATTGAGCAGGTCTTTATCCCATTCCCCGCTAGTTGGGCAGATGAGATCGCTGACTTTGTGAAGCGAATGTTGGCCACGGTTAGAAGAAGGGCGCCTTGTAATCCCTCGCGGAAGCCAAGGATCCTCCCAAATGCGAATATTCAATCCATTCCCCACTCTCCAAATGTACCTTTGAGCACACTCCACCAGGCATAAGAGATACCAGCGCTCGGGGCAGTCGTAAGGATATTTCCATCTGGGAAGTATCTTGCACACAGCAAACTTGCACACAGAGATTCAGGGTTCTGAATAAGCAGCCATGCTTGGCGGGCTAGCATGGCCAAATTGAAAAAAATGCAGATTCCTAAAACCCAGACCTCCTTCCATCTTCGGACTAGCCAAATTGATGGTCGAGAGCCAGTGTATTTTGTGACTGTTATCCATCTAAGACCACCAAAACCGACATATCATGGCCGTAATGTCTTCACAGAGCCCCTTCGTCAGATCAAAACAAGACATTGCATAAGTAGGAATCGCTTGAGCAATCGCTTTGATCAACACCTCTTTCCCAGCCTTACTTAACATCCTCTCTTTCCAGCCTTGAATCCTTTTCCAAATTTTCTCTTTAAGATAATTAAAGGTTTGAATTCTTGATCTGCCAATATAGATAGGGAGTCCGAGATACTTGTCATTGCGAGCTTCAGAGCCAAGCTGTAAGCATTGAAGCACCTCCCTCTTAACTGCAGATTTGCAGTTATGGCTAAACATGACCTTGCTTTTTTCCCGGTTGATCAACTGCCCAGAACAGCGCTCATGCAGATCCAGAGTTCCTTTGAGCTCCATCGCATTCATCCTGTCCGCCTTAAGCAAAATCATAGAGTCATCCGCAAACAAGAGGTGAGAAATGGTGGGGGCATTGGGACATATACGAATCCCCTCAATTAGACCTTGTGCTTCTCTAATCTGAAGGAGGGAGGAGAAGCCTTCAGCGTAGATCAAGAAGAGAGAGGGAGATAGAGGATCTCCCTGGCACAAACCCCGTTGAGGCACAATAGTATCAGTTAGCTCGCCATTGAATTTGATCCGGTATGAGACAGAGCGTACGCAGTTCATAAGAAGATGAACCCAGGAACTCTGAAATTCAAGTTTAAACATCATTACTTCAAGGAACTTCCAATCCACTCTATCATATGCCTTGCTCATGTCCAGTTTGAGAGCCATATAGCCATCTTTCCCTTTCCTTTTGTTGTTTATGAAGTGGGACATCTCATATGCAATAAGGATATTGTCAGTGATTAGTCTCCCGAGCACGAAGGCGCTTTGATTTTGAGATATCAAATCATTCAGGAAGCCTTTCAACCTGTTTGCCAGCACCTTTGAAACAATCTTATAAATGACATTACACAGACTAATAGGGCGGAGATCTTTGAGGCGTTCAGGGCATTTTACTTTTGGAATGAGGACAACTGTTGTGTCGTTCCAACCGATCGGCATTGGACCCCCGTTGAGGACATGAAGCACTTCCTGACGAACACTATCCCCCACCACTGGCCAGAACGATTTGTAGAATATCGCCGGCATTCCATCTGGTCCCGGGGCTTTAAGATCCCCAATACCGCTAAGAGCTGAATCAATTTCTTCACTGGAAAATGGTGCACACAGGGAGTTGTTCATCTGCGATGTTACCTTCAGCTGGACATGTTACAAGATAGAGTCCAGATTAGGGCCCTCCTGAGCAGCAAACATTGCACAGTAATAGTCTGTGATATAGGTTTTCAGACTGGAGGCACTATCAATTACAGTCCCATCCTCAGACTTCAGTTTGGTAATTCTGTTGATTTTTCGTCTCTCAGAACAGCAAGCATGGAAGTATTTTGAATTTTTGTCACCATGTCTTAGCCAATCAACATGGGCCCGTTGACGCCAATAAGTATCATGCTGATCCTGGAGCCTCTCTAGTTTGGACCTGAAAACATGCTCCCGGTGAGTGTTCTCTTCTGTAAAGTCTCCTTGCAAACAATTCTGAAGTTCCTTCTTCACTTTGTTCAGATGTTGTTCCAGGTCCCCTAGATTGCTTTTGCTCCAGAAGAGGAGAGCCGCGCCAACACGTTTTATTCTCTCCATAACATTACTGGTTGTGCCCTCCTGCGGACAAGCCCAGGCGTTCTGGACAACCTAAATGCAATCTTCCTCCTTGAGCCAACAGGCCTCAAAACAAAAAGGACGCTGGGCAGGGATGTGGGGCATCACAATTCCCTCTGTCTGAACAATAATCGGCTGATGGTCCGAGTGCCGAGGATCACCATTAATAACCACATAAGCTGGGAATTGGGTTCTCCATTGGAAATTACCCAGCGCCTTGTCTAATCTTTCCTTAATGTAACGGTCATGGCGGTAGCTGTGATTTCACCAAGTGAAAGTGTCACCTCGATAACCAAGGTCTTGTAGATTATGGGCCGCTAAAGTTTCTCGAAAACGATTCATACAAGATTGGGCACGAGGGACTCCCCCTTGCTTCTCATGATTGAATAAGATCTCAAAGTCCCCAAGACATAGCCATGGCTGATCAGCATGATGACAGAGGGATCCAAGGGCACTCCATGATGCCTCCTTCCTGTCTGACCGGGGTTCACCATAAAATCCCGTTAACCACCAGGACTCACCATTCCCACGTCTGATTTCTGCATCAATGAATAGGCGATAAACCCCTTTGATGTGAACACTAATTTCCCGCTTCCAGAGAAGAGCTAAACCACCACTTCTTCCATCATTGTCCTTCACCACCATATGAGGCAATCGAAGCATCCATCGGAACTTTTCCATTTTCCTGCCGTTCAGCTTTGTTTCAGACAGAAATAGTATGTCAAGGTCTTCCCGCTTCTAGAGGTCCAGAAGCCCCCGAACTACCGGGCGGTTGCCTAACCCCCGGCAGTTCCAAGCCACTATTTTCATTGGAACTGGCCGGGCTGTTCCGGCAGCCCAGCCTTTAATAGGTCATCAGCTCCATGAGTATTAATCTGAATGACACCATCAGCCCTACATATCTTCTTATTAGAATCATTTTGAACTTCTATGTCCATATCCTCAGCTGTTCTTTTTTACCAGAAGGAGAATGTTGTATAGTTTCCTTGGGGATCTGGACTGCTTTCTTCCGTGAGAACTTGCGAGGAGTTTTACCTGTTGTTATGGATGGTTTTGGAGAAAGCTGAGAGGGGTTAGAATACTGTAGCTCAAGTGATGAGGGAGACTGGGCAATAACTTTCGAATTCGGTTCCAACTGGACATTGACTTGAGGGACGATAATACTGTTTTCACCCAGCAAATTTTGTGGTACCAGGTTCCCTAAGTTGGGTATTGTGACATCCTGGTTAATAGAATTGATAGACTACTCATATCAACAAGGTGCACCTTCTTTTCCAGAAGTTCATCTCCACAGAACCTCTGGGTTAAGCGTGCTTGGCTTGGAGCAATTTGGGGATGAGTGACCGACCGAGAAGTTCTTCCTGGGTGCGCACGAGTGAGGACAAAATGCGTAGGAAAGACTAGTGTTGGTTTGTGGGGCCAGTATGGATCCCAGGTGATAGCCAGGCGTAACGACTGCCGGTCCGGGTGAGAGGCCGAGGTGTGATAGAATGTATCAGAGCCGACCCTCGCGGTTACACGGGCATGTGCGGGTCAGGGGCGCAGACATGTGGCGCATGGCGCGTGTGTCACATCCCGATTTTCTAAAACCCGAAAATTAGGGCCCACAAAAACTTTTTGCGTTATATTAGAAAGCGTATGCATCCTAGTTGGGATTAGTACCCGGCTTAAACCCATATACCATATACACCCGAAACCCTAAGGTCATCCTATTCGACGAATGGTAAACCCCTAACCACGACTCACGATCCAAAGACCCGAACCGAGGTGATGTGACCCTAGTAAAACTCTAGTGCCCCACCAATATCTCCCCTAACCGCGGAAACCTAAAACTTTACCTGGCCGTAACCCTACTGCGGTTGGTGACTTCTTTTATCGCTAACCCTAACGTCCATCCGTCGCGGCGAACCCTAGCTTACTTATACGCTAGCCCTTTTATATCCTGTCATACCTTCGACGCATGCTGAATGCATAATATCCTGTGAGACTAGATCGCACCAATCCGAAACCCATATGAGCATGTCTCGTACATCGCGCATACCGTGTATGTGTATACGTTAACCCTAGAATCCTCCTTCTCGACAAATCCACAATACCTATCGGTAGGGTCCAAACTCTGGTTAATCGAGCAATATGTCCTGACCCCTTCTCAGTTCAGACACGACAAGTATATACCACCTTCCCTCGAACCCTACCTCGGTATATACACCATATATGCAAAAACTTCCAAGTGCAGGTATGCACATACACTCGCGACACCCTGAACTCCAATGTCCCGAAACCAAGACCCTGTCGTTCCAGAGTGTTACCATGATCCCATCATCTCCCGAACCTCGAATATACAAAAAGGTGAACATGTCCAGTACAAATATTTCCTATTGCGTGCCAATTTCAATTTAGGGCTTAGACGGGCTCTGAACTGGAACCTTACCGAATAACCTTCAGAAAAAAATCCCATTAAATTTCAGAGCGCTCTCTTTAATACGAGGACAACAGATGTGCAATAATACAGCCATCGTCAATTCAAAAATCTGAAGAACATCGCACCAAACACCTTCTGCCTGTTTTCTTCTTTTTCAGAAATCCTATCTCCGACCTCAACCATCAGTCACCAAGTATTGCTGGGATGTTCCTTTACACCGCTAGAACCCATCCATGACCTAATTCCTCCAAAAGAATCTCTTTTGTATGCCTGTCCAGCTCAATGCCATCCACTTGCCGACGTTGGCATTCAAGTGACACACTGTTTCCCCTGCTCAGAACACTGCCTACTCGTCGTCACAGCATGAACACCTCATCTCAGCCCCACAGTAGCGAGTTGACACACGTGTGCATGGTCAAACACTCAAAGACACGCTTATGCCGGTCATGGCAGGCACTGGACGCGCACTGGCATAGCACAGACACGCCCCAGCTGGCCACAGTGCGCGCCCACAGCTCGCTCCCGCTTCACCCGTCGTCCAGCTCGCCACCCCTTGCGTTTTACCGTGCCACGGAGCCCCTCTCGAACTCCTCGCTCCCCTGCCTTGTCGCATCGCTCGGCCACCTCAAGCCGGCCTCTGTCCCGTCCTGTCCCCGAGCATGAGCATGCTCAGCGCGCCGCCCGCCGCTAATCGTGTCGTCCAGCTCGCCGGAGCACTCCACGCCAAGCCTCGATCCTTCCCATCGACCAGTCCAGCTTGGCGTCGCCGCAGAACCTCAGGAGCTCCCCTTGCCGCGCCGCCCGTTGATTGCAGCGCGCCGCTCGCCGGAAGCGCCGTCGTCCAGCTGCCGCCTTGTTCCGCGCGCTTGTCCTCGCGCTCCTCAGCTCGGCCACGTCGTCAAACTCTACCCCGAGCCATCCCATCCACGGGCTCGAGCTCGCCACAGTGCATGCCGCGCCGCGCGCCGGTGACTGCCGTCCAGCTCACCCAAACATGCCTCAGACCTCCTCTGTTCTCCGCTGTTTCAGCGAGTCGTCACCTCACCCCAGCTGCCAGGACCCGACGCCGGCCATGTGCTTGGACAGTGAGGCTGCGCCGCCACTGGTTGCTGCCTTGCCGCTCGCCTATAAAAGGCAAGCCCGAGCGCCCATCTTCTCCAGGCCATCCCCAACTCCTCCTCTGATACTTGAGTTCTTCCCCACAGCTCCCCTAGGACCTCTCCATATTAGCCGAGCTCTGTAGACCGACTCCGCCTCCTAGAGCTGCGGCCTTGCCACCGGAAGCCACCACCCGAAGCGCCGCCGTCCCCTTGCCCGGTCCAGAGCCTCCCTGCTGTACAGATCCGCCGCCGGCCGCCCCGATCTCCACTGGATTCCAGCCGCCGCCCCCGAGCTAAGCTCTGCCGCCAGCGCCCCCTTGAGCTCACCTGAACCCACTCCCCTCTCGGCTTGGCTCAAGAGCCCCTCAATCCCGAGCTCCAGATCTCCCCTGACTCTCAGTTCCTCCACCGGCGAGCCAACACGAGCCAATTCTTTTCTCCCCAATCTGTAGGCACACGGGCACTGCACTTCCAATCTTTAGAAGCAGCTGACGCGCGGGCCAGGCATCAGGTAGAGCCCACGGCTGAGTAAGGAACCAGCAGCTAACCGAGCTGCTGTTAACTCAGTTTAATTAAAAGCACATTAACTCATTTATTTCGCATTTAGTTTGTCCAAGCTGCCGTTAATTCCAGTAATAAAGCGCGTTAGTTTTGGTCCTAACCGAGCTGCCGTTATTTTGAACTGCCGCGCATTAGTCTGCCCTAACCCAGTTCCCGCTTAATTAGTGCATTCATGCGGTCAGAAGCACTCCCTAGCTGGTTTTCCCTTTGGTTCAGAACCGGTGCTCTGGTCCGATCGGTTCAGAGCTTTAGTGTTTAATTTTTGAGAGTATAGCGTTGGTTCCAGAGAGTTTAGAGGTAATACAAATTCTCGTGTCAACCAAAAATTTAAAATCGAATCTCCTTAAGGCATGTGCATTAAGATCTAAATCCATGCTTATTCCTTGTAGCATCTAATACCATGTGCAGCCCAACGATTGAACTCCGGAATGATAATTAACTTCGTAGCAATAGTAGAGACGATAGGGAAAGGTTCTGCGTGATCTATCTAATATGGCATATATGCATGCTGTTGTTTTCGTTAAAATCGTTTTGAAACTCCTTTAGTAGGAAGCAAGTTTAGGGCAAGAATTTTATTTCTTCAAGCGCCGCACATACACTCTACAGGTAGCTGTCAGTATAGCCAAGACAAATACCCTCCATCACCAGCATGTTAACATATCGCTAGCATCTAGGAATCCGTAAGATTAGGAGTTTGATCGCATAACCCTAAGGACACGAATTCTCGCATCCAATTAAAAACATCGTCATTTCATGTGACATATACGTGTCTAGGGCCTCCCATATGTTGTAGATTTAAACCCTAAGGCCTCGGAACCTCACCACCATTTAGACCCTTATATACTCACGCTATTCACCATCGAACCATGCCCGGTGTTTTCAAAGTCCCAAAACCCTAGTTCGACTCAAACTCGTATATTCGCCTTAGCCGTACCTCTCCCTCTCGAATATGCAAAACATCTGTTTTGTTGGAGTCGTCTTGATTTGCTTCTTATTCGCCAAATTTTCCGACGTGTAGTCAACGGAGTGAGGTACGTGCGCGAAGAGGATCCGAAGTTGCCCCACCTCAGGGACCAGAACAGGAACCGGAACTGCTAGGCAAGCTATTTCCACCTTGACCATGTTGAATCCCATACTTATGAACATTAAGTATTTTGTTTGCAAACCTGCATGCTATATTGATATCAACGTAATTTTATGTTAGGGTAGTTACGCCGAGTAATTGCATATAAGGTAGGATCTGAAATCCAATCCTTGTCGCCCTAAGAATATTTAGTCGGTTGATATTCGACCGACCAATTAGGTAGGGATATAGGCTTTAGCCCTGCTTAGCCATGCTGTAGTAAAAACTAAGTTTTAACGATACGAAGGGTTTGGGATCAAAACCCTCGGTGTGTAAATGCATACCGAGGTGCCATTTACAAAGGAATGTTTATTAAAACCCTGAATAAGATGATGGAGGAATTTGGATTCGGGCAGGAATGCTAAGGGAGTTTGGAGGTGGTAAAGTAGCCGGTCGCTACATGAGAAGTGAAATGGCCGGGTAGCCGGTTGCTACCCGAGGAGATGGATGGATATGGAGTCCTGCTCGAATCGGTTAAGGACCGAACCTAAGTGCCGCTAAATCAGTTCCCCCACCGTACGTCCACATGTCCTTTATGGGAGGGACTGGACCTGGTACCTCGTCTAATGCCGGAGCCCGGAATCGTGGGAAGTTAGGTTGAAGTGCTAGTGGATCCGGTAGATCCCTAGAGGATCTCCACGGGACTGAGTAGGGGGAAAGCTCTTCATGGGTCTCACCGTATTGTGGGGGTAAAGCTCAGTAGAGTCTTACAAGGTGCGTGGAACATGGTCCGACACAAAGGGGGAGAGTCCCACCTCTGTCATTCGTGATGCAGAGGATCGGGTAGTCCTCCTAGCGAGACCGGCTCTGGCATGAACACGGGGGAAGGGTCTCGTTGTAATAACCCTGGCAGTATACTTGCAAAGTACTCCCTGGGTGACCTACATCTTGTGGGTAAAGCCGTACAACCTCTGCAGAGTGTTAAAACTATTCGAATAGCCGCGTCCTCGGTCATGGACATGAACTGGTAAGGCCACACATTGGTTAGACTGAGTTTTGTTTGTGAAATCTGGGAAATGGGATTAAGGACGTGGGCATGACGTGTCCACAGGGTGCAATTTACGCTACCCGGATTGGTAGCTAGGAATTGCTGAAGGAAAGGCCAGCTACACTGCCGGGGTGGTGTGAGCGGAAGCCGAAAGGGTAAGCGATGATGAGCGCGGCTATCCCGCGGAGGAAATAAAGGAGAGGTAGCAAGGGCTACCGCGGAGGACGATGTGATACGTTGGGATCGTTGTTTTACAAAGTTCGCTTTTGAATCTATTATTGTTATTTACAATAAAGACTTGCATTTCCGCACAACTGCAACTTAGGGTAGAGCTATCTCTTGATCTATTCCCTGCATGAAATATTGTTGTATACTTCCTCCTGTGGGAATAGCTTGCGAGTACATTCAATGTACTCACCTGGCTTGTTGATTTGGCCAGACGAAGGAGATATCAATTCCGAAGAAGCAATTACGATCGCGAACGCTAGGGCGTAACCCCCAGTCAGTTGCCTGTCGGGTATGGCATATTGATGGGCCACCTCTTCATTGAATTTTCCGCTGCAAATTTATAGCCGTTGGGCTACAGGTATCAGTTTTGCTTATAATATTATGGTATTCGTATGTATGACCATGATATACAAGTTAACTCGTGTGTATCGGCTACTGATCCAGGGACCGGTACAGTGATCACGAGGAAGTTCCCGGCCTTAAAACCGGGGGCGCCACAGCGTGTGGCCCGTCGAGGCGCACGGCATGACACATGTGCCGGCACTGGACGCATGGACAACGTGTGCCAAGAGGGAATGTTCCTGCTAGGCCGATGAGGACGTCGGATCCTTTAAGGGGGGTGTATGTGACATCCTGGTTAATAGGATTGATAGACTACTCATATCAACAAGGTGCACCTTCTTTTCCAGAAGCTCATCTCCACAGAACGCGAGTCCTCAGTGAATCGCCGGCGTGGTGGGATGACTCTCAACCATGCCCCATAGGGCTTGTCCCTATTGTTGTTATCACCTGATGAGCAATCTTTGTCAACATGTCCGATCACCCCACAAAGGTAGCAGAATTCTGGCAAGTACTCGTACTCAAGCAGGCACCAGAGATTTCCTACAGGAGCATCTCTATGGATAGTAACACCTCGCAACAGCGGAGTACGGATATCAATTCTGATTTTGATTCGCAGATATCTCCCTGTCGCCATTCCATTTTCCCCCACATCAACATCCAAGCAAGAGCCCAATTGGGAACCAATGGCTTCTCCTGCTTCTCGCAACATCATCCCCATCGGAAGTCTGTTAACACGAACCCAAATAGAGATTTCGGTGAATTTCACTTCTTCAATAGCTTTGGAAGCATCATATGGTACTAGAATCATGAGCTCATGGCCTTGTCCCACTGCCCAAGGACCATCATCCAGTGCCCTTCGTCGTCCATCAGCTTGGTTGAAGAAGAGCAGGAAGACATTGTCGCCCACAGCTTTACATAGCATACCTTTGGAAGGACACCAGACTTTCCCTAGAGTGTTCGTGATGGCTTCCGGTTGGATTGGTCTCCGGGCTAGAACTTTGGCAACAGCATGCCAGGCATCTCCAGTAGACTCTCCCTCAGTTCGGCATGGCGCCACAAGACTTTTCCGTTCTGCTTCTGATAGGTGAAGATCACCCATCATACGCCTCAGTTCAACATGTTTGTCAACCATGGCAGCGGGACGAAAAGCACCGCAAAATACAGGCAACCAAAAGCGAGGAAGAAGGGAGCGAAGCGACGAAGGAGGCGAAGGGAGAGAGACGAAGACGAAGAGCCCAGAAGCCCGGCGAGGAAACGGCTCGTGCCCGTGGTCGTGGTCATCAGGGGATCCTCTCTCCAACGCTGTTTATCTTCGCAATAGACCTCCTCTAATAAAATTTTTTGAAACAGGCAATGGACACGGACCTTCTCAAACCAATCAAATAAAATTTAGTGCCTTCAGACTATCTCTTTATGCGGATGATGTAGCTATCTTCGCACACCCGAACAGAGAGGAGTTGAGGGCAATTAGTGGGATTCTCAAGTGTTTCACCGACGCAAACGAGCTGCTCACCAACATGGAAAAATCTGAGGTTTTCCCTATGCGGTGTGATAGTTTAGATATCCAAGATATCCTTCATTCTTTTCCCGCCAAAGTCACATCACTGCCTCGCAAATATCTTGGACTTATGTTGCATACCAGAAAGTTAAAAAGAGTGGATTTTTAGCCTCTGATTGATGAAGTGGTTGCGAAGATACAAGGATGGAAAGGGAAAAACATCTCTCGTGCAGGGCGGATTGTGCTTGCAAAATCTGTGCTCTCAGTTGTGGGGATACACCACATGACAATATTCGCCCTCCCGAAATGGGTGCGCCAGAAAATAGACAAGCTAAGGAGAGGTTTTATTTGGAAAGGAGATGACGGAGAGCATGTCGTCAGGGGCCACTCCCTTGCGAACTGAAGCATGATGTGCAGACCAAAAGTCAAAGGGAGATTGGGCATCCTGGATTTGCAAATCTTTAGTAGGGCGTTTCGCCTCAAATGGCCCTGGCCCTAGTGGACGGCCACAAAACACCCATGGGTAGGCTCCATGCTACCGTGCGATAGCAAAGACATGGATTTTTTTTTGCGATAGCAAAGACATGGACCTCTTTCGAGCAGGCACGAGAATCATGTTGGGAGATGGCAAAAAGACAAGTTTTTGTTCGACAGATAGTTGCAAGGCACAACACCGAAAGACTTGACGCCATCATTATTCACACTTGCCCGGAGGAAGCGAAGATCCATTCACCAGGAGCTCCAAGACAACACATGGATGCACTCTTTGAACGCAGTCTCCACCTCTAATTAGATTTGCGAATTCGTGCGACTATGGTCCCTGCTGCAGGGTGGGAATTTGGATCCTAGCACCCAAGACTCAACCATTTGGCTTTGGACGCATGCTATTGCCCTATTCGCGGCGAGCAAGGTTTGGCACTCCAAAGCAGAGCCAAAATGTAACGTTTTGCCTGGCTTCTCCTCCACAGGAAGTCACTCACGGCTGACAGGCTTGCGGCGAGAGGGTGGCCACACGAGCAAGTCTGTCGGCTTTGCTCCATGGAATTTGAAACTAATAAGCACCTCTCGCAAGGTTGCATTTTTCACGAAGTGTCTGGGGCTTGTTGCAGGCTAGCTTGCCATTGCTCAAAGCTCGTCCCCTCAGTTCTCCTCCCTAGAAGAGTGGTGGGAATCGGCCATCAATAATAAAGATAGATCACAGCAAAAGAGTTTCAGTGTAGCTATTATGTACATCTTGTGGAACTTGTGAAAAGAACGAAACTAGCGTATTTTCCAAAACAAATACACCAGTCCCTTGGAGGTTGCTTTCCTTGGGAAGGAGGAGATTGACCAGAGAAGCATATCCTTATCTCCATAAATTGATGCTTATGCTTTTTTTTCTTCTTTCTTTCTTCTTTTTTTGAACTCTCTGTACATTAAACTTCAGCTTCTTTCTAAATGAAAACGGCAGAGCACCTACCCTTCTCCTCGAAACGAAAGAAATAATCTTCCGCAGTTGCCTGTGCTGAGATATATACTTGTCCTCCAATAGCAGCGTAGACATCAGCGAGAGGTTTGATTTGAAATTTTCAACTCTGAGATATATTCCTTCATGGAGGATAAGTTTGCACTACTTATTCTGGGAGATTTCTTTCCTTTTGCGTCCAAGAATACTGCTCAATCTGGGCACGTCCAAAGTTTTCCTTGGGAAGGAAGTACAGAGAAAGATATGTCATATGATGAGCAACAGACATGGATTTTCAGTAGGTAGTTTCTTCATCTCCGTGTCTCATAGTTAAACTTGCGTGGACCAAGTTGATAATTTGATATAAACTTCTCACTGAGATTAATCTGAAAGTACTTAGAAAGGTACTATTAATTAGTGGCTGTAACTTCAAATAGATGATTAAACAGAATTGCTAACGCACAATTGTCTGGAATTTCCTTAAGTTTCAGTCAATCATCTCAGACTTCATATTTGCTTTGAGATTAGAGAGGAGTCATACTATGAGGATCTAGAGATGGTGGAAATTGACTGGAACACAAAATATTTTCTGTCTGTGCAATTGACACACCCATGACTAAAATCTTCCCTCTGTGCACCTGCGTGAAAATAAAATGAACTCAAATAGCCAATGTACGAACATGCATTCCCGCAAGAATTAAGAGTACATGAGCTTGCTTCACCTTCTTTAGGGAAAACATTAGGAGAAGCTCGCTCTACCTTCAGACTCCAGTTGCACTCACGTCAATTCACACAAAATTATTCCAAGTGAAACGAACATTTCCGACAAAAATTTCAGTACTATTCGAGCGTCACCATCGCCCTCACCCTCCCTTTCGGCACGTCGACGAGCATCAACATCGCCGTGTCCCTCTTGGCCCTCCGATCTACGATGACATGCGGTGGCACGAAGGCTTGGCTGCCCATCATCAGGTTGCTGCCGCCGAAGCCGGCACGGCTCGCGCCGAACTCGCTGAATCCTGCCAGGGCCAGTGCTTTTGTACCTTTCGCACCAGTATCCCTGGTCTTCTTGGGGATGTCGATGGGGGAAGAAGCTTTCTGCCGGTTGTGAGACTTGGACGGGCGGTGCTCGCCGGAGTACTCGTCATCGTACTCGTCGCCATCGACGTGGGAGTAGTACATCTCGGGTAATTCCAGGTCTTGTGCTGCATCTGGCCATAGTATATCTGCTTCTTGGAACTCTTCCTCCTCCAGCTCTTGGCGTAGCATCTTCTTGATTGACTTGCTTGGTATATTTACAAGAGGATAAGTACGTATTAAGTACTGCAAAGTAGATGGGGTGTATATCTAGGTCGACTATCTAAGCTGAGTAGTCATCCAGTCATTTTTCCTTAGTGTAATCTTACTTGGGGAATTTCCCCAAGTTACCGCTCTTGTTTACGTGTACAGATAATGTTGTTTGAAAGAGTCGACAGAAAACACTGATGCACGCAGGTCATAATTACTGAATCAGCACCAACGTGTACGTACGCGCATGGAGCACATCAATAATCCACATTTGCATTTGCACTCTGACCATGCATGATTCATGGACCTGAGCAGACACACGTTACGACAATAACACCAACAGATTAATTTCACCTCACTTTTCCAAACCAATTTACAAATGAGACCGACCGAACAAAATGCCTCGCCGTTCTTAATCCGGTTCCACAAAGCGAAATATTAAGCAATTAGTCAGGCTGTGACAGCAGAAGTGCAAAGGCAGCCGTTGGCCACCAGATGAATGGCAGATTGGCAACTAAGCTAGCTAGCCCTCGATGAAGCCGGTCATGCGGAGGACGGAGTCGCGCACGCGCGTGAGGTCCCGGCCCTTGAGCGTCAGCCCGTGCCCCGAGCACACCGAGAACACCGCCCTGCGCCGCGCCAGCAGCACGTGCGGCGGCACAACCTCGCCGCCCTCGCCGGCCTCCTCCTCCTCCTCGTGCTCCTTCTCCCGGCGGCTCGCTCCCCGCTCGACGTCCCGCGCGCCCGAGACCGCCGGGATCTCGATCGGGTCCGTGAACGGCCGCCGCTCCTGCGCCCACGGCGCCGTGCATTTCGCCGACGACGAAAACGCCACGTTCTGCGACATGGCTGACCACGTGCAATAAGCTGTGAGAACTAGGAGCTGTGTAAAACGAGAGCCTGTGAATGTGATGACGAGCTGTTTGCCCAAATCTCTCCGTCTGCAGCTCGGCGCGGCGCGAGATTTATAGGGACGAGCTGGCCCGGCGGCTACCTACGTACCTAGCTAGCTAGCTAGGCAGGTTCCGTGCGGAGCTGCACCGCTTTGTGTGACAGATAAGTATGCGGTTTTGGGCATTGACGGGAAGGGAATTAAGGAATAATTCCATAATTCCGTTGGCGACCCAGCACAAACGCCTCCGGCTACGCAACGTATTAAGCGAAATTACATTCCTCTGTGTGTTCAATTAAGATGCGGCCGGCAGGGGCGGTTGCCACTCTTCAGGTTCAAACACTCTCCTGATTTGCTTCGTCTATCGCGTTTGGTTGTTCAACGGCGCAAGTTTAATTAGTGAACTGCGCGTGCCAGCGATCGAGATGCTCGATTCCGGATGTGCCTTTGAATTTTGGCGATCGATCATGCGTTTGTCGCAACGCCAAGAAAGCTAAGTCGTTTCTTAATTGGTTTGTGTGCATGTGAACGTTTGTAGAGGACACTGACGTCCGGAGTGAAGCATACCAAACACGCATGCACAGCTCCAAGTGTAGCATACCAAACACGCAACTTTCTATTGAACATGGTGATGATTAGGACAAGAACACTTCTTCTGGTGCACTTCACAGTTCACACACCCGCCTACCTGTAACGAACTTAACGTACATCAAGTGTCAACTGGGAAGCAAGGGAAAGAAGCACGTCAGTGTCCACGACTGAAAAGCAAAAGCAAAAGGATCGCGTCACGCTGCTTGGCTTGGCGTACGGGCCTATCGAATTTGCAAGCTACTGCACGCTAGGCATAACCGGCAGGAGACCCGTGCTCACAGTTCCACAAAAGTATCATATGTTTGCCATGCCTTGATCAACCTGATCAATTCGCTCCACCGAAATGCTTCGCATAAGCTCGAGAAACGCGAGGTTACATTTCAGAAGCCTATTAGTGGTTTCAGACATTTATCGATCAATTGATCAAAGCCCTCACAATAATTGAACATGCCAGATGCATGGTTCGATGCTGTTTACCTCTGAAGGATCAACATTTGGTTACCTAGGATCACAGTGTAGTCAGTGTAAATGAAAATGTTAGATTACTGTAGTATTAATTAATCTATCAGATAAACTCGGGAAAAATCTTCTGTCAATAAATGCAAAGCAGTGCATCATGGGTGCCATCGTTTTCGTGAACTTTACGAAGATAGAACCAAGTTTGCACCAAGCAGCCGCTGAATTTTCAGCATCGGCTTAGAAACAGACAACCTGCCCAGTGCTCCGTACTTCATGGTATATCCCTGCGATCCTGGAACCTAGCTACGAGTCCCATGTCAGTGGCTTTCTACTGTGGCACGATTCAACATACACACCGTGTCGTGCTGGCTTGAGCTACTGGTGTGGGTCATACACCTGTAACGATCTGCAGTTTGGACAATCGGACAGGGCAGTTAGCGCATAGGCGCATAGCCTGTGGTGCTCTACACGCCACGGTCACCGGTGAAGACTGACGGTGGTGGTACAGTACGGATAAGGATGAGCAGCGATTGGCATCGAGTGATTGTTCGAGCTTCCAAAATGTGACACAGATCTGTGATCTTTTTTTACGAATGAAATTAAAATTTCGCCCAAGAATTGTACTACATGCCAGAGAGTGATCCGCTCAAAGTGCGCTGTGTATGAATAGTAGTATCATCTGAACTTTTTGTGTTAAGGGATACCCCTTATTTTTCTTCCGCAAAATCATGGAGTGAATTTTGCAGTCACGACATAACTCAAGGTTCGTTGCATTTCACTTGTTTCAAGCAATGCATCCCGATTCCCGAGAAGTACATTGCATTTTCTATTCTTCAATTTTGGGCATGCACCTAGCTAGCATCGGGCTACCTAGTACTACTAGAGCAAGAATGATCACGCGACAAGAACAACAACAGGGCTCTTAACAACATGGACTCCATCGCTCCACGTATACGAACCCGCAGCATATTTCCCGTCTACACGCCTACTCCTTCTCCCTTTCACTTCCATCTTTATCTTGAAAACCTTCTTCTCCCCTGTTCGCGCAAAGCTGAGGTTTTTCGGCGAGACCTTCAACGAGACGCCCATGGGCTCGACCACGGCGACGCTGTAGCGGGCATCGTGCTGGCCGACGTTGGTCACCGTCCGGTGCACGGTGATCGAGCCGTTGAGGCCGTGGACGGCCAGCGAAGGGTGGTTGAGCTCGTACGGCTGCGGCGGGCTCGCCGGGCACGGGAGCGCGTGCGCGTGGTCGAGCTGCGCGCCGCCGCTCGCGCACGCGAAGAGGAGGTAGTCCTGGTACGACGCGTCGTACACGAGGCCCGGGTCCAGCGCGTGCTTGGGCCTGATGTGGCCCGAGCCGTAGTCCATGGGCCCGGCCAACGTCCCGTCCGCGTCCATTATTGGGCCGCCTTCCGCGTCTCTAGTCGTGGCTGCAGACGATGTGCACAAATTTGTGGGTTTCCACGTGCATTTATGAACCAAAAGTTGGCTATGAAGCACGCGTTGAGGCATCAGACGTTTTTACCGGTGGTCATGATGGCTGATCGAATTGCGGCGGCGCTCCAGTCGGGGTGGGCCGACCTGAGGAGGACGGCGGTGGCGGAGACGTGCGGGCACGACATGGACGTCCCCGAGACGATGTTGTACTTCACCACGCGGTGGTCGCCGTCGAGCTTCGTCGGCGACGACGCCTCGCTCCACGCCGCCAGGATGTTCAGGCCTGGCGCCGTGACGTCAGGCTGCAGGCAGTCGTCGCAGTCAGCACGGATACTTGAGACAAGTTGTCACGAAGACACACCATGCTAATCACTTGCGCTTCGAAAAAGATGTTCATAATGTACCTTGAGAATGCTGGGCTCGATGACGTTGGGACCACGCGACGAGAACTGCGCCATCACCGGCGACGGCTTGACGTCCACGACGGTCCTTGAACGGTCCAGCGACGCGGTCGGGTTCGCGCTGGAGTTGATGTATTTGAGGATGGTGTTGGCGTCCGCCATGGAGACCGCCGTGCCAGGGAGCACGTGCGCGTCGACGGGGACCTCGCTCCCGTACATCGGCGGGTTGCCGAGGACAATTGCCGCGCCGCCCGCACGCTTCACCTCCTGCCCTTTGGCCACCCTCAGGCCGGCACCCCTCAGGCACACGACGATTTTGCCTCGCACCTTCTCTGCCGATAGTGAATTCGGCAGACATTGGCTGCGTCCGAACACAAAGGTTGAACCGTGTTGGTTCCCGGAAATGTATCGAGTAGCCATTGTTCAAAATTGATACGGTGTTAATTTTGTACTACTGCTATTTAGTAAAGTCTAGTGCTTATTTAAGAGAGTTCAGTGCAGTCGATTTGTTAATTACTTGGACACGTTAGCGGGAGTGCCAGGAACAACGGCGTCTGCTGCATAAACCAATGGATACGCCCTGTTGCCCGGCAGCTCATATGGCGTTACAGTTTGACCCTGATACAAAAGAAAATCACATGTCAGTCCAGTTTAAAGGAGAAGGAGAAACGTACTTACGAGAGTAACGTGACATGTGTGCATGTTTGGCCGGTATGCGACTTCTTAGGCTGCTTACCATGATCACCATGCCATTGCCAAGCTTGATCGGCGAGTCGAAAGAGCGATCGATGCTGCTCGCGCCGACCGTAAGAATCCACGGCGCGATGTTCGACACGGTGGCCGGCGCGGGGCCGGAGTTCCCGCCGCTGCACACGACCACCACGCCGCGCCTGGCCGCGTGCAGCGCACCGACGGCAATGCCGTCGTCCGCGAGGCGCAGCGGCTTGCCGACGGACCCGATGGAGACGCTCATCACGTCGACGCCGTCGCCGACGGCGTCGTCCATGGCCGCGAGCATGTCGGCCTCGAAGCAGGTGTTCTCGATGTTGGGGTTGGGCCCCGGGATGGGCCAGCAGACCTTGTAGACGGCGAGGCGGGCGAGCGGCGACCCGCCCGAGGCCGTGCCCTGCGCGAATCCGCCGAGCGCCGCCACGCCCGGCACGGTGCGGCCCGCGACGGTGGACGCGGTGTGGGTCCCGTGGCCATCGTGGTCGCGCGGCGAGCGGTACGCGTTCGTGGTGTTCACCCCGCCATGGCTGGCCTCGTAGGCCTTGAGATAGTATCGCGCGCCTATGATCTTCCTGCGTACATACAGTCAAGCCAATCAAATTAACAAATGGATTAACCATCATCCACTACAATTTTTACGTACGTATTGCACTATCTGATTAAACAAGTATCTCATGACGATGTTTCGGCGGAGCTCACGGATCGCAAGGGAGGCGAGGAGGGTGTCACGGGATTACCTACCCTGCTGGCTGCCGCATCTGTTGCTCGAGAAAAAACCTACTCGGATGGGGTGTTTGTACATATGCTAAGGTCACGTCTCGATGCAAGCCATGCAAGGTGAGATTATAGAACAAAGCAGTGCAGTGACTCGAGGAGGTGCATGCCAAGCTGGTGAGTCTTACTCCTATAAGTGGCACACATTCTCGGCTTTTCTTTTTTTGGATATGCACACCGTGGTCCGGGTTGCAGCGTGCAGGCGCCCACACCGGAGATTCTAGTTTGGACATCATTGTCTTGTCATCTCGATGATAGGTCGATAGACCGCATATCTTACCCTGGTTTGGTTTAGCGGGACCATCTATTTTTAAATTGATAAAGAAATTATTATTTTCAAATTGATGATTTTGGGCATTAATCTTTTATCAAATGGTTATTGAGTAGTTGTATATTTTAAACATTATGTGTATCTTTAGGTTTCAAGATATTTAGGTTTCAAGATATGCAACTAGCTAGTTACATATTTTACACATCTTTAGACCTAAAATTGTATAAAATTTTTGTACAACTTAGGCCGAGTTGGAGCCTCAATTGTCCACACTGATGTTCTACCTTATCTACCTATGTTCTGCGTTTCCTATGGCACTAAAAAAATAAAGATGTAGATATTTATATCCACCTCGGAACAAACAACCATTTGAACGGAGCAGGCAAAATGGATGTCGGGCACAACAACAACGGCATACATTTCCCTACATAGTCCATATCACAAGATTTTTTGTTCACATCCTGCCAAGCCAAAATAGGGAAGAGAGAGCTCAACGCCTCCACGATTGTTTGTGCTGGCAAGCTTGAACATTATGTAATTTTCATCGCCGAGCCGCTCTCTCGTACATGTTCACCAGCGGAAGTAAAGAAGCGATCAATTCCCCTCACCTAGAGGCAGATGATGGAGGAGTGATCAGTGAGGAGGCGGTCGATGATCTTCTCATTCCTGCTGAACCAGTTGGCCCTGTTCAGGCTCTCCCTGCAATTTGCGCCCAATGTCAAACACCATTGTCACTCCACCAATCTATTGTTGGCGCTGCGGTGCACGAGCTGGGCAACGGGTAGTGGGAGCCGGGAGGACGCGGCCGGGGGCTTGGCGGCTCGGGGCCGCGGCAGGAGGCAGAGCTTGGACTGGTGGGCGACGGGAGAGGAGGGGCCGGCGGGAGCTCGAGAGAGCCGGTGAGGACGCGGCAGGGGCTTGGCAGCTCGGGCCCGCAGCTTGGCAGGCCGGGGAGGCCGGCAACCATGGGAAGGAGGCCGGATCTGGACGGTGAGTCATGGCAGGGGGGTTTGGTGAGCTCGGGGTCGGACGGATATCGGGGAGGAGGGAGGCTGGTCGAGGCAGCGGCAGGAGGCGGGAGATGGAGGCCCGGCGGCGCGGAGGTGGAGGGGCACGAGGGCAGAGGCGTCAGTCGCAGGAGGGAGAGGGCGACGGTGATGGGAAAGGGAACGGAAGAGGCGTCATAGGAGGCAGAAAATGAGGGATTTTTTTATGTTTATATGGAGTGGTAATTTTTCTATAATTTTTGTGAACATTAAGGGTAGCGTTTGGATGGAGGCAGATGAGTGGGCCAAGAAGCTCGAGAAGCCTCCCTGATATTTGAAGCTTCCTACTTGAAATGGCTTAGAAATTAAGTCCAAACTCAAAATTGATTTAGGGATAGTTTATAACTTATTTGAACCCATAAACTGGTCCATAAGGGCTTTAAATTTTTTTCTCTTTTTGAAGAACGAGCTTTCGGTACTAACGAAGTGACAACGAAGATATCATATGACTCCACTTTTCAGCAAGAGAAAATAACAGCCTGACTTAACCAAAGAATAATTGCTATTGGTGTGAGGCTAAGGTCATGACGTGCCAAATAACGTAAGGCCATGGATGCATAATGTGATGCGCAGTAGGAAAACACTGAGATGTGACCGTACATCTATGTGTAAGCAAGTGATAACTGACCTATTGCACGACGAGGAATTGAAGGAATCTCCTCCTTGGCACACTCCCTTCCACCGTGCCGGCACTGGCCCTAGCCCTTCGTCGCCGAAGCTCCTCGACTCCGGCCAAATCCCTATCAGTCAAACAGCACTTAATTAGTTGATCAGCACGTGAACCTTTTCCTGTGTTTGTCACGACATGCTGAAACAAAAACACCGAACGTCAAGGCGATCGTGATATCGAATTAGTTGATTGGCCGGAACCACGCAAGTTTACATAGACGGACAATCCCTCTCACCGGAGTCCAGCACGCCTACGATGACGTCCTCGCCGGGTTTGGCGCCGGACGGCAGCCACTCGCTACTGTCCTGGCCTCCGAGCCCTTCCTCGACACCCAGAAACTCCCAAGACCTCGTGGTGTGCGGGGACCACCTCCCCTCGCTCGGAAAGGTAGACACCACCTCTGCCCTCGCTGCAGGACACGAGCCAAACACACAGACACGATTTATACAGAGGCTAGCTAGCTACTGGATAATTCAGCGTTTGGATTTTTCTCTCTGTAGTGTCGCTGTGTGTGTACATGTACCTGATAGCTTAGTGGCCTCTTCCTCGGAGAGAAGAGCGCGAAGCCATTCAGGGTGTGCTTGTAGCTGTACAGCAGTGACGCCCGTGCCTCCTCCTCGCTGGTGATCGGCAGAGAGCGTAGATGTGAGTGATTAATTAGCTCCGACTTGTAAACGAAGCCAGTCTAGTAGTATCCATCTCAGTATATAAACATCACACAGCAAATAGAGAACATGAGAGGTGTACGAGTAGCTACTAGCTAGTGCACGGCGCCAAGCGCGCATGCATGCCAATGGCAGTACCTGCCCTTGATGGAGAGTAGAAGGGCATGGTGATCCTCCAGGACTGCTCCCTTCGCCTTCTCTCTGGCGTGCTCGCCCAGATACACTATGTAGACCTATTCACAACGGAGATATGAAAGTTTACTACTACGATTCTATGCTTTTGCAAAACAACCGTGGAAACATATGGGATAGCGCGCATGCATGTATTTCATGGAAAGCAGAAGAGGCAAATCGAAACAGCAGCAGCATGAATGGTAGTAGTGTCATGAACTAAGGAAACTAAAACTGTGGATAGTCTGATGATTAACAGCAAAGAAAATGAACTTTATCGATGGTGATCACCTGGCCATGGCCTTGCTTGGTGAAGGCAGAGACAACGGAGAGGGAAAATATGAGGAAGAAGAGAAGTATGGACACGGCTAATGCCCCTCTCATCGTCTTCATCTGAAGGCCGTATTCTGCAGCTCTGTACTCCACGGCTTGGAAGCCGTTTATATACAAGCTCAAGTTCTGCCGGCGAGGTGATGGATCGCGGACACAGTGGAGTCTGACCACCTGAGGCGATACTAGCATCTTTTATTTTCTTATCCTTCTATTTTATTGCGTCTAATGTGCTCCCTAGTGATGTAGTCCCGTTGTCTGCAACTTCAAGTTGTGGTGAGCTAACTCGGATATTTTGGATTGGATTGGACCGTATACATAAGCTCTGCACTCTTGGCATTTTCCTAACCAAATAAAAGCTACACTCTGACACTGCAATCTTTATCATCCACTAGTGTCCTTCAGCTCATGTCAGAAAAAAAGTTTACTTATTATTGATTCGTCGTGATTTCGGGATTATTATCAAAGAGGAACAAAAACCGTTGTACGAACCGTATATGCGCACACGGGTCGGACCGCAGTTCGATTGGCAGCGTCCGATGCCTTGCTTGAAGTGGAACTGATCGATCGATGTTGCGAGAACGCATCGACCACGAAGGAAATAGGACGGCTCGAGTCGGAGGCTCGGAGCACACCGATCCTATTGCACATCCACATCTACACGATACTAGTAAGTTGTAGCGTGAGATATCAGAGTATAATACAAGATTAACACACCACATTATAACCGGAAAGTATACAAATTTGAGACATTTTACATATGTCCGAGCGAAAAAAAGGGATCAAGAGAGAGGTGTGGGTATACATGTGTATTGTGTAGTACGTGTTTGGGTATATAGATAGTATGTATTGGGTTTAAGCTAGCTACGAAATCTTCTAGATAGTACATGTTGCATCAGAGGTAATGACGAAGAGATCCAACAACTAATAGTCTGAATTCGCCATCTCTCCACCGTGAGATCAAGTAAATTCAGTAGTCAATATTCTAAGTTATTTTTACGCTATAGATATCACGCTACCTAGATGGTTTCTTTGGCGATCGATATCGGATATTGGATCGATGGAAGCCGACCTGTGCGTCGAAGCTACACCATATATGCGTGCGTCTTCTGGTGTGCAGTGCATATGCCTGTAGTTGACCCAGATGAAGGTTACTTGTGCATGCGTTGTTCAATTGCTGAAAAAGCTTGCAGACTATACTAAGAGATACCGCTACAGTCACCAACCAGGAAGCACCTATCTGTAATTCAGTATCGTCTTCGATAAGGAGAGCACGCCTGAATCTGATTCACTGCCTTCAGTTTCGAAATGAAGAAAGGATTCCCAAGTCCTAACAGAAATATACAACATCGTACAATCTAGGAGACTTAGTATCAACTGTGTTTATTATTTCCTCCATTCATTAATTTACTCTGTGAGGTGTTTGGTACGTTGGTACCGAATCTTACTACTACAGGCCTGTTTGTTTGGCAGGCTTTTGGCTTTTTGGACTTTGGCTTCGAAGCCAGAAAAGCACCAATTTACCTGCTTTTGGCTTTTGGCTTCGAAAAGCCTGAAAAGCACCAATTTACCTGCTTTTGGCTTTTGGCTTCGAAAAGCCTGAAACAAATTTGTTTCAGGCTTTTCGAAGCCAAAAGCCAAAAGCAGGTAAATTGGTGTTTTTCTGGCTTCGAAGCCAAAGTCCAGAAACCAAAAAAAGCCTAAACAAACAGGACCTACTACTACTACTGCTACTGCTTCTACTATTATTATTTTGAGAGAGAGGTATCCAATCTCAAATAGTTCTTTTAGTGAAGAATCTCTCTCTCTAGAAGTGTTTTTGTGCAGAAGTACAGAGGAAGAAGAATCATCGCCCCAACAATATATGGGCTTTAGGACACTAGGCCCAATAAGAAGAATCCGCTCTACAACGTTCAATCTGCAGTTATTGTACGGCACCGGGTCAGTGGGCCGCTATCTTTACCGTGTTAAACTTCTGCACCGTTTTAGTCCGACCCAACCCAAACCCACCTCGACTCCCGCCGCCTCCGATGACCCTAGCCGGAGCCTCTCGCCGCCGGCGAGCACCCCGCTCCCGTCCCCCTCTCCCACTCATCGCCATCGTCCTCCTACTCGCTGTTACACCGCCTCCACGGGCTTCAGCGCTCCGCGTCCCGCTGCGCCAGGTCGCCGCCCTCCTCTCCCTCTCCCACTCCCTCCTCACCCGCGTCGCCGTCGCCCGCGCCGACCGAGGAGACGCCGCTGCGGCAGCCCGCGCTCGGCGGATTGCCTCACACCTCTCCCTCCTCTCGTCCCGCGGCGCGTGGGCCCTCGGCTGGGACTACCTCCGCCACTACGCCTTCTCCTCCACCGCCGGGTGCGGCCTCTCCTGCGCCACCGCCGCCGCGCGCCTCCTCGCCGCTGTGGCGGAGGCCTCACGCCTACAGTCCACCGCCGACGCCGCCCAGTGGCTGCGCCGTAATTACGGCGATCTCCAAGCCGCCGCCGCGCAGCTCCTCACCGGCCTCCTCGCTGCCTTCTCCGAGCAGGTACATGACTTGGTCACTCAGCGAACCCAAATTGCAGCAATGCTCAGTCGATTAAGATATATGTTGGGGTTTAGGGGCCGTTGAGAGAGGTGGTGTTGGATGTGAAGTGGGAGGTGGAGGAGAGGGAGTTGCTGAAGGATTGCCTTCAGGTGGGAGCAAAGGACTTGGAGGGCTTGCTTGTCATTGCCAAAGATCTCATATTTGGCGCTTCAAGGGCTTCTTCACACCACACTGAATTCTGAGGTTCGGTGATACCTTGTGCTTCACTTATCTTTCCTTTGAAATATTGCATTCTTGCTTACTTAACTTTAGTTTAGAATTCTGGAATCTTGGACCAGCATCCGGCTTACAGCAGTTATACATCCTATCATGGAATCATGGATTGGTATCCTGTTACTAATATGCATTTGATTTTTAGAAAATGTAAACTTAACATTTGAAACTTGAGAGAGTTGATGTGTGAACAATATAAGATGCATCGTCCATACATAGTGGTTAGTTGATGATAACTCTTGGTAAGCAAGTACAGAAAGTAATAGTAATTGCAGAATTCGTTCTAAAAATATTATATTTTTTGTCTTAAATAAAAATGAATCTGTCTTGGATACAGATATCTGTGTAGTTTAGAATAGTATTATATGAGTCCTCTTGTAGTATTTGCACAAATGTGAGCTGTCCCATATGAGTAATCACTAACCATAGCACCATATCCAAGCAGGGAATCCTGAACAAGAAAATACATAAGTAACATTATGTCATCCACTGGTGAAGGATGCTTCAGATCTGACTGTTCACCTACACACTAAAAGCCCCTCCAGTTTGGTGATCCTGCATACAACACAACAGTAGTTTAAGCTATCTTATCGTGTTCAGTAGAGTAGTGTTTACGAACAGAAAATTAACCCTGCTGTTTAGTCATGTTGCAGCTTTAACTGTGAGTGTTATAGCACTGTGGTTCTTGGGTGCTGATCTGGCTTAGTTGATTTTGAATAGCGATAGAACTGTTTTTGCCAAGAGATAATTTCAAGGTAGCTGCAAGGCTTTTGTTACTAGTTAGTGCCTTTGCCAGTGCAGGATCCATGTAAATGTTTTCCAGTTACAAACAACTTCACTGCACATTGGATTTTCTACTTCGATGAAGTTGTGAGATTCCCTCTATCTAAGGTCCTTCATCCATAGGAAAGAATTCTATAAGGATTAAGGACTAGTTGATCTGCGACGTCAGACACTGGTAACTGCTTGCTGACATAGTAGGGTTTATTTTCCTTTTTTTCCCTTTTCCAAAGTCCAAATGTAGCCTGTTGACTAGTTTTATTTTAACTCCTCATAAACCATGAGGGCTCTTCTGCTCTTGTTTCAAGCTCTGGCATTCGTAACATAGTTATACTGTCACGAATCTTTTGGAGAATCTAGGATGCCTTTTGTCAGTTCTGAATATTTAGAAACAAGTCCAACCCCCCCCTCAACTCTTGACTGGGTCCAGAAAACACCCTCAACTCCAAAACCATTTATTTGTCATCCTTAAACTCTCAAAACTGGTGCAAAGCACCCCCTCACGTGAAACCACCATGGATTTTGCTGACGTGGCAACTAAGTCTCTGGATTTCGCTTATGTGGATGCTGCATTGATGCCATGTCCCTTCCTTTTATCCTCCTCTGACATATTTCTCTTTCTTCTCCTCTCAATCTCTCTGCTGCTTCCTTTCCAGTCTCCACTTATTTTTCTAATTCAGGTTTGCTGACTCAGCAATACATTAACAAGTGGGTGACATATTAGCAAAACATGTCCACCCAGAGCAAAAACCATGGTGGTTTTAGGGAAGGTGGGTGTCTTGCAGCAGTTTTAGTAGTTCGAAGGTGACAATTGAATGGTTTTGGGGTCATGGGTGTTTTTTTTTCCACTTGGACAAGAGTTGAGGGGAAGGGGGGGGGAGCTGTAAACTCAACTTGTTCAGTTGTTCCTAATATTCAGTAAAAGCCTGTATGGATGGGTGCAAAGGGTATGAAAAGTCACATTTGTGTATCTCAAAAAAAGATCCCCAAAAATTAATTCATGTGTGACATGTGCACTTGCAAAAAATTGTGCAAAGATATGGTCATATGTGCACTGTACAGAAAGACACAGTTGTGCCAAAAAGAAAAGGTACAATCTTTTGTCTTTTCTATTAGGCATGCCTGATCATATTTTTGCAGAGTTTTTTTGCAAGTGCACATGTTCCACATGTATGAATATTTGGAATTTTATTGAGATGCACTAGTGTGATTTTTCATAATAGTGCTCACTCACCCATAATAAGTACATAAAATCCGTTGTAAGAATACTTTTGTGATGTTACCCTTATTTTACACATAGAAGGTCTACACAAGGAGCTTCTGATAATATCAAACTTCAGAAGGAACCCTCTAAGTGAAATCTCATAAATTCAGCCTGGTACCTGTCAGTCAGATCACCTTGTCAAGCATATACTTGTGATCATTCTACTGGAGAATCCTCTTTGGAGATGACCTTGACCTTGTTAGGTAAAGCTCGGGAGCTTTTCTTAAAATATACCAGATTGGACTTTACCACAATTATTCATCTGTGTCATATTCATAAATTTCCAAAGATGTTGAGAAATTCTGCATGCAAAATCTGACAGCCAGAGTAAAGTGCTCATAAATAATCTCTGATAACACCTATTATGATGTAATTCATCAATCACACTCCATTTATGGCTATAAGTTCATGCAGAATCCACTGGACTTAAACTGAAGGATAACATTTTGATGAAAAAGGTATTGGCAGGAGGCCAAAATATTGTAATTGGCTATACGTTGTCCCAAATGAACTTATAAGACACATTACTCTAGGGGAAGAGAAAAAGAAGCAAAATAGAAGCAAATTTAGCAAAAAGAAATATTGCTTTCATTTGATTCACAAGTGCAGCGAGAGATTTGAAATGCAAAGCTATCTAGCAAAGAGAAATGGTCCTGTAACTCAGCTGTATTCCTGAGATATCTGCAAGAGGGAATGTTAACTTTGATCACATTTGCTATGGAGACGCCAAATTCATTTTTCTTCATTGCTGAAGGATCGTTTTGTTGATTGGTGCTCCTGTCCTGTGCCTCCTTGATTATTGATGTACCGCTGGAATTACAGCCACGATGACTAGCGGTTAGTTATGATTTGTCAACCACTCCCAAAAAATAAATGTTGCTTTTTGCGCACTTCTAGCATATTACTAGTATAGTATATCATTTCCAGTGCCACTTTACGAAGTAAGGGCGTGCTATGGCGAATTAATGAGCCAGGATTTATTTTTGCCTCTAGCTGGGGCCAAGTTCCCTGTATTCCATCTATTCTCAATAGTTTTTTTTGGGGGAACAAATCTATTCCCAATAGTTTTGGTGATTAATAGATTGAAAGCTGCCGCATATGTCTTATAAACAGTTTGCCTCTTTTGAGTGCATTCTAATCATATAATTGGAATTCTGGAAATTTTACAAGCAGACTTTGAACACACGAGATAGTTACAGGACTACACTGCTGGCTATCCATATTCTCAACTGTGCATTACCTAATGAAACAACAGTCTCTTATCATGTTTTCCCAACATCTGCTGGTAATGCACCCTAAAACTTAAATATGTGCTTATGTGCAGTTCTGAACAACTCCAAATTTTGGTAGTCTTGATCTTTATGCAATAAAGTATCATTAATACTAAGTCTTGATTAGGGTACAATTTAATTATATTATTGATGGTCCACTAGTTATCTGATTTCAAAATTTTCACATGTCCTAGTGTTCAGCATGTCTTGTGCTTTTGTTGTAAGCAACCAAGAACTTTAGTTAAAACGTTGAGAAAATGATTGGGATGGATTTTGTTGGTTGCTTAGTCTAATTACTATACAGTCAACATTTTATTCTGCATACACTTCGGGCTGTGTAACTACCTGGCTGGGGTTTCTGTTATTCATACTGACCTGTAGGGCCTGCTGCGAAATCATCCATATTCGTCAGTGACTCACTATCAATGTAAATGATAAACAGCCTCCCACACG
The DNA here is from genome assembly GCA_019208055.1 of Stipa capillata. NCBI lineage: Eukaryota > Viridiplantae > Streptophyta > Magnoliopsida > Poales > Poaceae > Stipa > Stipa capillata. Next base: position 86,091 of record JAGXJF010005261.1, read on the forward strand.
TAGACATGCAACAGAGATACTACTCTAAACTGAAAGATCTCTGGAAAATTTTATCCAATCCTGTCTAACTATGCTTGGATTAGGCTTGTTGGAATTAGTGGTTGGTTGGGGGCCATGCGGTGTGATTGATTGCTTAGCTGATGCAATGTGAGTATGTGAGTAGGTTTTTCTATGTGAAAGTTAGGCATGGCGTTTGGCTGCATACCATAGATGTCATGCGCATTTACGTCTGAAACTGCGTTAGATTGAGTGCAAATGTTTCGAACTACTAGGCCAGACGAACTACTAGGCCAGACATTTCTTCGGCAAGCAGCTAAGCACTGTTGATGCTATTACGCAAGGTAACTGATAGTTGGAGGACGGAAAATCAGCACTGTTGATGTTTGTTAAGTACTACATTACTGTGCTCATCATGAAGAAATTTTTCGTCATGCTTTGCAAGTTGCATTTTCGGCAGCTAGCATCAAGCTGTCATGTATCCAATACTAGGATGCATGTGGCAATACGAACGGAGAAATTGAGGCAAAACAGCACCCAACCATGCTGTATGTTTCATGCATTTAATCATTACTGCAGCTTGATTCGGTGTTAAGAACGCATTGAGAGTACTGTCTTGGTGTGTCATTATCCCTAAACAGGACTAGTCGCCATCAGATCTTTTACCTATATTTGAGGCCTCGGTGCTCACCAACTTGTGTATTTGTTGTTAGATTTCATTCCTTTTTGAAATGCCACCAAATCCAAAATAAAAGGGCTAACTAGGCCAGGCGCGGCAGCTATGAATTGTTCATGGAGCAAGATTTGCTAAATGCTGTATAGGTTGTAGGATCTAAATGATGTTGGTCGCCGAGAAAGACCGACGAAACAGTTGCACAATCTTGTGCACGAACAACGTGACTATCTCACACACCTCATGTCGTTTTAGAATTAAGATTGATCCCAGAAAATGCGCGACGGATCACGCATCCGTCGGTACATCCAATACGGTTTCAATACTAAGTAGCCAAAATAATCCATTCATACAGGTCATGTTTTCGCAATGTTGCTGAAGTATCTGATTGGCATCAGGTCGTCTCCTAGAGTCCCAGGTCCAGCAGATACAGCAATTTGTGCCTGCCTTCGTCCACGCAAATTGCAAATGGTACCCATATCACATAATTTGGCATAGCGCGCAGTGCTTGTTGGAATCAATCAATCATACCGTCGGCCGTGTCCAGGATCTGTTTTCATGTTATAACTAGCAGGTGGCCCGCGCAAAATACGCGGCTAAATTTCTTCTGTCGGTATTTGTCAATTTTGTCTGATTTCCTACGTTGTTACGTTAGTTTTGGTATACAACAATAACAAAGTCTTTTGTCCCAAGCAACATTTAAAATATAGAAAAAATTATACTCAAGGTATTTTTTGAGAAAACATTATTGAGCTTCGGTACAAATCTTTTCGTTAATTGTATTATGTTGTCAATCTTTAGTTGAAAGTACTCTTTTAATAGCAATTCTTACTTATCTATATGTGATGTTCTCTCTCTCTTTGTGTTTCTTTTTCATTGTTTAATGTCGATAGCTAATTGGACAGCATGGTGAGAATCTTGGTGTGTGACACCGAAAACCGATGGCATTGAGGTCCACAGTATTTTATGTAAAACGATAAACTTTCATATTAGTCTCCAGCTTCTTTCTTTCACTCCTAATTCCCCAGTGTCTATCTTTTCTATCAATAATTGTTTAAAGAATTTTTCACTAAAAATTAAATTTAAACATTGATGACTTGTACCCAAACATTGTATTTTGTAATTCATGTTGCACATGTCATGCCTCCAAATGCTTCAATGATACTCCTCTTACTCTACTTGCCTCTGTCGCCTGCCCATATCGTCGCTGGACATAGCCAAGTAGGTGCTCTCGTCATCCTCAAGCTCACTCTTAACTAAAACTATCACGTCCTGACATCCCCCACTGTGCTAAATCTGTTCTTGGACCCACGTGCATTAAAGTGACTTGGTGGCCATGCCACTAAGCTCCTTAATGAGAACCTAAACTCTCGTGGGTTTTTTTACTACCTCTTGATCAAACTGATATTTCTCGAAAAAACCACCAACCTCGCCTTTACTATATCTCATCGTCGTCACCAGCTTGTTCGACAAACCTTATTTGAAGCATGATCCCTTACTATCCTGCCATCGTGTTATATGACTCACCTCATGACCTCAGCAACAACGTGGTCATTAGTGTATACTCCATCAAAGATTGTTAAAACACCCTAATTTTCGTCATGCACATGTTGTTTTGATCAACTTATATGTTTTTAGCGAAAATGAAATGATTTATTACATACTTGATGCAATTTGTTGCTTACAATCTTTACTATTGCAGTGACACCACTGTTTTGTTTCGTTCGTATGGTACACCCAATAGCACTTATACACATTAGCATGTATGGTGTCAGTCCTTGTACATGCATATATCTTCAACTTTTTCATTCTGCCTCTTCATGGTCACTTCTAGCCGCTATGAACTCTGCCGGCTGCTGTTATGCTTTTCTTGTCTAGCACCTTTCAATCATCTTTGTTGTACTGATGTAGACCTCTTATCTATATTGCCAAAATCATGTGTGTTGAAACATCTAATGCATGCTTTGTCTTTTCTCATCGATAGAAGCGGTCCATACATGTTGATATATTTAACGCACATTAGTTGATATTTGTCATCCAATTTTATTTTAGTTTTATTCCGCATGTTCTATTTTATATAAACCTACTTGCTAATTTTTATTTAAAATTAGTTTTAAAATTTAATTTAGGAAAATATAGTTGTATTCTTTCTTTTGAATTTTAATTCAGGAAACTATAGTTGTTTTCTATCTATTTAATATATAAATCTAGCTGCTACCTAAAATAGCACTATTAATTTTATGTTAGTTTTATTCCACATGGTCTGCTTTATATAAATCTACTTGCTAATTTTATTTAAAATTGGTTTTAAAATTTAATTTAGGAAAGGAGTTGTATTCTTTCTTTCAATTTTAATTTAGGGAAAATATAAAAAAATTCTTATTCGTCTTTTTCTATCTTCCCATTCATCTCCACTATAATCCTCATCTTCTAATTCCTTCCATTCGACCAAGGAATTCTCTGATTACAATTCATTTGATAACCTTATTAGTTCGTAACTTGGGGGATTACGTGATTCGTTAGAAAAAGGAATGGTTCCTGTCTTTTGTTGAATCTTTTTCACGGGGACTTTCGAATTGGAAGGAATTCTGACCTCCGGATTTTCTCATAGATAAATGTACGAAACAATCCAATTTGTAAGAAAAAATTTCAATTTTTTTTAATTTTTACTCCTCGCGCCCAGGACCTACTCCTAAGGGTCAAAGCAAGCCCTTTGATTCCATTCTTTATTCTTACTAAAAGCTAGACTAAGCAATAAAGTATCTCGTATTTTATCTTCTGCTTCTGGCTCTCTCGCAATACCTTCTACAGCTTGTCCTGTAGCAGTACCTTGGCCAACTCTAGGCCCCTACATGGGATCTCACCTGAATCGCCCCATCTATCGGCATTTTCATTTGATCATTGAGGATGATCAGCCACACTGGGACTGGGACACGGCCCAGACTCCTACGGGAGGCAGCAGTGGGGAATTTTTCACAATAGGCGAGTATCGAATGAATGATACTCTGAGATAGAACGAGAAAAAGCAAATTTGGAACTCTAGGACGTTGTATCCCCCTTGTTCCTCAGTAGCTCAGTGGTAGAGCGGTCAGCTGTTAACTGACTAGTCGTAGGTTCGGATCCTACTTGGGGAGATTTGATTAAAGTATTGATATAATTGGAATTGCAAAGCAAATACCAATTTACTAAAAAAAAAGTATCTAATCATCTCTCAATTTCAATCGACCGACTGCCAGATTTAGTTTATCTAAATAGAGTTGTTTTCTAATTTAATATATAAATCCAACTGCTACCTTTTATTTAAATTTAATTCTGAATTTTAATTTATAGAAATAGAGTTTTATTTTTTATCCACCTAATATCTATATCCAACTGCTAATTAATGGCTCTTGAAGGCGCTCACGTCGGTTGCCTCCACCAACGGCCATTAATGGAGATGCCTCTCTACGGACTCCATTCCGTGCGTTTTGGTCCTGACAGGCTAGGGTCGTTCGTCCATGCCCATTTACAGCTACAGGTCAGGCAGTGACTGAAGTTGTTGTGATTATTTGCTCTTGATGATTAGAGTAAATGTTTTCTCTCGACAGCTTAGTTGTTTTCTTTTGAGTTGCTCAACGTTGTTCGATATGCATGGTACACAAGACTGTTAGCTAGGAGATGTTTCGAGGGATTTCCGATTTGTAGACTCAGCTTCTGCTTGCGTTAAAAATTGGATGCGAGATTCAGGGACTTTCCTTAGCTCAGAAAGCTGCTTAAGTTACACTTCATATGTTGGAAGCTAAACATAACCGCTGACACATGTTTGACGATACTAGGACAGAAAATGGATGTCCCTCTGCCTGCGCCAAAAAGCTTTTCTTTTGTTCACCCTGTCCAGGAAAGAAATTCAAGCTAGCTAGCACGGTAAAAACTGTTCACGTACTCATAGCACGGTGGCCGAATCATGCCACGCGCAGACCCACACAGAATGTATTACCAACTGTTACAACTCCGCCGTACAGTACCACCTCGCGTACTGTCCATGCATGCAAGCAGTCGGCGGGTAGCCACTTGCCACTGCGCAGTGATAACAAAATGTACTTTCACTGAACGCGTTGGTCGCGCCAGGAGAATTAAATGAACTCGCTAAGATCCAATATGTGTGTGTGTGTGTTCTCATCTAATCTGCATGCCAGTGATTAAACCTTCACTGCAGCTAGCTAGCTAGCTTCCTGACCAGCAACTCGAGATTTGACCACACCATATGCATGCATGTCGCGATGCTAAGCGCGAGTTAAGCAGGAAACACGGCCACGTACGTTACTAAGATTCAATGCGATGCACGGCTCTGGAAGTAAATCGTACCATTGTACTCTAGCTCGCCCACCACTTGCGACTAGAGTGCGACCATGCATGCATGCAAGTTGATGGAGCGTCCATCTCTGGGCGTACCGCACGCTGCCTGTACGCCTATATATGCTCCTCGTCAGGCCGCCCCATTCGACCATCGATCCCAATCCTTTCTTGTCTGGCTCTAGGATAGCTTCTCCTGCGCAGCAGCCAACCGTGCGTACCTAGCTCGAACGACGTCCTACCTACCTACCTCTCTCGAAGTCTCGATCGATCTCGTTGGGATTGCCGCTCGCGCGGTCATGGGGCTGAGGCGGCTGGTGTGCTTGGTGGCGGCGGTGATCGTCAGTTCGGCGCCGCTGGCGATGGTGTCGAGGTGCGAGCCCCAGGTGCCATGCTACTTCATCTTCGGCGACTCGCTCGTGGACAGCGGCAACAACAACTACATCTTGTCGCTCGCGCGCTCCAACTACCCGCCCTACGGCATCGACTTCCCCAGCGGCCCGTCCGGGAGGTTCAACAACGGCCTCACCACCGTCGATGTCATCGGTAAGCATGCAGAACCACCGCACCACGTACGTGCAGCTAGAGCTAGCCGGCCATGTCCGTAGAGCTAGGCAGCAGAGTAGGATATAATAGCTGAAGATTACTACTAGCTTAGCTCACCCATGTTTATGGTGGTCATGGGTGATGCATGCACGCACGCATGCATATCTGGGTCAGGTGATAGATAAGCTGGCCTGGCGTTCCCACCGGAATAGAAAATTCAAGGGAGGTCAGGAGGTGTAAAGTTTAAAGAATGGGGTAGGTTTTGTGGCTGGCTCTTTTTGGCGAGACACCCGGGCGGGCCCCGGTCCACCGTGGCTTTCGCGTGGGCCAGTGTATGTGCAGTGTTCGGTGATCGCTGCATGGAATTTAATGAGATGCGGGTGACCAAAAATCTAAGATACTTGCACAGTTGCACTTGTACCTACTGGCAAGATCCATCGTCCAAAAACCAAAATGATAGTACGACTAAAAAATTCCTACGCATGTGCTACATCACTTGTACACCCGTGGAAGTTGCATGGCAGGTAGCATGTGTCGTCACAACTTAGAAGTTCGTGCAGTTAGTCAGGACGGAAAGCATGGACGCCGGAAACAAACTTCCATCATCCTGCGGTTAACATGCGCGCTGGGTTCTTTAAAAAATAGATCTGTTTTCGTTTCTAATTATGTGCTTTCCAAATGCGCAGCTCAACTTCTTGGCTTCGACAACTTCATTCCGCCCTACGCCGAGACGGGCGAGGACCAGCTCCTCAACGGCGCCAACTTCGCCTCCGCCGCCGCCGGAATCCGTGCCGAGACCGGCCAGCAGCTCGTACGTACACACATGTGGCTCAGTCACTGATCAAGTTACAGCAACCAATATGCGTGTACGTCATTCATGAATTGCTCGGTCATGTGCATGCTGCAGGGCGGTCGGATCCCGTTCGCGGGGCAGGTGCAGAACTACCAGACGGCGGTGCAGACGCTGATCAACATCCTGGGCGACCAGGACACGGCGTCGGACCGCCTGAGCCGGTGCATCTTCAGCGTCGGCATGGGCAGCAACGACTACCTCAACAACTACTTCATGCCGACCTTCTACAACACCGGCAGCCGCTACACCCCTGAGCAGTTCGCCGACGTGCTCATCGCCGACTACCGGCGGTACGTCCAGGTGCTGTACAACTACGGCGCCCGGAAGGTGGCCATGATCGGGGTCGGCCAGGTCGGGTGCAGCCCCAACGAGCTGGCTCGCTACAGCTCCGACGGCGTCACCTGCGTCGACCACATCGACAGCGCCATCAAGATCTTCAACCAGCGCCTCGTCGACCTCGTCGACGAGATGAACACTCTTCCCGGTGCACACTTCACCTACATCAACGCCTACAACATCTTCGACGACATCCTCGCCAATGGCGCCTCCTACGGCTTCACCGTGACCAACGCCGGGTGCTGCGGGGTTGGCAGGAACAACGGGCAGGTGACGTGCCTGCCGTACCAGGCGCCGTGCGGCAATCGGGACCAGCACATCTTCTGGGACGCGTTCCACCCGTCGGAGGCGGCCAACATCATCGTCGGCCGGCGGTCCTACCGCGCCGAGTCGCCCAATGACGCCTACCCGATGGACATAAGCACGCTTGCGTCCATCTGATGATCTCAGTGACCGATCGATCGATATCCAGTACAGACATGTACAATTCCGTTGCTCGCCAAGGGTGGAAATGGGGTTCATTAGTCGTGCATTATTCTTCGCTGTACACGTACGCGCGATATTAATCTGTCATTTTCTTGTGATGAATGTTCCAATTTGTACCGGGTAGACAATAATTGATTTTCGTAAGGAGTGCCTGAATCGGTGAAAGAGAACAGGCATTTCCATTTGTGTTCAGAATTAATTGGACAGGTAAAATTCTGTGTTTTCATTCATAGACTGGTTTGATGTATCTATTCAGAGGAGATGTATTCTTTAGGAGCACTTCATATCATTGTACACCAAGTACGTGGCTGTATTCCACATTCTTGTGTTCGTGATAGATTCTGTTATACAGTGAAGTATCTTGCCAAGCCCAACGAACAGATTAAACACACACGGCATAAGTAATACAACGGGTGAAGTATATTACAACACACAGCAGCCATTTCATTTGTTCCTCCCCGTTGGAAAGAATGCCTTCTAATTAAACTAGGCTCTCTTCGCTTCGTGTTCAGCCTGCACAAGTAAAAGCTTCGCATCAGAAGAAGACGAGGAGAAAACACTCCAAAACGAAAACAGGGAAGATCAAGCTGAACAACTCACAGCTTGGATGATCTTCTCCAGGGCGTCAGGCCCGTGCGTCTCGATGAAGCGCTCGACGGACTTGCGCGCATCGAGGCTCATCATCTGCAGCACCTTCCTCTGCCTCTCGTTGTAGCCGGGGCTCACGTACTGGCCGATCTTGAAGTAGCGCCGGACGTGCGTCTCGTAGATGTAGGCCGCGCCGTTGAAGATGGGCAGCACCAACCAGCAGCAGAAGAGGAGCTTCATGTATGGCCACAGAGGCAGCCTGAAACGATAGGCGGAGGATAATGACTGGGACATTCAGTGTGTTGATGCCTGCAGGAATGACTGAATGAATTGAATAGAGGTCACGGAGTCATGGTTAATGGCTTACCATTGGAGAACCTTCCAGCATGAGAGCTCAAAGAGGGTGATCAGGGAGTACAGGACCCAGTAGGTGAGCCATTGCTGATCATCTAGGGATGACGGGCTCTCTATTGCGCGCATTGACGCGTATCTAACAGTTCAAGAAAATCATGTTAGAATTCAAAACACAGTGCTGATATTTTTTCATACCAACTATTGTTTCTGAAGAAGTGATGCGTTACTTACAGAGGATAAAGCAGCATGATTCCTGGCCTGTTGGGCGCAAAATAGGAGAAACAAGAATTTTAGAATGGAGCTCTAAATTAATGTGGAAAAGGACAACACCAGCAGCAGCAGAAAGAATGAACAGAAATTGCTAGAACATCTGCTTACCCAACAAGGGCATCCAAATGTCTGGCAAGGGCACCAAGGACTCCCATGATTCGTTGTTGCGACTTGCGAGTAGATTGCTCCGAGTTTTCTTGATCTTCTCGATCGTTATGCGACGGTGTAGGTGACAAGCGATACACCTAATGGTTTTATACTTCTGTAGGTGGACATTTAATACTGGGGTTAAAGGAGGAGAAGAAAGGCATCCTTGCATATACGATGCAAAGTCTCCCTTACTCTTGGTCCAAGGAAAGAAAGAACAAAGGAAGTTGGAAAGGTCTGATGTAACTGCATGGCCAAGAACCTTTTCCAAGGTTGCACAAGCAGAGGGCTACCTAGGTGAGGCATCAGAAGATTGGGTTTTCAGTTCAGAGTGGGCGCTGCTTTCTGAAACAGGTCGTACTTTCCCAGCATCTGTCACTGTCTCATCCAGCTTGTTAGCACAAAGCAAGACTGATGAATCTACAAAAGGAGCATGCTTTCACTACAGTTAATGCACTTTCAATTGCAAAGTGATAGCACTAGAGCGAAGATTGGGAAGGCTGAACAAAGATAATAGAATCGGAAAACCAGGAAAAGGAAGGCAAACAATTCCTAAAAGTGAAAATGCACCTTTGCAGCAGTATGATTGCTTTACTTTCTGGATCACAAGAGCACGCACATACCGTTAGAAACAGAATGCCCCCTAAACGCTCAAGGCGCCAACACTTCTTTACATTCAAATGTCCTCTTGCTTGTGTCAGAAATGGCATGATATGTATTTCATAATCAATATTCTTGCACATTTGGGCCGAAAAGTTTACAATAATAGAAGTAATCCAGTAATTGCTAAACTAACATATTTAGAAATGTAGAAAAGCTACTACTATCTCCCAACTTGCTGACTATTCAAATACCAAAAACTCCAGTGCTATAACTGGAATAGGGATACTCGTTTCTTTCTTTCTTGCAATCCACTATAATACAACTGAATTGATACCATTATCAACCGAAAATTTAGTGGAATATAGCAGCCTTGAATTCAGGTTTTGACCTGGCTTGAACATGGTTTTATCTCCTGGAACCAACCTTACAGTCCTTGACCTTGTTTCAACAACGGAAACTGCACCTGAATTGCCCCTTAAATTATTTTGTTCATTTCTTGATATTTGTGTGGCATGTCCTGCTATTTTGTTATTAAAATCAAGCAACTGAGGACCAACTGCATCATTCAGTGACCAGCCAAGTGAATGGGTTTTCATGTTTGGGACCATTGGAGTCGTTAACTCCAGTTTGTCTGTAATAAGCTGTCTCTTTGCAGGTTGCTCTAGAACATTATCTGCACAAGCTGGTCTCTTGTTTCTTTGATCGATAAAGACAACACCCTTTCTGCAATCACTATTACAAAGATTGCCACTACACGTTGGGCTGATTGTTGAAATAGGCTTACTTGCCAAACTAGTTGTAAGAGAAGGATGCACTCCCTGGTAAGAGTTTCTGTACTCAGCATTAATTGTACCATAGTCATGAAAGGATATGATTGATGTGGACGATAGTTTTGCTCCAGGTACTTGGCAGGGTTGGTGAATAGGAGCAGAACTAGGATCCTCATAAGACAATGAAGTGGATTTCTGATACTTCCCCTGCATGCTTGTATTTGGCACCCATTGTGGAAATAAAGGAGAAGATTGATTTACTGCTGAACCCACAAAATTGTGATCCTCCCTGTATATACTTGATGCAGGAGTGCATAAGTGAGAGTGTTGTTTCTTAGGAATGCTCATCACCTTTGGTGGTTGATGTAGCTCTAGATACCTACTACTGGAGCTGGCACCTACCATGGACGCGTTGTTTACCTCAGCTTGACGAACAAATTGACTGCCAGAATTCCAAATGCAATCTTTTACTGTTGAAGAAACACTATTTATTCGTTGCAGCCTTTGGTTTTGAACATCACTGTTGGGAATCCTTGGCAACATATCTGAAGATACATTGACATGAGCTCTTGGTATCACAGCATCCTGATAAAGGAACGATCTCTTTTGGGACAACTGGCATGAAACTGAGGATGGGTGGTTTCCTTCAATAATGCTATGTCCAGTCCACACTTTTCCCATAGTTGATAACTTCTTGTCCTTGCTACCTGTACAAACTGAGACCGTCTTGCCCATTAAGCGCACTGTGGGTTGGTGAAAAATATCTTGCCTCACATAACCATCCAGACCTTTCTCCCCAGCTTGAGAATCACTGAAACCAATCTTACTCTGATCATGTATAGCATTGGTCATGCCACTTACCAGCTGCTGTTTGTGGAATCTTACTGTGTTCATTGATCGGCCATTAAAAAACCTATTTTCGCCTGTCCTTGGATTGCAGCTTGAGATCTCCATTCTTTCAAGGCCAGGTAGCTTCATAAAAGCCATACCAATACTTGCAGGAGTACAAACTGGGTGAAGTTTTGAGTAACTGCTACCCTGGTCCTCCACTGATAACGGTATGCGTGTATCGACAGATTTTCTACTTTCACGGCATAAATTACTTTCAAATTTACCAAATGGACTGGAAGTAGGAACATATTCCTGGGTAGGCATGCTTCTGCAGGAAGACATTACATCTGTGTTGGTTCCTGCACTGACAGTCCCTTGTGATATAGCCGAGGACAATACAATGCCTTCAGATGAAGGATGGTACTCGGTTGGAACTAGTCGACCAGAGATATCAGTGCTCCTCTTGCCATTGACTGCTGCATCTCTATCTTTTTTAGTTGCTTCTGTCCTGGTTCCCACAGCCACAGAACTTGTACCAGGTTCTTTTATTTCCTGACAGCAGTTTGTGTTCATATAAAAACAACCCTGTGGAGGGTTCCTAGAACAAGATTTTGGTCTCTCATTAGAATAAGAACATAAAGCAGGAACATCAGTAGATTTCAGCTCCATTTCAGCCAGACATGTTTTCACTGTGTTAAAACTTCTATGATTTTGAAGACCATCAAACTCGGCAGAGGAAGAATGACTCCTTCCTGCATCATTGACAGAGATGCATGTTGACTCTTTGTCAGGAGTTCCTTCCTTTTTCATTAAATCTTCAAGGGGAGATGGTGTTTGCTTTGTGATGTCAGAAGCAGGCATTAGTTTCAAGGGTACAGCTTCTGATATAGCATCTGGTCCACTTTGATTTGTTACAAAAGAATCTTCTATAACAGTAGGAAGTATATCAACTCCAGTGTGAAACAAAATCTTGGAGCTTTCTAAAAGAGGTAGATCTCCAAAAATATCATCCTTGGGAGGGTATGCAACACGCTTCACCACTTCGCAGCCAGGATTTAGAGGATGATTAGTTGACCTACTGACTTTTATTCTTTGTTTATGATCCATACCTCTCCTGCAGTGTTTATTCAAGCTCTTTTCATGAGCTGACATATGATCCTGTGTCTCTTGCAATTTCTTCCTCACTGCGAGTTCTCTCAGCGCATGAATAGTACAACTTTTGCGTCTTCTGAACAATCCCTTATGGAACACGTGTTTGAAGTGAACGAGATGTCGATTGGGGTTTAGAGGTTCTCTCCTGTTAAAGAGCATGTCTTACTTACGTTAGCTCAAAATAAGAAAGTAACCTGACCTGATGGAGAGAAATATGAACAATATGCAATTAGGCAGTTACTTACTAATGAACATCCTTAATAGAATGTGATCAAATAATATTCTATGTTATTCACCTTTACTTTAATGTTCTTCACTAGAATTTTTCAAGGAGAATAATAAAGAACATGCTTAAAACTGTGGAAATGCAAATGTTGATTAACAGAGAGTATCTCATAAAACCTAAATTTTGAACATGAAACTTAAGAACACAGAAATCGTGATTCTGTAATCACATCAATAGGCCCCAACATGAAATGCTATTTTTTTCATAACAATATTACTCCTGTTTACAAGGAATAAGTCAATTTTACCCCCATTGAACATTGCAAAAAATCCATGTAACCCCCTGAACTACAAAACCAGATATTCACCCCCCTGATCTTACAAAACCATGTCAATTAGCACCCCGGGCAATTAGGTAGGGCAGTTTTGCTGATGTAGAGGTGGTTTTGCCACATCAGCAGCTTAACTACCAAGTTTTACAACGGAAATGGCATCATAGTCAGCAATAAAACTCCACCTTGAATGCTGGGAGGGTTAGGGGAAAGAAGGGGAAAGAGACATGAAGAGAATAGGGAATCTTTTTGTTCTTTCATGATTCATTGTTGTAGAGACTTGATGACTAGTTAATTTGTTGTGCTGGTGGGGATCATTTTATTTGGTACTGCTGACTAGGATGCCACCATAGCAAAGTTTGGTCATGTAGGTTTGCACAGGAGGCAAAACCACCTCCAAGTCAATAAAACCACAATCCCAAACAGCTTCAGTTTGTAAATTGACCTAATTTTGTATCTTGAAGGGTGTGTGTGTGTGCCCACTTGTAGCATCACGAGAACAAGAATAGAGATCCTACAGATCTTACGACCCCATGTCCAGCTTCAAACCGCTAAAATAAGCACATTGTAACGTTTTTCCGGCAGTGCCGCCTCATGTGGGCATTGTTCAACGCATTGCAGTCAACGTTCAAGTGTTCATGTCTACCGGTATAAACATGCGTACTTCTACATTTGAACAAGCAACTATCATACATCACCAATGTGTTTGGGGGACCTCCTAAACCTACTAGCACAACAACAGAACAGCACATGAAACCAGAAAAGGAGTACTAGTACGTAGTAACGAACTGACCAAAGCAAACATTTACTCAACGAAGTTTAAGCAAAGCGAAGGCATCATACCTTGTTCTTCAAAAAGAAGCTAAATTGGAGCACCCTCTGCCGCTTCTTGGCCCTCTCAGCCCCGACACTCCCGCGAGATCCCTTCCTCTTCGTCGCCTTCCTCAAACCACCCCCCTCACCGCCGCGCACCGCAGCCTCTCCGCCCGCAGCGCTGACTACCGGCGGCGCCCGCAGCGCCACCAGCTCGTGCGCCCACCACCGTGACCGCGGCGGCGGGTCCATTGGCGGGAGCTGCGGCGGCGGCGACGTACCCCCCTCCCCGTCCCCGCATCCGCCGAACGGCCAGCACTTGATCGCGTCCACGGCCCGCATCCTGGCGGCGAACCCCCTGCGCCATGCATTTAGCCAACCAGGTCATCAGCGCAAGCCGCGAGCCGCGTGTGTGGTCAGAAAACAAACGGAGGCCACGAGTAGGGGGGGCGTGCTTACCGTATGGAGAAGGGCTCGGCAGCCGAAGCGGCAGCGGCGTCCGCCGCGGCCATTTGGCTTCCGCGCGGTGCGCTTCGCCGGAGAGGGGGGCTGCCCGGGCCGTGTACTGTACTGTACTGTACTGGGGCAAGCTGCACTACAGGAGTGAAGAGCAGAAGAGAGATGGGAGGCGGAACGAGTTACAAAAAGGTGGTGAGGAGAGAGGTACGGCGACGAGGTGGGGGCCCAGCGAGCGGCGGATTAGACGCTGGGGCTCACCGGGACCGGGGCGCGTCGCTGCATTTAACTCCGTCTTTGCGTGGGGAGCCGCGCGTGTTCTTCTTTGGTGGGGCCATCGTGCCGCTGCACTGCGGTGTCGTGGTGGTGGACCGTGAGCCCCAGGGGACCAACTGCACAGAGGGAGGAGGGTCGGTCTGGTACTCTGGTCTCTCGCCGTCTGAAACTCTTGCCCGCATGCGAGATTCGACTGGATTTGCACTCCCTCACCTGCGTGGCATGCCACTCTTCCACGTGTCCTCGCCGTTAAAATGCAGTTTTGAACGAGTTTGAATTCTCCTGTACTTAGCGGATGCTAAGCTCCAGAGCTGGTCAACACGAGAGCATGACTTGCGTGCAGCAAGTGCTCGTGTAGCCCGGTGTCCTGGTGAAGTCATGGACACCATGCGGAAGGATGAACAAAGGTCCTGTGCAGCCCGGCGCCCTGGAGATGAACAAAGAAAGTTCTCCGGTGGGTTCACCGAGATAAGATGCATGTGATTTGTTGAATTAGTGTTTTAGATCAAGAATTTTTCTCACGGCTCAAAGGGGCCTGAATATTTGACTGGGTTGCAGCTTATGAAGACTGTTCTCATAAAGGGGTTGAATTTGCACGGTTGGTGGGTATCAAGATCACGCAGGGCGGTGAGATTTCAACAGCACAGGAAACAATTCGTAGTCGCGCCAACCTCGTTAGGCCGCTAAAAGCAAAGCATCTCTAATAGTATTTCTTCAGCCATTTCTTACTTGCTACCATATCAGCCTTTTGCTACGTGAGTAAAGAATAGAAAGAGAAAAAAAATTATTTTTTAAATAAGAAATGTCTTATTACTAATACTAAAGAGCTAAAAATAAATATTTTTATTGTTAAAGCCTATAATCTATTATATGATTAAAACATGACATTCATCATGGACTAAAATATCTAGACCATTAATAGCAGTGGGTCCAGATTATAACGGCATAGATTAATCAGATAGTTTATAGAAGTTCATTGTAGATACAACTCTCATTAGGTGAATGAAGAATACAAATTTATTTTCTAAAGAATACAACTCTATTTTCTAAATTAAATTTAAATAAAAGTTAGAAGTTGGATTTATATATTAGGTACATAAAGAACACAACTATATTTCTCTAATAAAGTTTTGAAAATAATTTTAATGAAATGAGCAGTTGAGTTACTCTTAATAGGTGGATAAATAATACAACTTTATTTTTCCTAAACAAAAAATTTAGAACTAGTTCAAATAAAAATTATCTGTTGGATTTACGGATTTATATGTAAAGTATATAACTCTACATCCCTAAATTACATTTCAAAATTATTTTTAAATAAAAATTAGCAGTTAAATTTATATATTAGGTGGATAAAGAGTATCACTCTATTTCTCTAAGTAGTTGAATTTCAAAATTAATTTTAAATGAAGATTAGTTAATTTTGTATATGAAATTCAACCAAAAATTGAAAGGTGGAACAAAATTTAAAACAAATTTAGCAATTTGATTTCTGTTCAATAGCACGCAATATGTAGTACTGGTCCTGACTAATGTTAATAGGAAAGAAAGATAGTGAGAGATAAAGAGAAGCAGAAGAGGAAAAATAAAGAAATAATTTATTGAAGAGCTTCTTCGTAAGAAGATTATGCTCTCTCTACTTTAATATTAGGCTCTCCCTTCTTTTAATAATAAGCTGAGAATCGTTGGAGACGCTCTAACGAGCGTGCCCAGGCGCCAAGCCATGTGTCCCTTCCCTGTTCTGAGGATGGTGTCATATGATTCTAGGTGAGTAGGTGGCACTGTAGAACCTCTCTTAATGAGGTAAGAAGCATACCAGACGTGACACGAAGTCTTTCGTTAAAACTTGAATCTATTCCTTGGTCTCATGAAGGTAAACTCTAAACAACATAACACTGCAGTACTGCACTTCACTGACATTTCCCGGCCTTAATACCGATTGTTTCGTTACACCTGTCGACGGGCAAACCCGCACGTCGCCATACACGACTGACAAAAGGGTAAATTATCCGTTTCAGCAGGCCAATCTCACGGGTAGGGTGCGTGGCGCTTCATCTCCGTCGCCGTGACGTCCACCGCGAACCCCTTGCCGTGCAGCCGCCAGTAGTCAGCATTCGGGTTGATCCACTCCGGCTCCTCCATCTCCACTCTCTCACCCTTGAGCCCACGGGCCGAGCTGTCGACCTTGTACCTCTTGTCGCGGTCGCGCACCAGCTCGGCGCGCACCCGGCCCGGCTCCACGGCCTGCGGCGACACCATGAGCGCCGGCGCGCCGAGGGGCAGCCGGTCTCCACGGTCCACCTGCCAGGTGCACCAGAACTTGCCGTACGTCTTGGCCATCCTGGCCATCTCCGAGCTCTGCAGCATCTCCGGCACGCCGACGTCAGTCCACAGCCCGGCCTTGACCTCGTAGGCGTGCGAGTGCCACAGCTTCTGCTCCTCCGGCGGCAGGGTCTCGAAGATGTTGTCCGACACGATGTACTCCACACCTGCACATGCGAAGTTGCATCTATTACAATCAGCATCCATAAGTGCGACGGCGCAAACGTTGAGAACGACGAGGCTTAACGTTACCGATGAGGCTGGCCGAGGGCTTGTCGCAGTCGTAGACGGCGCACTGGAGGACGTCCTGGTTGAGGCGAGAGACGAAGTGGTGGACCTCGAGCTGCCGGTGCATGTCGTGCGCGTACAGCGCGAAGCTGCACGCATGCTGCTTCATCTGGCGCACCGGCTTCAACGGCTGCAGCGCCTGCGCGCCCATGTCGATAGCCTGTGAGGACACCGTGGTCGCCCTGCCCGGCGGCGGCGCCGTCCCGCCGGTGCCCGACGCGGGCGTGGGTGCTGGGTTCTGATCACTAGAGGACATCGCTTCGCACGTTCGCGAATCGCAACACGTAATGCAACGATCACGGGAAGACGTGGCTTTATACATGCGACTCGCGCAAACTCTACTGACGCGTGCCGCTCAGGCGCAGAACGTGGCATCTTTGTGCAATGCGTGCATTGTATATCGTCACAGCTCACAACAGAACGCACGAGAACTATGAGTAGGAGCTTCCACACAAGAACGTGGCATCTATTGACCGATACGTCTCAAACGTTTCTTTGCATTTGTCATGTCACCTTGCGAAGCTGCAATTGCAAGAGATCAAGGTTTACTTCACAAAATGAATTCTCCGGTGAATTGCAGGATCTAATGACCTTCCCAGACAAGAGAGAAAACTAGTCCTAGATCGATGCAAAAGTACTAGTTCAAACGTATGCTGCATCTTATCTAAAAATACATGTCAGTTGACCCTTGGTAATAGCTGAGAAATTTGCATGCAACGCCACACACTTTTCACTTGAGCACAAATGAAGTTAAGAGCATCTCTAGTCCTTCCCCTAAAACTTAACTCCCTACACCACCTCTCTAAACTTAACTCCCTAAAGTTTGAGGGTTTAAAAATGCTTCCAACTAGTCCTTCCTCTAAATTTAACTCCCTATACCTTTTCCTTTGCTATTTCTTTACAAAAAAAATCTAATTTACAAAATTGAAAATTCCCCACATCTTCCTTTCCCCATCCCCTCGCCTCCTCCTCCCCTGATATCCGCCCACCTCCGCCCCCGCAACCTCCTTGCGCACTAGAACCCCGAGCTCGGCAACCTCGTCGGAGCTCTCCCCGGGCTTCCTCTCCCTCGTCGCCCTCCGCCCCATCCCCCAGGAGCTCTCCCCGCGCCTCCTCTGGGTCCACGTCTTCGAGCTCCTCGTCGACGCCCACGGTCACCCCGCCCTCCTCTCCCTCCACGGCCACCACCCCGCCTCCCTCTTCCCCGGTCTCCTCTCCTCCCTCCACCCCCACGCCAACACCCTCCTTCTCGAGGCCCACTCCGCCGTCTCCTCCGAGTGCTCGAGGCCCTCGTCGCCTCCTGCGCCGTCACGCTCCCACCGGAGCTCGCCGTGGCCCCGTTCTTCACGCGCTCCGATGAGGACCTCCCGATCCTCGCCGCGCGTCGGGAGGCCATGCTGCGGCGGAGGGCGCGGGGAGGGTCTCGACTGCGGCGGCGAGCACGGGAGGCGAGCACGGCAGTGACGGTTGAGGGCCTGCCAGCGGTGGAGGCCGGTGAGGCCGGCGTGGGCGAAGCCCACCCGGCGGAGCTGCGGGCCGCGAGGTCGGAGGCGGCGGGGTTGCGGCGGTGAGCCCACCCAGCGGAGCTGCGGAAGGGGACTGCCCAGGGGGCAGCGGCGGCAGCGTCGAGCGAGCACGGGAGGCGGCGGGGCTGCGCCGGCGAGCAGGGGGAGGCAAGGACGGGAGGCAGCGGCGCTGCGGCGGCGAGCACGGGAGGCAGCGGGGCGGCGGCGGGGGGCAGTTGGGCGCTGAAATGTCTTGCTGCCAAAAAATTGAGGGATAGGGAGAAGATAGGGGAGACACCAGATTTCTTTAAATTTGGGCAGAAATGGGTTGGGGATAAGGGGTCATCCTCAAATTTTAGGAAGTTAAAAGAATTTAGGGGAAGGGTTAACTTCCCAAAATTTCAGCTTTTAGGGAGTTAAAGAAATTTAGGGAAAGGGCTAGAGATGCTCTAATTTCAGCTGTAAGTTACTTTACATTCCTGCACCTATGGATACCACGAAGGTAGAGCAAGTAATGCAGTGTACGTATTATTATTTTTATGACGAACCTTTTCGAGAGGGTAGGAGTTCCTGCAATTGTATAAAGAACAATTTACCTGGTTTATGACAAAAACTAAGTCGAAAATCTTACGAAGCACAGTTGATTAAAGAATAACTATGTAAAAACTCTAACAACGAATAAACAATCTAGCTAAATTAGGTCTACAACACCGCCCAACAAAACAGAACGGAAGGAAGAATTTCTAATCAACTCAGTGCAAACTGCAAAGCAAGTTAAAATCCCAATCTGGATGAGAATAGTGCACGAGAAAAACAAGAAAGTAGTAGCACTTGCTTATTGCAACTTATTCTGTTCTGTAACTAACATCTCCCTGCTCTATCAACGCTGAGCAATCAAAACAACTGAACGTTCGAGAAAGAAGTATGTTCTCGGGTGGGAACAACATAAAATCTGGCACTCACGCAGTATTGGATGAATGCGAAGTTAGCATAAGCCAAACTGTTCCAGTTCCGTTCGCTTCTTCTGCTGCACCAATTCAGACAGCATGTGGAAATGTAGCCCTATATGATGTATACGTTTTATTCGATTCTGCTGCAATTCTGCACAGAGCGACACATTGAGTCCCAAACGGAATTCTTGATATATACGTCAATGCTAACTAAGTTTTTGAAATTGAACAAGTTATTCTCAGCACAAAAGTTGGTACATATATTTCCTCCTCAAAAAAGTTGATACAAATAATTACAAACAAAAGACCAATGATGTAGTACAATATTACCCTTCTGAATAACTATATTACTGATATATGTCTGTATTAGTGCATCAAAGTACTACTCAAGGTGATGAACAAGGGTTCCTAAAAACATCATATTCCTCGTATCAAATCCAAAAACAAATGTCATGAAGGTGTCAAGAGCTTTTTTTTTAGATTACCATTTTGGTTTTTAATCTGTTTGGCCTATCATACTTCTCGCTGCACACTATCAGTGCAGAGAAACCTGGCAAAGCCACAATTATTCACTATAGGAAGTGGCTTAACTACCAATGGCTCTTGACATTAAAATGCCATGGCAGTAACTCTAGTATGCAACAACGCAATGCAACAGCCACAGCTTCCAGTTTGCTTTAGCTTAGTGCTCTAATTTGCCATTTCAATGTTAGTACTATGGTCCATAGAAGCAGTGAAGTTTGGTTGAGTAAACTTGCGAACACCGCCTAATGCTGGTATGGATACGTAACGTAAAAGAAGCGAAATAACATTTACAAACTACACAGAGCAAGATGGCTATGTACTAGTTCATTTCTGATTTCTGAACCAAATTGCCATCAGGAGGGATGTCATGTAGTCTATCTCACAGCTGCATTAGCACAAAAGCGCCAATGAATTGCTCAAAGCCCTTGCGCAATAAGCCCAGCATCACTTGGCAATTAAAAATTTTGTGAACTCCGTGAGGAAAAAAAAAGGTATAAAGCTGTAATCTTCGGCAACAAAATCCAAAATTCGCAACTTAAGAAGCAAAACTTTGAATGCTTAATTGCATATCCCACAAGGTACCAGAGGGCGGAATTGATACCAATCAAAGGGAGAAGCGAACTGCTGCCATCAGAAGGGAAAGTACATAATTTGTGATCTCATCGCATCAGGCGACAACAAGCCATGGATTGCTCAAAGCCCTTGCGCAATAACCCCAGCATCATTTGGCAGCAAGAAGGACAAAACGCGCCTAAGTTCAAGGATAGACAAAGAAAAGATTAACACAATGGCACAGCTTAGGGTTTGGGGTAGTATGAAAAGCTGGCGGCGGCGGCGAAAAATGGAGCGGGGCTCAGTCTTTATACAGACGCCGGATTCCTACATAACCGGAAACGTACCTCTTGATTCCGTAAATCCAAGTAAAAAGCGTTTAAAAAGATTCACGCAAACGAAGGAGCAATGCGTATTCCAAGATTCCGTCATCACTGAGTAGTTGAGGTGTGTTCCTGCTTCTTGGGTGAGCAGTCTCTCGAGTCGAAAGCATCCAAGCTCTTCTCCAAAACCGTGGCGAACATGGCGTGCGCTCACCTGCCGTTCCATGCTCGCCTCCCCTCTCCGCCTCGTCCCATCCCCTCCGCTCTTCCTTCCTCCTCGCGCCCAGAGCTCCACCGCTAGTCCCTCGCGGGCCTAGGGTTTCGCGCCACCTGCGCCCTGCCCCGCCACGCGCGCTCCCGGACATCGCCGCGGCGGCGGCGGAGGGCCTCCGGGGCGCGCTCGCCGACGCCTTCCTGGCGTACCCGCCTACGTGGAGTTCGGCCGCCGCGGGCAACCTCGCCATCTTCGTCTCGGGCTCGCCGGTGCTCCTCTCGGGCCTCTCCGCCTCCGGCTTCGCCGCCGCCTACCTCCTCGGCACACTCACGTGGCGCGCGTTTGGGACCCGGGGTTTCCTCCTCGTCGTCGCCTACTTCGTAGTGGTGAGTGGGCCCGGTGCTGCATTGCCACTTGCCGGTTGGTGCTTCACAGCGATGGCTTAGGTTATTCGGATTGGACGTCTGGGCTGGTGTGATAAATCTTAGAGTTCAGCTACGCTGCTGTTTGCTGACACTTTTCAATTATCGTTGAGGGTTTCTCGCAGATCGGTGATCTTCATTTTATAGTTTTATAGTGTTAGATCGAAATTACCTACGAGAGGAGGGTGGTGATGGACAGCAACTTAGAAAGAGAGACAAACTAGCTTTGTACATGAGATGAAGGACAAAGTAGTTTTTTGAAAATAATTACTCAAGTTAGATGAATTGGCGTACAATCAGAATGATACAAATTCGTATCCATGAGCAATGCGAATCTGTACAGGTACGAGCAACTAATGCTTCCTAGTAGTTGGGATTGGACAATGCTTGGAAGATGGTCTCTGACATAGGGAAAGAAATGGGCTAGTAGCCACCTTTTTAACGTAAGCTGCTTATATTGAATTAGGGATAGCCTTGGTTTGGCACTCTTGTCAATATGGAAACTGAGGCAACGCCAAAACTTCCAAGTCTTCAGTTCTTGGTTCTGCTCTTTCTAAGTACATGACTTGTGGTCCTTGTCCTTAGTTTTCCAGTTTATTTTCAATGTGGAGGTTCCGCGCTGGAACAACACTTCTTAGCTATCTATCATTTACACTTGCTAAATGAGAATAGAGATAAGTATTTCCTGCAACATTGTTTTAAATGTTTTTACGTGACCCTAATGGACATAAAATAATCCAATAACATAGACAATGATTATGCCATCAATAGAGACTAAACCTTTTTCCTCTTGCATTTCGGGTTAGACTTGAAATAAGCAAGTTTTGCAGGGATATGGTGCAGTTGCCCCTGCCTGTTCAGAAATAGCAACCTGTTCTAAATTTAATGAATTATCTTGTGTTCTATGGTTTGTGAGTCATAGTTCCATGACTTCCTTAGATTTCTTGCACTAAGTGACAAAGCCAACCAAACTGCTTAATCTATCGCTTTGATCCTAGTAGGTCATGAGTCTTGGCTGTTTATTTTGCATTTGGTATGCAGGGCACAGCAGCAACTAAGTTGAAGATAAAACAGAAAGAAGCTTTGGGGGTGGCTGAGAAAAGAGGAGGAAGGAGAGGGCCTGGAAGTGTTATTGGTTCTAGTGCCGCTGGTTGTATCTGTGCTCTCTTATCAATATATAATGTAGGCGGTGCAGCGTTGGCTGAACTCTGGAGACTTGGCTTTGTTGCTAGTTTCTGCACTAAACTCGGTGATACAGTTTCCAGTGAAATAGGGAAGGCCTATGGAAGAACGACATAAGTTTCCTGTCACTCAACACTATTTGCACAGCCTTCAAATAATTGATGGTTTAATAAATTCCTTTTATAGACTTGCATGCTCATTAATAAAGTTACAATAGCTTATAATTAGAGCTCAGTTTTTGTTCTTTTTGTAGAGTAGGTACCTGGTGACAACATTTAAGGTTGTTCCAAGAGGTACAGAAGGTGCAGTCAGCATTGAGGGTACTCTTGCTGGAATTCTAGCATCAATGTTTCTCGCAGGTGTTGGCTATACTCTGGGGCAGGTAAATATGTTGTTTAAAATTCTGTAAATGAAAAAGTTCCTCAATGTCTTAAATACAATCAGGCTTGCAGCCGTGCATATGTCCTGTCTTTATTATGCCAATTTTTGTATACTCTCATGTGCGTCAAGGACTATCAGAACACGTATTAGAGCGAGGTAGGGAGCATGGAACCTGCACTGCTGAGCTCTACCTTGCATATGTCACCTAGGAATTACAATTTTGATGGAAGTGAAAGTAATTAGTGAATTTTATACATTACACCTTGGACTGTAATACAGACAAATGGTTATTAAAAAAAACTTCTTTTGTATCACAGGTGAATATATCACAAGGTGTGGTATGTGTTCTTGCATCCCAGATTGCAAATTTTGGTGAGAGTTTTATTGGCGCGACATTACAAGATAAGGAAGGGTTTGAATGGGTGAGCTTGCACTTCACCAGATGGCTAAATACTGATGCTTTATATACAATTGTGTTTTAAATTTCCCCTATTAAGCTGTGTTTACCTGTTGTATGGTTCCTATTATATTGTTGTTGCTGAACGCTCACCAATCACTCTTGTTTGCGTCACCAAATTGTCCTGCCTGAAGTAACATCGATAGTACCTAGGTAAAGGCTGCCTTTTATGGTTCCTATTATATCATGTTGTTGAATGCTCACCAATCGCCATATCTTTTTTGCGTGACCAAATTGTCCTGCCTGAAGTAACATCAGGAGTACCTAGGTTAATGCTCCATTTGACATTGCGGTGGATTGTGATAATTTCATTTAATTGGATGCTTTTTAGATATTCGAATGGTTGGCTAGCTGCTTTTGCCTCAACCAGAAGTTGCAGGCGAGTATATATTATTGCGTTCTGAAACATATGGGATGAAATATGAGAGGACACTCAACGGATAGCATAATTTATCTAGCTTTAATCTGATTTATCAAACTGAGTAATAGAATTTTCACTTCTTTTTCACAGAGTTATAAAAATAAGCACATCACAACACAACAACTAAAAACTGAACCTAAATGCCACAGCGAAAAATGTCAAATAGGAGCATCCTTCATGCATGTCCTAATTATATTTGTCCCTTCCGAACAACCATCATTTTTTGTTCTCGATAGTGAATTCCTAGATCCTTTACAGCATAAATGACTGGAAGACTTTTCAGCATATGGCATAATGCGGTGCCATCGTATTCCCATTTGTTGGTATGCCTGTTGGATCTGAAGTGCCGTGAACGATACTTTCAGCCTATACCATAATGCAAATGCCATTATATAATTAGTAGTTTTATTTTTTTGGTATTGGTATACCTACTGAATATATAGTACATTCATGCATTTTGTTGACGGTTTGGGTTGCAGAATTCACCAATTTAAGATCCATGTTTTTAAGCATAATGCCATGCATATGACATTAGAATAGAAATTAACTTCTGCATCACTGAGCAGCAGTCTTGATTCCTCTTTTTTAGGCATGCCAAGTAAATCACAGGCTAAGTAGATACTTCAGGGGTGAAATTGTTTACTTTTCAAGAACAATAGAACATTATCCGAAGTCTCACTGTTGCTTATTCTCGTGTATTTGGACACTAGATTTGTATGTTGACAGGGAACTTAACCCACAAAACTAACGGTGAATATTATTACTCTGTGCAGCTGAATAATGATGTTGTCAATGTACTCAATATCTCTGCCGGTGGCATTTTGGCTGTTCTAATGCAGCAGTTGCTACTGAGTTGGCGCTCTTGATCATCCTTCTTTTACTTTCTTGTGCAGTGCCTCCGTTCTCATAATTTGTTCTAGTGAAATAGCTGTCTAATATGGCAATTGCTTCCCATGTTTTTGCCCATCTGAAACTGTGTGATAGATTCGAACTGTGAGATTCGCAGATGGGTGTACATTTCTGTATCTAATTTGCTTCAGTTGAGAGCATGCTCAATGTTCAGAATAGAGGGGGTGACGAGAGAATCTTTCTAGCAGGGGACCCGTTCTATGCATTGAGTAGGCGCCAAAGAAAGGACGAGTGACAAGCCAGTACGGGTACTAAAGCAGGAAAAAGGACTGAGCTCACTGCAAAGAAGACATGCAAGCAAGGAGAGAGATTTAGAGGGAATGAGAGAGGTGGTACCATACATCGAGATATTTGAGAAAATTACACCAGAGGTACATAAACTTGGCAGCTGGTTTCAGATTGGTATAAAAACTACCGAAACGTTTCAATGCGGCTTTGATGCTCACGGCCGGTACAAAACTCGTCTCGCGTCGGACAATAAATATACGTGACGTTTCTCGATTTTTAAAAATCATGTATAAGTACCAAAAAAATCTAAAAAAATTCATACCGGTTTATAATGGAATGAAGTATACACACGTAAGTTTTCGTAAAATAATATGCATTTTTTGACCTGTGTAAAAAAAACAAATCGTGGGAGAAAAAAAATTAAACTGCTACAGTGTATGTGTCGCACAGCTACAGTGCGACGCATCCCCGCTACAGTGTATGTGTCGCACTGTAGCAGTGCGACACATACACTGTAGCACAGTTTAATTTTTTTCTCCGGCAGATTTGTTTTTTTTTACTCAGGTCACAAAAATGTATATTATGTTACGAAAATTTACGTGTGTATACTTCATTCTATTATAAACCGGTATGAATTTTTTTAGATTTTTTTGAAACTTATACATGATTTTAAAAAATCGAGAAATGTCACGTATATTTTAGAATTTCGAATTTCGCCCGGCGTGCGCAGAGAAAAAAATTAAACTGTGCTACAGTGTATGTGTCGCATCGCATCCGCACTAGTGTATGTGTCGCACTGTAGCAGTGCGACGCATCCAGTTTAATTTTAAAAATGCATATTATTTTACGAAAATTTACGTGTGTATACTTCATTCCATTATAAACCGGTATGAATTTTTTTAGATTTTTTTGGAACTTATACATGATTTTAAAAAATGAGAAATGTCACGTATATTTATTTTGGAATTTCATGTGCTCGCGTCGCCCCCCGGACTGTCCGACGCGTGAGACCGTCTCGCGTCACTGCCGGACTGTCCGATGCGAGACACGTGTCGAGTTTTGTACCGCCGTGAGCATCAAAGCCAAGTTTTTGTACCGATTTGAAACTTTCGCTAGTTTTTGTACCAATCTGAAACCAGCTGCCAAGTTTATGTACCTCCCCTGTAATTTCCTCTATTCTTTTACCAAGCTCAATCTTTTATGTGGGTCCTATCTTGTTACTCTGTTGGCATATAATTATTTCTATATGTACCAACCCATCTAATTCCACGTGGTGCTTATGTGACAAGAAAGTCAAGTTAAAAGGCAAGTCAACAAGTCAATGGAAAGGTCAAAATGTCAAGCTTATTAGGAGTTGCACGAGAAGTCTAGTTCACCATGAGCTATACGTCATTCTATCTTCCTAGTTCACCATAGACTCATGGGCTATGTTTCACCTGTTTACCTATTTATTTTGATACCTTAAGGGTGTCCACGGTCTTTTGTTATAAGGCTCTTGTCTATATAAACCTCCCACGAGTAATGTAAAAATGTAATCATAAATGAGAAGTCTGATGGAGGGATGCCTAGAGCTCCAAGTAACAGACGGATAGCTCTAGGGGCGGCCTTGGGAAGTCGCTGACAGTCCAAGCCGCTAGCCAAGTCGTGGATGAGGCTCTTTTCTCGACATAGTACTATGTTGTGTTCCACGAGGCAGCCGAATCTATTAAAAAAACATCGACAAGCCCCATATTGTTGAATGTATGGTGATCTTCTCATAAAATCGTCGTACACAGCCGATTACTATTGTGACTTAGCTATCGAGCTATTGACACCCCCTTTTCTGTATTGTTTCCACAACAACAACAGTGACGTTGTCTACAGAACCTAGCAACCTGAAAAACTATGGTCACACCTAAGCAAAATCCTGCTAAAGGCGGGGCATTGCTTGCCTAGAGCAAATGCGCAATGACTTGAGGTTCCAAAAAGAAGGTTGGTACCTCGGAGACAACCAAAAAAGGTAACATCGACGCCGAGTGCATAAAGGACATGGAAGAAATTACCTTGGCCAACCTCTCACAACCGCACTACCTGTCGTATCAGAAGACGATGAACTCAGCGAGGACGCTACTAGGATTCAACAATGCATTCCAAGGATCCCTGACACAACTTCAAGGAGGTCCGATGAGCTTATCACCAACTTGACGGCACTCACAAGTGCCGACTACCTCAACCTCAGTGCACTCCGAGCTTTACTTGAAGTCCCTCAATCAAATGCCGCTGAGACTTCCGTCGTGTCGCTCTTACAAAGCCAAGTGATGATTCCGCTACCCGTGCAATCTCAAACGCCACCATCTACATCATTAGGACGGACCACACGGCGTCGCAAGAATCTAAGGTCACATACGGGAGAGCGTCAGTCCTCAACATGGCCTACTTCCCGCTCTAACACCCCTTTTGCACACGCCCGTCATGGATGAAGCTCCGTGGTTCACCTCCTTCTAGGGCCAACCTACGCCGGAAAGCCCCCAAACGCGGCTCCACTGTTGGTAAGGCAACCACTTCCCGAAATGTCGAGATGAGAAGAAGTCCGCCGCTTAGAGATTGTGTCGCAAGACGCCCAAGATCACACAAGCAGAGTACTAGGAGCGGATCACCCACGGTGTCCTTCATCACCTGAAGCTGAGTAGAAAACTCCTCAAGTTGCACAAGCTCGCTCGCACGAAGGCTCGGCGACGCCACCTTTCCACCTAAAAACAAGAGAAAGCGAAAAGGTTGGAAATCAATGATAAAAGAAGAAAAAAGTGAAAGTGCATCTAGGCCCCCTAAGTGAGTTTTGATGATTAATGACAAGCGATTAAGTGTCTAATGTGTTTATCAAGGATATGAATAGGTATTAGTCCCTAAGATGAGTTTCAACTGGCATTGGCGACCCTTAAAAATGAAGGGAAGAAGACGACGTCGTAACTACTCGTATGCCTTTTATTTTGCATTTTATTGAGTAATAGGTGTGACGTACTATTAAGAGGGGGTGCGTCGTTAATGCTAGTTGATATGCTTAATGATTTTGAGATCATTAGTCAATTATCTTTGTAAGGGACACTTCATCTACACGAACACAAAGTCACCTTGAATCAAGCTACATTGAAAATTCGAAAGTAGCCATGGTTTTGGGGCCTCTGGAAAAATCGGAAGGCACGATCTGTGGATCGGATGTTCCGATGTGTCCGGAAGTCTCAAAGTGACCTCGATTTTGAGTGTGCTGGAAAAGCCAGAGCTTCCAATTTCAATATCGGATGTTCCGATATTCTCGAAGGTTCCGGTGTATCTCCTGGTTTGAGGGTTCTGAAAAAACCAGAACTTCCGCTTGGAATGTAAGATGTTCCGGAGTAACCTTGTGTTTAAAAGTCTCTATAAAAATCGAAGGTTCCGAATTTTATATTGGAAGATCCAAATTTCCTTACAATTGTGCAGATGGTGGACTGGGAAGTAGCCATAGTTTCGGAAACATTAGAAGTTCCAATGTTGACATCAGATGTTTCGATGTGGGTTTTTCGGTTCATGACGGCTAGTTTTGAGAAGGGCTATTTAGTGCTCTCCTCACCCATCCACTACAAAAATCTTTGCCTCATTTGCAACCTGCACACAGTCAAGAGCTCTATCCTCTCCTCTTTCAAGCTCAAGCTCATTCTTTGTGAGAGAAAAGAAAGAAGGATTTGGAGAGTTTTAGTGCTAAGTGTTAGATTGAAGATCTCTTGAGCACTAGGTTCACCTCCAAGCATTTCTAATGCGCTTGTTACTCTTGGATGTTGAGGACTCCTAAATGGTTAGGAGTCGCTCACAAGCTCCCAGCCGTGAGAAGTTTGTGAAGGTCGAGATTCACCTTCGCAAGGGAAGAATCACCAAGAGAAAGTCGAGGAGACGCAAGGGCATGCTCGACGGATAAAGGTTTGAAAGGAAACTGGCTCTTGATCACGTGTGATCAAGCTTCTCGAACAGAGATGTAGGATTCTCTCAAAAATCCGTACTCTGGCAACAAACAACTTGCCTCTATTCAATTACTTCTTTTTACATTTACATTCCGCAAGTTTGATTCTATTAATATATTCTAATCTTGCTTGCGTGATACATCCCTTTTAGTCATATTAATATTCTTCTTGTTTTAGTTAGACTTTAATTCCACATTATTGCAAGAATAGTTTAAAATTGGATAAAATTATTTAGTCGCCTATTCACCCATTCT
This sequence comes from Stipa capillata, assembly GCA_019208055.1. Taxonomy (NCBI): domain Eukaryota; kingdom Viridiplantae; phylum Streptophyta; class Magnoliopsida; order Poales; family Poaceae; genus Stipa; species Stipa capillata. The sequence continues at coordinate 115,032 of JAGXJF010005261.1, forward strand.
CTCTAAACCGACATCTTGATTTTTTACAAAGAAGCAAGAGGGATTGAGTACTCACTCACAGTCCCAGTGTCATCATCCAGAGCTTCACAAGCAAGAGTTAATCCAGAGATCTCCTCATCAGTAGGAAGCTCCTGTCCGCTACACGAACCAGTATCTGGAGACAAAGTAAAGACAATATTATCTACATGCTTGAGTTTCACTAGCTTCTCCAAGTCCTCAATCTCATGAGTGGCTAGAGGAAGGATGGCCTCAACATGGATGTTCCCCTCCAAGAGCAAGTCAATCGTCTCATGGGGTCCATTTTTCCTCCGTGAGTCCACGGTCACGAGGCCTAGGGGCTCCACCCTCCTCGAAGAAGCCGCGAGCTCTCCTGGCAAAAGTATCAATGCTTCCTCTGGCGGCACACACCTTATGCTCCTCAGTGTTGTACAAGCCAATCAGCTGATCAACTTACTTCGCCACCCTCTCATGACGAAAAGAAGCTGGAAGGAAAATGGAAGATGTCAGTATTCAAAATCGTATAAAGAAACAAATGAAGGCATGAATAGAAATACTCACGGCCATCAACGGTGGATGGAGAACGAAAGTCATGAGGAATCCCAATTCCTTCTTCCTAGCTGTCTCATCATGTAATGGTATACCATGAACATCTCCTCTATCAGGTCCCTGAAGCTTCGCTCATGTCTCACTGCTTTAATCTTGTCAATCTTCCTACTCTCCTCATGAGTCAACTCTGCCCAGGTGACATCCTTGAGACCGACCCGACCATCATTCCGAGGCAGCTTGTCGGAGTGGTGAAGACGAGTACCAGGAAGACAAAAGTAAAACCACTGAGAATCCCACTCCTGCCACAAAGGAGACTTGACTACAAGGCATGACAGGGAAGTTCGCGGCAAAGTTCTAGTGAAGCCTTAGAAAGACGGTGCCAAACATGCTCTGGGTGGTGCTACCAAGAGTCTTCTTGGCTTCATGTCAACTTGGAAGAAGTAAAGGAGTAGCCTCAAGGAGGGGTCCTCGCCCAGGCCCGTCTCACGCAGCCACCTGAACACATTGAGCTTGAGGATCATGACCGGGGCAGCTATGCCAGCTCGATGTAGAAGGTCTTAATGACCCTACAAGGAAGGGGTAAACCGGCGCACAAAACCAGGCATGGAACCTGGAAGCAAACACCACCACGGCCTCCTGGTGCCTCCTCATTGTGTAATGCTCCTCGTGCGAATCCGAGACAATCTCGTGTCTATGGGGTAGGTACCCCACATCCTCTAGCTGCTCAGCATCCATGGAGGTCAACCTAAGAGATCATGGTACAAATAACCTCTAGAGGATTCCTTGACTGGTGCTTGAAGACCTCTTCCTCACCACCTTGGATGGGGAACTCCAAGACGCCTTGTCACGGGAGCGGTCCCTAGACTTGCTCAATGACTTGCTCGTACTCTCAACCAAGCACAGGAACTGTCATGAGCCATCCGACCTGTCCAAGTCCAAACATGGGGAGCATTAGCACAAACATCTCACCAAAATCTCGGACGATTTTTTTAAAAGAGAAGAAATGAGACAAGAAGGATGAGGGGCCTAGCATCCCATGCCAAGCCACCCTCGCCAACACATGATACGCCTCAACTTGCGTGCACCACAAAGCATCTCAGTAGCTCGTGGTCTAAGGGTCCCTGGTTCAAACGCGTAGCTGCACCAGCCTACGAGGTGATCTTAGATGGACCTAACCCCACTTCAAGCAAAAAAGGGGGGCTGGGTCCTATGGAAATGGCTCAAGCAACCAACGGACCAGAAGGACGCAACCAACCGAGAAAGGCTACCATCTGGGTCGGGTGCTTGTTGGTGTGGCCCACTAGAAAAAGCAGCTGACTGGACCGTGCACACTGCAACGTGACCCAGACGCGCCTCCTCGCGGCCCCAACCAGGAGGCCCATTTGCATAACCCAAACATCATGGCCGATGGAGGCGGCTTGAGCACGAAAGGAAAGGAAACGGCTTGGTCCACAAACGGTCCCATGGTCCGTGTACCACACAGATCACGACAAACTAAAAAAAGGGAGATGCTGCTCTACCTCCTCACCGGCGAGCTGTTATTCACAATTCGGTAGTGCTCCCACACGTGCAGTGCAAGGACTCCCCAAAGGGGTACTTATGCTCATGACGAAGTTGGCTCACCTCGTCGTCGCCCTCATCACCACTATAGAGCCAGCAGGCAAGCACGCGCGGTGCATCGACGTCACGTTGGTTCACAAAGGAAGATCAGCCCCTCTTGTGCAACAACGCAAGCATCACATGTGGAACTGTGGGCCTCGTGCACTCTCAACGCACCTCTCGACGAATGTCATGCCAGCACCGGCATGCCGGTTGACGTCGAGGTCACGCCAACACCGCCCCGAACATCAAAGAAATGTGTGTCTGCCGCAACCAACCAAGAGAGGAACAAGCATCGGCCCCTTACCCTGACCTCACCGCGCCACCTTGGTCTCGCACCGTGTGCTCGTGACGGCCGCAAAAGGACCACGCGCCTGTCACTTGATGCACGTCTGCCTCGACAGGCATCTGAGGAGGAAGGGGAGCAAAGCTTGCTCACCTCGGCAAGGATAGGGGGTCGTTGACATCGTGAGCTCTCAGAAGTTGCCAGGGTTGAACTGCAAGCACCAGGGGCAATGCTGGCGACCGACCCATGTGTAGATCCTAAAGCCCCACTATTGAAAGATCATCTAGGCCCCTAATTGGTTTTGATGGTTAATAGCAACTCAAACTGGAATCTAATGTTTGCAATGAGTATAAGCAGAATTAATAGGTTCCAGGAAGAAGTGTCATCAAGGAAAGGATGACCACCCAAAAAGTACAAAGGTGGTTTTCAGGACAAGGGGATGGCTGTGCTAGGCAGCTGTGCCACAGCTATGAAGAAGCTGGTGCTATGCAAGGAGTTGCAAGCAAGGTGATGGTGGCTTGATGCGTCAAGGGCCATGACTGCAGCTGGTGGCAGGTAAAGTCTAGATTTGCTAGTTTCCTTAAGTCCATAGGAAACACCCGTACTATCAAGAGGGATGAAGCAGTAATGATCTATGGAGGTTCTTTTGCTCAATACTCAGAGTATTGGACAGTGGCACTGATGCTTTGAGGTCAGTGGCCCTGTATCAACAGTTTTGCACAAGTGAGAAACTGGTTTGTGCTAGCACTCTACAGTGCTAGCGGTAGAAAAACCCTAGAGTCTAGAGTCACCTGTGTGACACAGCTGTGTCACAGGTGGTCTACCGCTCTATGACTCAGGTACATCTCTGTACCAGGGGAGAGCTTATAAATGCTAAGAGATCTGCACTGCAATAGTTTATCTGCCGAGTCAGAAGACTGTTGGAGGTTCTCTCCTTATTAGGGATCAGAGTTAGTTGTGCGCTGAGGGCATGTAATGTGCCAAGATCGGGCTAAGTAGTTAGGCTACGTCAGTTAAGGGTTCACCTCTGTGTGCCTCCGGTGACATAGATGTTGATCTACCTGAGCCGGTTACCGTTGTGCGTTGTGATTGGCTGTGTCACCGATGTCTGTCATCGGTGACCCACTTAATCCTACGTGGCATGAGTGTAACGGTCAGGTACCTGTGAACCCTATAAATAGGGGGATCAGGGGAGGTCTTCGACCTCAACCTTGCTCAACCCAGTGAATCATATTCGACCGTTGCAAGCCTCTCACCCTCTGAACAACAGCCAAACTTCCTAAGAGTTAGCTTAAGAGAGTTAGAGCCTCTGAGCAAAGAGTATTGGTTCCTCCAAGAGTTGTTGCTGCTGAATCTGTTACTCTTGGAGTGTCTACTCCTAGACGGGTGTAGGAGTTACTGGTATCACCCAAACTTGTGTGGGCTGAACCAGTAGTTTGTGAAGGTGATCTGAAGTCTACCTGCTGCAAAGCTAAAGGACTTCCACAAGCAAAGCAAGAGGCCTGATTACTCAGGTACTCGGAGAACAAGCACGATTTAGTGCTGGTGATCTCTTCGGAGTAGCCTCTCCAACGGAGACGTACCTTTCTGAAAAGAGTAGCGAACTTCGGTGAAAAACACCTTGTCTCTCTGAGTACTTCTTATATTGCCTTTTAGTTACTCATTAGATCTGCATGCTTGTGTGTTCTTAGATATACGTTGTTTATCTGTGGTAGATCACTTTTCACCTGTGTTAGCGTAACAGTGCCTCAGTTGCTGTATATCATATCCCTTACCTGGGTCAGCTACCTGTTACACAGCTATCTGTCTTGCTTATCTGTTTTAAGTTATTAGCTCACATGTGTTATATACCTGTGTGACAGCTACGTGTTAATTTACATAACATATATTGACTGCTGTTCACCTGTCACACAGCTAACTTAACCTTGCAATCTGCTAAGACTTAATTTTGATAACCTAAGCTAAAGGAAGTGAATTTAGTTAGCCTCCTATTCACCCCTCCCTCTAGTACACTCCTTCAGTCCTTTCAACTATCCCTCAACCAAGCGAAGGAGAGTGTCACGCCTCGCCTCGCAGGTCACTCCCCGCAACCGAAACCACCTCACCCTCTCGACTGCCGGCGTTCTTTGTGCCCTCGCCCAAATTCCGTCAACGCCGTCTTTGGCAAAGCAAGGAGGACGACAAAGAAGCCACAAGCTCCGCAAGGGTGTGCTCCTAGATTTTATAGTCGGAGTGCTAGCCTCGGTGTCCATGTGGATCGAGCAAATGGCCACCACGCATGTTGTGCATCAGGTATCCGTATCGGGACTCACCGGAGAAAGCCGCCAAAGGCGCCGAAAGCAGAGCTAGAGGAAAGGAGAAGATAGTGAAACCCTAGAAGACTCCCTCTTCTTTTGACTGGTAAAGATGAAGCACCATAGCCATCGAATGATGTTGCTCAGGCTAATCTCCCCCGTCAGATGTGCATGCCGCAAATGGGCCTCGACCCTGCTCGGCGTCACGAGGAAGCCCTGCAGGCACTCCAACACAACAGGCGGTGGCCCAACTGACCCCCGCGACTTGTCGCGTGGTCGCGCGCTGGAGCAGGCCCTCGGCCCGGACGCCCTAGTTTGGGCCACGGCCAATAAGAAGGCCAGCTTGGACCATGGTCCCAAATCGTCTGTGATACGCTAGCAAAGGCCCGAACAGCAAAACCTAGCCCGCTAGGGGCATTTCTTTACTGTTTTTTACATAAATCTAAGGGACGTGAGAAATAAGGAAAGAAAAAAATCCTAGAAGGAGAAAAGTAAAGATCCTTGGGGATCTATTTTTTTCTTGAGGATATTTCTTTTCTTCTACTTCCCGCTAGCAAGAAAAGTACATCTACGTCCCAGGTGGACAAGACCAGGACAAGGATTTTGGCAAAATCTTGCAATCAATATTCAATCCCAAATCCAAAAGAAAGGGATTTCCCTCCTAGATGGTGCTTCATGAATGAGGAAATATTTTTCTTCTCTTTCCCATCGACAAGAGAAACGCATTGCCGCCTCTGCCGGCCAAGATCAAGGTTGATATTTCCCGGGGAATCAAGCAATTGGTATTCAATCCTAAAGCAAGAGGGATATTTACTTAGTTTGGAAAATTGACCTGTAGCCACTACTATCAAAATAGCTCAACGGGCTCCTGTTGCGATATAACTATTTGTACATGGGCTAGCCCATCCAATGGCGTATGGCGCTTATGTGGCAATAAAGTCATGTCAAAAGGTAAGTCAACAAGTCAAGGGAGGAGCCAACAGATTAACCAAAAGGTCAACAAGTCAAGCTCATTAGGAGATGCATTAGAAGACTAGTCCACAATGGACTATACACCATCCCACCTTCCTAGTACACATGGACTCATAGATCATGTTTTACCCTTTTACCCCTCTCTTTCCAATCCCAAAGGGCACCACATAATCTTTTGTCATGTGGCTTTTGTCTATATAATCTCCTATTGGGGGATGTAAAATTCATCGCATAAATGAGAAATCTCATGAAGTGAGGCATAGAGCTCCAAGCCACGGACGAGGAGAGCTCTAGGAATGGTCTTGGAAAGTTATTGACGGTCCAAGTCCCTAGCCAAGTCATAGACGGGACTCCTCTCTCGATATAGAACTAGGTCGTGATCCATAAGGCGACGGAACCTATTAAAAAATATTAACGTGTCGATTGCTATTCTGACTTAAATATCAAGTTATCAACATCTCCTCTTCTGTGTTACTTCTATAATAACAACGACTTTTAAATAAAAATATATATTGTGGATGCTCCAAGGGGCAGCTCCTTTCTGACATATCCGCAGTTTGTTTTCCTGTACTGCTAATTCTAGCATAGCTACAAAGAGGAAAAACTTACTCTGCGAAAGTGATTATTGTCCCAGAAAAATTGAGCTGGCTGGTGTAACACTGGCAACTTGATATTTACTGGGATAAGCTGTGTTTACTTTACAATCTCCAAACAAAAGTTACATCGTAGTTAAGTGATTTATCCGTTATGGGACAAAGTACATGGCTTATGATCAATTATCATGAGATGATGCAGTTGCAGCTCCATCGTTCTGGCGGGCACACATGAGGTTTGCTTTTGTAGAGAATCTTAACTTGTATCAGTCATCTCAACCTGCTTAGCGGCGTAGTCATGCACCCCTTCATGGAGAGGTCAGACGTCTTTTGTCATGTCAGCTGGGAGGTGTTGTCACGCGCCACGCCTGAGTGAGGGCTTGGTACATGGTGCGCCTGTTGTAGCCTCATGCGAGCTCACTTTTATTCCATGTTGGTTCCTGCGTTGGGTAATGCATTGGAGGATTTTTCACTGTGTGACTTTCTTTTCATCGTTATATCCTGTGCTTCTGCTTAGGTTTGTGCTGAGCTTTCCGAGTACTTTCGATTGGGAAATTTTTGTGCTTAAGTTCTTATTAGAGTAAATTATACTTTGCACCGGATATATTCGCTCTTGTGTCATTTGCATAAGGTTTTAAAAGAATTTTTACTTTGTACTAGATCTAGCACATTAATATTGCACTTTGCATAAGAAACACATAAATAGAAGTTTTTTAAAAATATATATATAATCATACATGTGTATTATGGGATAAGCATATATACGTAAATTTGGTTAAGAAAATATGCTCATTTGATTAAACAATTCATACATGTCCGAAAAAGCAGCACAAATTGGTTTTTCTTTTTTTTCACGGGTAAGAGCATCTCCAGGTGGGCATCTATATTTGAGCCTCCATATCTTCATATGAATGCCCATCCAAAAAATTCCCCTCCATATTACCCCCCACTTCAACAGCACATCCATATTCTTCTCTCCTATTTTATAATAATATCCTGTAACTAACAATAAATTTCTGTTTGATATATTTATAACAGTTATATTTTAAACGGTTAATTTTTGTAACGGCTATTTTTAACGGGTATTTTTCTAACAACTATTACACTACTATTATACAGAACACTGCAATTCATCACATTCTACACAAATCTGTTTTTCAATTCACATTTAAATTCTCCTTAAATTCCCCTCCCCTAATTCCCCTCATTTTCCTACTAATTTTACTTAAATTCCCCTCCCCTAATTCCCCTCCCCCTAATTCTTCCCCTCCCCTAATTCTTCTCTCCCCGGCCGCCCTGCCCGACCGCATCCACTCCCACCCGGCCACCTCCACTTCTCCTTTCCCGCCGGCCCCCTACCCCGCCTCCCCTTCCCCTCAAATTCCTCTCCCCCGACGACCCCCTACCCCACCTCCCCTCCCCCCCCACCTTCCTCTCCAATCCCCAGTCTAATCTCTCCCCCGACGCGCCCGTCAGATCCGGCGACCACCCCAGCTGAGCTCCGCCTCGCCACCAAGCAGCACTCCACCGCCGTGCCCTCCCCTGCCGGCCACCACATTCACACGGTGCTCCACCGCCGGCCCCTCCACCGCCACCCCTCTCTCTCCTCTACCGGCCACCAAGCAGCGGAGCCCCCTCTACCACGGCCCCCTTCCTCGCTTCTTCGACTCTGTCGCCGGCCAAGACGATGTCCGGCGGTGGCTACTCCCTCCTCGGTAGCCTCAACCGTCCACATCCATCCCCCCACCCCTCTCTCTCTTCCTTTGCTTGTGTCTCGTCGATTTCATCTCGTCAGACAGTGGTGCGCCAGATCCGGCGACCGACCCGGTGGCCAGCCTCCCCCCAGCTCCTCCCCCAACCACCAGAGAGAGAAAGAAACAGATGGAGATAGCGAGGAGGGGCTACGAGCGAGATCTGCAGTGGCCGGCGGTGTGGACTGCGGGGGCGCGACGTCCGGTTCCTCGGCACGGTTCCTCGGCTTGGCGGGGGCGCGACTCCGGGTGGCAGCAGTTGAGGGATGGCGGTTGGGGGAGAGCCGCTACATGTGGCGTTCGGGAGGGGCAGGATGGAGGGCCATCCAAAATAGCGGCCGCGATGGCGCCTCTGCTGGAGCTCTTTTTTTCGCCGGGGACGCGCTAAATCGGGATGGCGGGTGTGATGGATGCCCACCTGGAGATGCTCTAATAGATGTCATATTTTAAACCAAAATCTATAGGTATATAGTTCATAATACCTATGTATGATTTTTCTTTAAACTTTTATATGTACATTCTTTTTAGGAACTTAGTGCAAAGTGTAGTATTATTGTGTCGGACCTAGGGTAAGTGGAAACTCTTGTGCAACCTGGTACAAAGTGACACAAGTGGTAATCTACCTGGTGCAAAATATAATTTACTCTTATTTTTATAAAGTGTATTTTGATTTTGTTAGATATATCTGATACTATCTCTTATCTGCATTCTGTTATTTATTTGTTTTTTTTGCGGGTGTATTCTGTCATTTCGATACTGTTTTGCTAATGTTCTGTTTGTTATCTACAGAGATGGCTTATTATCTTCTGCTGGACAATTCCTTTACTGCCACTTCAGTTAAATAACCTTCGCTGATAATTCTGTCAGCACCACACCTTTCTGATCGATGAACATCGACGTACAGCCGTACAGGCAGGCATGCTGCATGCAGGTAACCCACCTGACTTGTCTAAAAATTGAATGTAGGTAAGGAGTCTCTCTCCTTTGCACTTGGGGGATTGATTCAGATTTCAGAGTAGGTCCTAGAAGAGATGCCTAAATCCAGTTCTTGTCAGTAACTTAACTAGTGCATTGACCAGTCAAATTATGTACTAGCTCTGTCATCCTGAAGCAAGGACCATTTGGTTCCTTGTGGGAAACATGACGTGCCATATTGTATATTGTATGTATGCACTCTGCATTGGTGCCTTCCACTGTGCAGACCGCAACCCCCTGTGGACGGCCCGTAAAAAATCGTATACGGCCGAGGGATTTTCGGGCGACCCCAAGCGCAAAGCTTGCACGGAGCCCGGCTCTGCCTTCGGCTGCTACCTGCCCTGGCTCGTCACGTCAATCACCTGTTCACCGCACACCCGCTCCATTTACACCACCGGCGCATGGCCGAGCTCTACTCTTAAACCCCACCAAAAACCGAGAAAATGGCATATTTGGTACCTTGACCGGGTCAAAGCCGAAATTGACCCCGCTTTTCGCGCAATGCCAAAAGCGTCCGAGCGACTCGGCCGACAGGCGACGCGTGGCTTCTATCGCCCGGAGCGACGGCGACGGTCCTGCGTCGGACCCAGCGGCAGCGAGGCACGGGCTGTTGTCCTGACCGGGGGCGACGCCGGGCTATCGCCCTGGCCGAAGGCGACGCACGGCCTGTTGCCCTGGCCGGGGGCGACACACGGGCTGTTGCCCTGGCCGGAGGCGACGCCGGGCTGTTGCCCTGGCCGAGGGCGACAGGAGGCGACGGTGGGACCCAGGCGCGGCGTTTTCCTTTTCCCCTTTTTTGGCTTTTTCATTTTTGGAGTTTTTTCACTTTTCAATTTGGCATTCGGTACTGGTGAGATTTGATTAAATTGATCGCTATTCTGAAAAAAAACTACTTATATTAATTGGTTTGGAGAGAAAAATATGAGCAAAATAAGTTTGAAGAGCTCTAACAAAATTTAATATTTTCCTATAGCATATATTAAACCCACCTATAAATTCTTTTAAAACGAGAATAACGTGATATATTACGTAGAATAAAGAAACTCTCGATAATCAACATCTTCCTCTCTTATTGCATAGAAATAAACAAACTCACGATAATCAATCAGCCTCTTCCTCTCTTATGCCTTGGTGGCATGTGATCAGAGGGGAAAGTGAACTGTGAGTGCGGTGTTGGATTGGTCCGGAGATTGTAGGGCCGAGTTTGTTGACTGTTTTGCGTAACATCCGGCTGTGTAGGAATTTGGCTATAAGAAAGCTCGTCAGGTTGAAACAAATTGTCTATCCAGTGATGCTGATGAGAGCCCTCCGCCATATCGTGGGATGACGCACCCTGATAAGCAGGTCCTCCAACGAGGGAGCTATACTGAAGATTGAAACAAAACACGGGTCCTGCACAGGAAAGGCACTCTCCTCCATCGGCGAATCGAGGTGGTGTATTGTCTGCAAAAAAATAATCGTAATTAAATGTGTAAGATTAAATTTAAGCAAGCAAATAGTTGGTAGGTTAAATTTAAATATCGTACCTCTCTGCTTGCACCTCCATGAGAGCTCTGGCCCTGCGCGTACGGCGATTCCATGTCGTACTGAGATGATAAAGTGATAAATTGCATACCAAAAATAATTTAAAATAATTATAGCACTTATTTTCTTTACTGATTAGAAGATAGTACACGTACCTCTGTGCTTGAACCTCCGTGAGAGCTATGGCCTTGCTCATGCATGCCTTGCTCATGCATCCTCAGAGGACCTGTAGTAGCTCTCCTAGACGGGTCTCTCACGAGTGTCATGTTAGGACGTATGGACGACTTGAAACGTAGGCATCAAGGTCAGGTAAACATCAGTATGACTACGGAGTATCGTATATAGATTACATACGGAGTATTGTTCAGTTTAGATAGCATACCCCCCCAAGTGCGCCTCCCTCATAGCTCTGGCCCTGCTCGTGCATCCTTGGAATCCTGTATGAGCTCTCGAAGACAAGTTCCGCATGAGTGTCGTGTCAGCTCGCATGGTCGGCTACGGATGCAAGCAGTACGGTAAAGTTAACATGAGCATGACTAAGATAACCTCTGACGTTTAAAAAGACATACCTCTCGATCTCGACATCCAAAAGCGGATACTGAACCGCGGGCCTGACTTGGTCCTGCCTCACCTGGACGCGCTAGGCTTGATCGTGCATCACTTGGACGCGCTAGGCTTGATCGTGCGTCACTTGGACGCGCGGACCTCTGCTCCGGCATGTTGAACGCACCGCGTATTATGTCATCAGACCGACCGCATCTTAAATTCTTCAAAACGGCCTTCGCATCTTCATACATTTGCTTCATCTTTCGTACAACGGAGGGGTCCTGATTATGGCTTGTGCGAATGACGGAAGCGGCAGTATCCTGAATGCGCAACACCCTATCGAACTGCGTGAAAAGATCATCACATACTTGAAGGTTAAAATTCGTAACTCACAACCTCATACGATTTCTTACCGTGTCATCACGAACCGAAGCTCGGTGTCGATCCATCCCTAATTGTAGTTGCTGTGAATGCGTGAGTGAATCTGGTCTCGATGGTGGATTAGAAGTGAGCCTAGTACGCGTCCTCGTCACATACCAGCATATGTATTCGTCATACGTGCGCTCGTCGTACGGCCTGCATATAACTTCATATTGTAACCATGCATTCACATTTATATAATTGCTGGCACACATAAAAGCTATTTACCGTTCTTCCCGGATGACCTCTAGTGGAGCCCTATTATCCCAGCTGTCTTTCCATACGCGTTGCACCCCCCTCCAATCGTCGTCTTTTTTGCCCTTCTTGTCCTGCCTGTGTTACAAATATGACATGACAAAGGCTATTTCAAAGAGTACTGTACAAAAATGAAAATATTTATAAAGTTTGATTGTGACCTACTCGTGAACCTTGTTCTCGAGCTCTCTATTATCTGGAGGGGGGACACATTGGAAGAGACCAAATTGTCTCATGACACGTCCCGGTGAGTACGGTTCCACCATGTGTGAGAATACAAGGTGCGAAGTTGTCAACCAGAGTTGCCTATCCATGAAACACTGAACGGACAACCCTGCAGGCGCGACGCTGTTTATATGATCTTCTGTCCATGGAAACCATATGACGCCATTTTGATGCAACATCTCGAACTCCTGGTGGTAGAATACGTAGCACCGGGCCGACACTTCTCGAGCCCATGCTAGCCCTGCGTATGTCCACCTAGTCTCCATAGTTGGGCCACCACTGTATTCCTCCCCTACGGGGTACGGGTGGACCGGAACTGTGATCTGTGGCCGTCCAACTGGAAAGTGCTCCCACGACCATAACTGAAGCAAGGTATGACAGAGATTTAGTATTGGCTGTTTGGCCTTCTTGTCCTGTGAGGCGTCACACAAACCCCGGTAAAGAGCACAGAGCACTGCTGATCCCCAGCTGTACTGGGGGATGGCGTCGAGCAGGTCATCAGCCAAAGACTCAGCTAGGTGGATGTAGTTCGGATAAACTACATTCCCGTGTGAAGTAGGAAACATGTACGCACCGAAGAGGAACAACAAGTACGCAACAAGGTGTGTGCTCACAACCTCATCAGTAGCCCCTTCTGGGCAGGTCTCAAACCTCCTAAGCCATTCGTGAGGCACACCTCGTGCGGCAACACCCGTGTCTGTTCTGGGTATCTGAACACCAAATCTCGCACCCAAGTGCTCCCTCCAGTCAACTCTCCGGGGTGGTGGAACAACTGCCTGTCCTCGTATAGGTAGACCAGTGATCATGGACACATCCTGAAGAGTCACCGTCATCTCTCCCCAATGAAAGTGGAAAGTGTGAGTCTCAGGTCTCCACCTATCGACTAGAGCAGACAACAGAGATGCGTCTAGAGTGAAAGAGCGGCCTATTGATAACATCCTAACAAATGGCAGAAGTCCACTCGCCCGAAGACGTGGAACAAACCGCTCGTCCAAATCCCAGTGTGTCCTTGGTCCCCTAAGTTTGAAGGTTGGTGGAATGTCATCGGCACCTGCTAGCCACGGTGGCACCTGTGTTGCTCGTCGTACCTTGGCTTTAGTAATTCAGGCAACGGCGCCATGTCCTGCAAGTAAAAAAATGACGGATTATTTATGTTTAAAAAATTAAATGGCAGAACGACATGACAATATTGCACACATCGTTGTACAGAGCTTTTGTTGACAATAATAATTTGCTACACAAATAGTTTGCTACACAGTAATAGTTTGCTACACAAATCGTCGCTACATCATGCAATTATTCGGTACTACTTCTTGTACGACTACATAAAATCATCTTCGCTATCGCTTGCCGCCTTTTTCACTTCGGCGGGGGCTTTGAAGCAAAACAGCTTCGAGAAGTCCTCGTCACTCGACGAGCACTCTGTTAACATCTTTTTCGATGAACTGCATGCACCTTTGTCCTTTGATGGTCGAACATCTTTTTTAGATGTGCGCCCATGTTTTTCCAAAGGAGCGAGTCCACCAATTATGCGTTCCTCATCTTCATATGTTCTCTTCATTAAGTGTCTTCTATTAGCAAATGGGTCTCCCCATAATCGGTCCATAAGCCCGAAGTTTCGGATCTCGCAGTTCAGCAAGCCTGCATCCTCTGGATGTGCCTACAAACCGATAATTTGATGTATCAAACGAAAACGGTTCATGAAATGCTTACAAGCTAAGAACAAATGAATTGTTCTAACCATTATGTGCTTATTGTACTGAGATTGTGGGATACTTATCATCCCTTCACAGAATTCGCCTCTTGTGTACTTCGCCCTGGGTAGCTTTCTAAGCTCGTTGACCCTCTTCCACACCCTGTGCAACTCTCTCAGACGCTTGCACACCTGCTTGTACGTAATTCCAGGAAAACCATTTCTCGCTAACTGTTCTACAAGAGCATGTGTATGAACATCCTCAAAGATCTGCGAACACATAATTGTACAACTCCACCTCCTCGTACTCGCAGCAATAAGAAGTTCATAGTCCATTCTATGGTTCCAGACAACATCACTGGCATCTAGTAATTTGCAGGAAAAATTATTATTCCACAGCTAATGTTTCAATGCATATGAGGAGGAATAATATTACAAGACTTACCTCTATCGTCGCTATCCATCTGCGAAGTACTTCTTCTTCTCCTCCCAAATCTAAACATCTACAACCCACTAAACAATTTTTCAAAATAACTCAGGGAAGATTGGGTACATGGTGGGAGCGTCTGCTCACCCGGTTAAATAGTTGTACATAAATGTATGACACATAGACGAAAACAAACATTAAAGGTACATCAATAACTAGTGACGACTAGATCCGCGCGGTTGATTAGGCAATTCTTTCTGGTGTGGCCGGTTGTCATGCAAAGCTTACACTTGCGTCGTTCTCCAAGTTGGCTTTCGTCCATATCATTCCTGAAACGAGACGATTGACGGCGTCCCTTCTTGTGTTGCTTCAAAGCTACATTGGGCACCCATTCGACAAGACCGGGCTAGACATCCTTGTAGCTCATGTCTAAGCCATACGAACTGAACTCACTACTCCATGTCCCGAGGAGATGGTGGATGTCAAAGTATGGAGACACGTACTGCTGCGAGGCTTGTTTCATGTGCGCGCACGCCTTATACACGTGCGAGCAAGGATAGTGAAACAGTTTTGGCTTGTTGCAGGTGCATGCGTAGACAGCAGCGTCCAGCTTGCATTCGTGCTTTCTGTCACCTCTCACGTGACTGTTCACATGCTTCTGCCGTAGTCGAATCTCGTACTTCCTCCTCAATCCATCATAACTCTGATGTCATGGCTCTGAGATTTCTTAATTTTTCTATCCATGTACCTCTGCATGACTTCGGACCACTGTTTTCCTTTGTCCATATTTTCCTTAGCAGCCTGTGATCTGTTATAGAAGTAACCAACGGTCCGGGTCCAGGTTTCATCAACGATGGCAGTTATTGGAAGGCACCGAACATCTTTAAGCACGCCGTTGTAAGCTTCGGACATGTTTGTTGTCATTATGCCGTATCTTCTACCGTCCGTATCATGAGCTAACGACCATTTCTCCATCTCCGGAGCGTGTCGGGCGACCCACTCAGAAAGAGTCTTAACTCTTCTACTCGGTCCCGCATTAGGTTGCAGTGGCTGTTGTTCGTCCCCCTGCGAGTGACCACTATACAATGCTGTTGCGGTCTCTAGTGCTGCCCAAATGGCCTGAAACTTTCTGAGTTGATTCTGCATGCACATCTTCTTAAAGGTCTTCATCAAATCCTTAGTTTTGAACCGATTGAAGAAATTGGCTGCAAGATGCCTCATGCACCACCTAGTTTCAAGATCACTCCACCTGTAAGGAGGTGGAGCAATGGTCTTCAATGTGTTGATTGCGTTTAGCAGGCCCGCATTACGGTCACTTATGACGCACACGTTAGGCCTATCTTGCACAACAGATGTCTTCAGATTCACAAGAAACCACAACCAGCTATCCGTGTTCTCGCTCTCAACGATTGCGTAAGCAACTGGGAGGACTTGATCATTTGCATCCGCTGCAACAGCTACCAGAAGCGTGCCCTTGTACTTTCCCGTGAGGAATGTACCATCCATGCATAGCACCGGTCGGCAGAACTGGAATGCCTGTATAGTTTGACTGAACGCCCAGAATACACGATCGAGTATGAAACGACCGGGTACTCCATCCGGATGTGGCCTGTCAAGCTTGTTTATATAAGTGCCAGGATTTGATTCTGCTATCTGATGTAGCATTCTCGGGATATAGTTATACACATCCTCGTATGTCCCGAACATCCTCTCTATCACCTTCTGCTTAGCTCTTCTCACCTTGCTGTAGCTAACTGGAAACCCAACTGCATCAGCCACGTCCGACATCAGTGCCTTCGGACCCACTGTTATATCCTCCGATACTAAATGGTACACTTTCTCCGCCATATATGCTGCAGTGACATTGCGGTGCTGTGTCAACGGCTCTGATAGTTCGCATGTGTGATCTACAAGCACCGTTATCTCAAAATTCTTCATAATTCCCACCCCCTGGGTTGCACGGACTCTTCCTGGACAACCCGCACTTGTGCATACGGCCTTCAAACATGTTGGGTTTGACCTTGTTGTTCTATACTCTCTACTGATGGCGACGGCATGTCTAGTGATGGCCGTCTGCACGGCATGCTTGCTTGGGAATTGCTGTCCGACCATGAGCGTGGAGTCATCAAAGCCCCAGTGCGAGTTGTCCTCGTGCGAGATCTGCAGGCGTTGTATACTCAGTTCATCCATTTCGGTCGCTACGGCTGTTTGAGAAGGACCACCACCCTCTTCGTCTTCGTTGTCATCAGATCCTTCGTTAGCCTCTTCATCTTCATCCAACTCGTTTGCCATGTTTGGTATGATTTCGTAGCAGTCGATACGACTTGACCAAAATGAACCAGCATTTTCATTCATGACGAACTGATCATCAACCACCATGGGATTGGCATCTGCCGCCGCCTCTGTTTCAGTTACTCGATCTATGGCAGCAAGTTGTCCCTCTCCACTTGCACTGCAGCCTTCTTCGCCGGTCAACAGCAGAGGCCTCTCAACAAAACTAACATACACCATCGGTCGGCCGTACATCGCGGCGCCAGGAGTGCTGACAAGACGCATGTACCCACCCCATGATGTATTGCCCGTCACCTTGTGTAGCTCCCAGAAGGGGTCAGAAAACCCATCATCCGGACTCCTACACGTTACTGCCTCAATCACAAGCTTCTTGCGTGCTGTCTCTCGATCGAACTCACGGCGTATGCACCTCCTCAGGTCCAGCAGGCCTATCTCCTCTAACCCTTCAATTTGTGCAACCTTGTATTGGCATTGTGACAGATCTAGCCCAGAAGGGCCATCCCGCACTACATTTCCACCATAGAACACTAACAACTGATTCATCGTACCTATGTACACACGCAACAGATTTTAAATAACGACCTTTTGCTACTGTAATATGTAAATATTGATTATTCTTAACATATTCTCTGATATATTGGCTTAACATGTTCTTCTTAATATATTATATAAAATATATTAAGAATATTAAAATATTTTTAATATTGATTTTAAATATATTATATGTAAAATATATTATATATGTAAAATATTGATTATTCTTAACATTTTCTCCGAATATTCTTAACATGTCATATATAGTATTTCTTTCATTTTCATTTAAATTTTCACTTCTATTATTTGCACATATAAAATATCACTACCATGTCTAATATTGATATGTAGCTAATTTTTGACTACCAAAAATCTAATCATTATTATCATACAAATAAAAATTACCTCCACTTGAAGCTTCTCACTAATTTTTGTACCAATAGAACCGCTGATTTGAACTATGATTACGCCATTACCTCTTCTTTTCTTGCTATCTTCTTGTCCTAATATTAATCATTGCAATATTTAAAAAATAGCAATATTAATTATACTTGTCCATAGTAATTATATGACACGAAATAACAGCATCCCAAAGTTAACAAATTAATAACTAATCCAGTATTATTATAGTTCTCCATATCAATTACTCCCTCCAGTATGCAAAAAGCTGACGTTTAACCACTTCACAAAAGGTGTGTGAAAAGCTGACGTTGGAAGATGTTTTGCATCAACCAGACCCTATTACCCCTGCATGCATCCAGTTAGTGCAGACACTATTACCCCTGCATGCATAGTTTGAACTCACCCATTTGCTTGATTCAGCCAGTACAAGAACTCCATTGATTCACTTAATGCTCCAGCCAGTACAAAAATCTCTTCATACTCTAGCCATGCATGCAGGGATACTCATAGCAATGTCAAATCATGTCTAAACCGTCAGCTTTTTGCATACTGGAGGGAGTATATCACAGAATGTCAAAGTTTAACTGCCATGTCTGCATTATTATTTACCTCTTTTTTTACTAACATAACAACTTATCATTATCATTATTGAAAAAAATTACCTCCACTTCAAGCTTGTCACTTGATCTACAATATATTCTACTAAACGAAATGCTAATTTTGTGTTTGCTTACCTCATTTTTCCTTTATCCTTTTCTCCTTTCTATTCTTTCTCTGGACCACTTCTAGCAGCAACTGAATCGAGAAGAGTACAACAAGCTACTGGAGAATTGAAGTGAAGTGAAGAGAGTGAGATTTGAGAGGTGCAGAGGATGAGCAGAGATATAACAACATGCTAAAGTTTAATAATATGTCAAATATTATTATTTCGCTAATTTTTGACTAACATAACAACTAATTACTGTTATTTACGAAATAAATCATCTCATATTAAAACTTATCTCTTGATCTGCAATATATTATACTAAACGAAAAGCTAAATCTAATTTTACTTACCAATTTTTTTCTTCTTTCTACTTCTCTTGCCTCTGGACCAAATGTAGTAGCACAAGAACACAACAAATCATGCAGCAGTTGGGAGATTGCCTCTGGACCAAATATAGTAGCACAAGAACATAAGAATTAACGCAGAAGTTAGGAGAGGAGAAAGGTTGGGAGAGGAGAAATAAGAAGTACCGAAGGGGAGAGGGTACGAAATGAGCTGCGGGGGCTTCAGATGGCTTGGGTGAGTCTTTTAAGGGAACAAATGTGTATTGATTGGAAAACTTTTACTGTGTGTTCCCGTGAGTTACGTGCTCTATTTGTCCGCATAAAATCAAAAGCATATTGCATGCGGTGGCGAAAAGCGTGAAAGCTAAAAGCAAAGCAAAGGCCGCGTCGCGTCGCAGGCCCCGCCGTCGCCTCCTGTCGCCCCCGGCCAGGGCAATAGGCCTACTGTCGCCCCCGGCCAAGGCAATAGGCCGGCTGTCACCCGCGTCGCGTCGCCGGGCCCTGCCGTCGCCTCGTGGCCCCGCCGTCGCCTCGTCTCGCCTTCGGCCAGGGCGACAGCCCGTGCGTCGCCCCCGGCCAGGGCAACAGGCCGTGCGTCGCCTTCGGCCAGGGCGATAGCCCGGCGTCACCCCCGGCCAGGGCAACAGCCCATGCCTCGCTGCCGCTGGGTCCGACGCAGGACCGTCGCCGTCGCTCCGGGCGATAGAAGCCACGCGTCGCCTGTCGGCCGAGTCGCCCGGACTCTTTTGGCATTGCGCGAAAAGCGGGGTCAATTTCGGCTTTGACCCCGGTCAGGGTACCAAATATGCCATTTTCTCCCAAAAACCACACTCCCCAAAGGCCAAGAACCCCATAATGCACGGGCAAATGAGCACCACAATGCCAGCCTCCATTGCCCTCTTCCTGTGCTCTCCATGGCTGCCGCCGTGGCCATGGACCCAGCAGAGAGAGACGCTGTTCCTCGTCATGGACCCCGTCTCCTCCGACCGGGACTGGCGCTCCGAGAGCCCTGACCCTTGCAGCGCCCCGTGGCCGGGGCTCGAGTGCAAGCCGGCCGCCTCGCCCGGTAACGCAGCCGCGGCGGCCCTGCACGTGACGCGGCTGGACTTCGGCGTGGAGCCCAACCCGGCGTGCAAGGACACGGCAACCTTCCCACCGACTGCTTCAAGAACCCGGCCGCGACCACGACCCTCATCTTGCCGCCGCCGGCCAACTTCTCGTCTCCCAGCCTGCCGCAGCTCAGCATCAGGGCTAACCCGTCGCTGTCCGGCGTGATACCGCGGCAACTGGCCAACCTCAGGTCTCTCCAGGTGCTCACCATCTCCCTGAACGGGCCTGATCCGTGGTGAAATCCCGCAAGGCATCGGCGAGCTCAAGTCGCTGGTGCACCTCGACCTCAGCTACAACTCGCTCTCCGGGCCGGTGCCGAGCCAGATTGGCGAGCTCAAGTGCTTTACCGGTCTTGACCTGAGCTACAACTCGCTCTCCGGCCCCCATCCCGAGCCTGATCGGCGAACTCCGGCAGCTACAGAAGCTGGACCTGAGCTCGAAGTCTCGAACAATCTCACCGGCGGCATGCCGGACACCATGGCCAACCTGACCTCGCTCACCTTCTTGGCGCTAAGCAACAACGGCCTGAGTGGGCACTTCCCTCCTGGCCTCTCCGGCCTCCGAAACCTCCAGTACCTGATCATGGACAACAACCCAATGGATGTCCCGCTCCCGTCTGAGCTCGGCAACCTCGCCCGTCTTCAACAACTCCAGTTGGCCGGTTCCGGCTACTCGGGCACGATACCCGAGGCGTTTGGTCAGCTGGTGAGCCTGACGACGCTGTCACTGGAAGACAACAACCTCACGGGGGCGATCCCGGCGGGGCTGAGCAGGCTGCACAGGATGTACCATCTGAACCTGAGCAACAACGGGCTGGGCGGGGCCGTACCGTTTGACGGCGCGTTCCTGTGGCGGCTCGGCCGGAACCTCGACCTGAGCGGGAACTCGGGGCTGTGCCTGGACGACCGGAGCGTCGTGCAGGGCGTCGGCGTCGACGTCGACGTCGGTGTTGGTGCCTGCCGCGGAGGCGGCGGCGACGGTGATGGCTCGTTGGCGCGTGACTCGGTGAGCGGAGCCACAGGGGGAGGAGTGATGTGGGGGCTCCACGGACGGTTTCGGTTTCGCCTGCTCGGCCCTGCGTGCGTGGTGGTGTCCTGCATTTTTGCTTTGAATGAGTACATGTAGTGTAGTGTTGGTTGGACTCTTGTAGTGGTACTATCTCTGTACGTATTTGTCTGTTGCAATGTTAGTTTGTGTAGGGCGAAGCTTCGTAGAGCTGCGGAAGTGGTTTGAGCACAGCTCTTTCTCGGAGATATGCATGTGGAAAATGCTTAAGTGCGGCGCCTCATCGACCTCATACGAAATTTGAGACATGTCAAGTACATGTTTCTTCATAGCTGGACAAAAATTCTATCGTGTGCACTCACTAAACTTGTGTGCCCCATTCCACAGTCTAGTGGAAATGCGTAGATGATCACCATCACGGACGTGTTTGGTTGGCTGCACTGATTTATAAGCCAGGCCCGTTGGATAGAGACAATCAACAGCCTTGTTTAGTTGCGATACAGGCCTAGGTGGGAGAGTGTTTAGTTGCGCACTTCAATGTAGCAGATGCAGCCTAGGAACCCTTGCATCTTCCTAGCCTAGCTCTAGAGAACGGTCGAGTTCTGCATTTTCTCAGGGTCTAAACGAGAGGTTCTTTATGTAACATCTTGGTCTGGCCTATGACCTGCGCAAGACTCGTGCACCCAACCAAACACGCCCCGTAGTGATGAGACATGGAAGTTTGAACTGGATTTCAGCACTTATGCAAGCAGAGAGCTGTGAAGGGAACTTGCAGGTCATGCCTAGTTACTAATTACTAGTACTTGTTAACGTAAGGTCAGCTGTACAGTAGGCAATATTCCGGTGTAATCGAACACTATAATTTCTTCACTTGCTGAAATTGGCGATGGTTTGGCAAGTTGGCGTAATAAAACTTACAGTGGTTACGCATCCAGCTAATGCAAAGTTTACAGGGCCTGCTATAATGCATGGAGGAGGCTTGAATCAACATGAACAGTTGAGAACTGAAAAGGAGATTGAAATGACAGACCGAAATGACAGGTTACAAGCATAAGTGTATGCAGAAGTGTACTAGACCTAAAATCAAGTTACATCTGCGGGTGTGACATAAGTTAAAGCAGCTGTCAGGGTGAGGAATCCAAATGTAAAGAAAATCAAGAGACGAAAAACATGCGCAAATGAATTAGCTACCCGTATTCAGAAAATTAGCTGTTCTGCGGACGCATCTACCATGCACTCAGTAGCAAATTCACCAATCTCAAATCGCTGGATAAGTGAATTACAGTTTTACAACTGCAACAAGGAGTATTACGCCACGCATGTGTTCTGTACTTCCGCATTATAGCTTTCCTTCCCTTAATTCAAGTATAAGCTCCTACTGCTGCTACTTGCTATCAGCTATCTCGACCATCATTTCTACATTCGAGTGAACAGAACGCACAACGTCATCAACTTCTCTGCTGCAAGCATCCTTGATATGATATGCATTTCATATTTTCATATATCTCCTCTTTTCGACCGTAGCACATGAGCCTGCTAGTTTCATGAATGACAAAGCACCGGCCAACTACAAACTGAAAACTCCAATCGCAGCAACGCAGCACACACTATCTACCATCGCATGTGCCTCACTATTTTGATGAAATGACAACTCCCGTCGGGCCCATGCCCCTGGCCGGGACACCTGGGGTCGGGCGGGCAATAGGCAAGCAGTGAGACACGAAGAGAAAGCGAGCAATGTACGGTAGCCAACTGTGGACACTGCCTCTGCCGATCGACGGGCCGGCGTTACCGTATCCATCCCTGCGCACCACGGGTCTGTCTGTCTGATCAGCGAGCAGTACGCCACACTACTACTGCTGCATGAACTTGACGTGGTGCAGGCGCCGGGGGCCCCTGTGCCGAGCCGTGCAGGAGTAGCGGTGCACGCGCCAGGGAGAGGCACCGTGGAAAACGGCCGGACGGGGAGAGGCCGGGTGCAGTGATGATGGCGAGGTAAAGACGTAAAGTGGAGGGAGACGGGCCAAAAGGATACATGCAACAGTAGCATTACTATATACGTAGTAGGAGTAGTTGGCTGGGTGGAGCCTGGGTGCTGTGTGAGTTGTCGTGGTGACGGTCCTGCTTGGGGCGTGCCTTCCGGTGGTAGGTGCCGTTGAACTCTGCCTTTCCAGGTTAATACTAATGCTCATGGTTTGGCATTCTGAAAGGGGTGGTAGCGGCACCAGGAACTGGAAGGCTGAACGGCTGAAGCGTATGTTCTCGTTCTTTAATCGTGAAGATCTTTTTCTTTTGTTTAAGACTTCGGACTGCTCGTTTGGCATTACGGTGGATTACCATAATCCTATTTATTTAACTAATATTTATCTATTTTATTATTTGGCTAGACAATTCTTTTCTACTTTTGTACGTACTTTATTTTTTACACTAGATTATAGAATAAGTTGGGGACAAATCCTTATATGTCCTTACAAAAAAAATTAAACCTATATATGCCCTTAGGCCCAAATGTCATAGACATATGGTGGCCTGCATGTCATAGACATAAGAGATGTTTTTTCAACTCTGCAAGGGCATATAAAAATTTAACCCTAACATCTAGCTCCACCAAAATAAGCGATATAGATATTTTATTTTTCTCTCGATTAGGTTGAAAGCTTCTAATTTTTTAAATCAGTGTAGGAATTTATATCCCTCAAAACGAATATGCCACATCGAATCTCACATGTTATTTTGCACAGCTATAATAATTTGTTGTAAGTTTTCTTTGCATAAATGGATATAGTTCATGTGATCTACATCTACATAATGTGAAGGATATGTAAGCTTGACATTATGTCGCCCAACTTCCTCTGTCAATTTGAGCTTTTGGTGAACTGGTTTATGCGAGTAACTTAATATGATATCAGAGCTAAGATATCTCGTGTTTAAGACTTGGCTGGTGTATCTAAAAATTAACTTGTAGCCCACTTTTGGTCCAGATTTTATTCTTGACGGAGCCACATGTGAGGTAAAATGTTAAAATGTGAGTACATTGTCCATCTTTCTCTATCAGCTTAGGCTTTCAGGTAAATTGGTTGGTGTATTCAACTTAACAAATTCCATATGTGATTACTTACCTACTCTAGATTGATGTTGACCTTGACACTGATAAACATAATAAAAATTCTAGTACATCTAAGTTTTCCTTTCAGTTTTCAAAATCCAAAGGTAACGTGAGAGACCTTTCAGTTTTCAAAATCCAAAGGTAACGTGAGAGACCTTTTTTCTATGTATGTATTCTGGATGCCAAAATAGTATATGGCGAAATGTCTAATATACATACATATGTTGCGTTGGGCATATGAATATGATATGTGTAGATTTTTCCTAAGAGGTACTTGCATAAATCTTAATTATATATGTTTGAATAAAAATTAGTTGTCAAAAAAGCACTTTGGAAATCGTGTCATGTCTAAAATGTTTTTTGAACTGACGGGTGTATTTGGTCTGAACTAATAATACATTTATTGTAAGGATTAGTTTCTTACTATTTAAATTTATTTTGTTTGTCATGGACTGTTAATATGACCCTCGTCCTTTTAGTACCATTTGTAAAATACGTTTTCTACAAACTGAATTTCTTTTCATGTAGCGTGCATTAGGTCCACGCATGAACGGGGTTGTTGATTGTTTTGAACCGTATGTTTCTTTTTGTCCACGTACATATTTCCTAATTTTAGTCTAATCTAAATATGGTATGTTTTGAAGACGAATTAGTTCTACGCGTGAAGCAGGGATTTTTTTTTGAAACACAGGCAGGCGTTCTGCCAATTTCATTTAGTTAGGGATAAAGTTTATGTACAGAAAAAAAAGTAAAGATACGAGTTACATCAGAGAGACATTAGCTAATCTCCTCTGGTCGATATCACCCTTTGTGATATACGCAACCTCTAGCGTAGACATGAACTTATTCTGAAAGATGCGGCGATTTCGCTATTTCCACACATTCCACAGGATGTACATGGCGACCTCGCCGAACAACTTCTTCTGTGGACCCTGAAGCTCCGCAATCCTTGTGTCCCACAACTCATTACGAGAGGAGAAATGGGGCGAATGGCTCGGGGGAAGGACCATCCAACCCGCGACTATGCCCCCATACGCTCCTAGAAAAAACACACCCCCCGCGCGAGGTGATCATTAGTCTCAAACTCAGTTACACAGAGTCTGCACACGTGTTCGTGCGGCCACCCCCTTACCACAAGCCTATCAGCAGTGAGGGCCTTCCTATGGAGTAGAAGCCAGACAAACAGTTTGCATTTTGGTTCCACTTTGGATTCCCAGACCTTGGACGCAGAGAAGGGGATGGAAGCGGCACTGAATTGGTATCTGTAGGCTGAGGATAAGGAATAAACCTCACTTGACGTCTACAACCAAGTAATTATGTCCGGAGTAGAGGGGTTGAGGTGGAT
Source organism: Stipa capillata (assembly GCA_019208055.1). Classification (NCBI taxonomy): domain Eukaryota; kingdom Viridiplantae; phylum Streptophyta; class Magnoliopsida; order Poales; family Poaceae; genus Stipa; species Stipa capillata. The sequence continues at coordinate 139,982 of JAGXJF010005261.1, forward strand.
GTTTTGCAGCATGGATCATTGAAGCAAGGATTTCGATCTGATACGATTAGTATTGGAGGTGATTTAGTTAGGACGTGAAGCATGTATCTCTACAAATATTGAACGAGCCGTAATATGTTCTTTCTAGTCTTATAGATTAAATCTGAACCGCTGATTTTTATAAACATAAATGGCAGCCCACGTGTGAGATCTTTTCTCTGTCACATTTCTATTCTTCAAAACTAATGAGAGATGCCTTCAATCCCACATGTTATTTATGGATATATAGATACCAATAGAGGTTTATAGACCTTCAATTTGATACACATTCTACGATTCCTTTATGATTTATCTACTTTGCGAGGACTGAATTGATGCAAATTTTGAGATATTTCGGATTTCTATCAGTTACATCCTTAATTTTGTGTCCGTCATCGAAATTAGGCACATGATGAGTCATGCAAAGCTGTCCGCACCATGGACTTAGGACTTGGTGATGACATGCATCACACATAGCCTTTATATGCATTTTTCATGTATTTCACTAGTTCCATACCTTCTGGCCACGTATTTGTTCTATACTTTGCTATTCATTGCCTTTTCATCTTTATCTCCACTATGGTTGTCTTATCATTGGTTCTAGATGATCGCGAGGGTAGTCAAAAGGTTGTATGCCGAACTTTAAGTGGAGCTCTATTGTTATACCATTGAGTTTTCCTCCACGATTGCAGGTAACACATTTGCAGCTCTACTGTCATGTCCATTTGTTGGTAAAAGTAGGCGTAAGAAATCATGCATAATTATTGTTTAATTTGCTCCGCAGCTTTCTCAAATGATGGGAAATGTATTCGTTGCCAATCGATCCAAACCGATCTCGTACTTGGTTTGACCGTCCGTGTGGATCCACTGCCGTTTGCAAACGTTCTCTGACGACGGGTGCAACCATCCCTCAGGAGGTCTTACCGCCCGATCACCTCACGTTGCTATACCTATGATCATGCCATTGCTTGATGCTGATTCTCCGAAGCCGCCGACAACCCATTCCGTAACATGGGGGCAAAGCCCTCCACACCCCCAAAACTACACTGTCTCATCAAAACTATCGTCACCATATTTCACATGGTGCCATGTCCGCTCCACATAAATATTGTATCCTACAAGTTGATGTCTTGTAGGTGCATACTCACGCGGGACACGTATGCCGCTGTCCTCGGCGACCGTGCTGAGCATGCCGATGAGCGTTTCGGTCTCTGTTAAATTTTTCTGCACTATCTCAAGATCCAATCTTCAACCTCGTGCTCTGATACCACCTGTTGTGAAATCAGCATTGCGACTAATCTCCATGACTTTACTGCGGCGGCATAGTTCCGCTTGTGCTAACACCTAGGTCACGCAACATAGGACCAATAAAATAAACATGTGAGAAGAAATAGACACTGATATTTGTTGATGAGATTCAACCGAAGCCTGTATCCCTGGTAGCCCTCCTGCGGCGCTCCACACTTGATATTGTTGGATATAACAACGAAACCAACACCCACAAGAGTCGCTGGTCAGACTGCCGACATGGCCGGTCTGACCATCCCCTCCGCATTGAGTCCGCCTCAAGTCTCATAGTTACATCCAATAGTGCCCCATATTTATTGAGGTCCGGATTATAATATGTTCGACTCAAACACTACCTATCTCTATCCGCTAATTACACCGTAAGTCCAATTGTGACATAACATATACAAAAATTCAACACAATCTCAACATATATCGATAGCATTTCACACTAAAAAATGTTGAAGGTAGCATCCCAATCCCTTGCCATCTCCCCTTCTTCCTCTCTCTCTGTTTTTTTCCCCGAAATGGAGGTGTCCTAGCCATTGGTTGATGCACACAACCGATTAATTATTACTCTCTTTCACTCTGATAGGATGCACAAATTGTGTTGACATTGTTTCTCTCTGGTACGATGCAAAGAGTATGTTGACATGTTTAATAGTACGATAGAGTTATTGCTTCTCTTTCCAATTTTTACCATTGTAGTGACTCTAACCTAATTTTCTATGTAGCCAAGGGATTTGCAATAACTCTTAAATGGTCCGCCATTGGTTCATATTGTGGGAACTTGTGGAACTTGACAGTGTTGACGATGACTACGACGACGATATGGATGTCGACATGGAGCGGGCGGAGCTCATCAAAAGGTATCGCTGAACTTTGCTTCATTTCAAAGCATGTATATGACATAACGTGGCTATCATCTCAGTCCTTTTCTTACTTTGCTCTGTATCTTTTGGTTTTCTATATTTTCTCCGGGGTGAATTGAGGACCACAGAGTAAAAAGACGGGTCAGAACGAAAGTTCAGGCTTTTCCACTTCGGATTTCTTCGCATGATTGTGGCTGAAACGCCTAATTAAGCAGACGGCTCCTGTCATTCCTCTTGGCCTACGCATGCGCCATCTTGTAGTCCAATGAAAACGCAGGTGAACCATTTCGAGCTCCGCTTTAACTCCCTTGGATTCTCTCCCTTGCAATGCAAGTCAAGAGTCTGTTCCTCAAGCTGCAACGCAAGTTGAGAGCCTGTTCTTTATGTTTTACGAAATCACAATTGGACGGCTGTAGTATATATGATATGATCACGGAGCAAGTTTCGCTCTGTTAAAGACTCTGGAAGGCTTTTTAGACGTGTCTTGTACAGCGAGCGAATCCGACGATAGAAATACTCTTGATTACTACAACGGAACTCTATCTCTCGAGCGGTCGATCCAGCGTGGGTGCCACATGACAGCTCGGAGCAGAGCACCACTGCGAAACATCACACGTCATTGCGATCTGAAGCGAGTGCCATTGGACGCGTGTGCCGCTCCGCTCACAGAACACGAAGGGACCGGGAACGAACCGTCGCGTCACGTCCACCCCCAGCACAAAACGACAGATCGCGACGGATTCCTCCAAATGCCCGTCGTCCGCTTGGCCTTGCACCCCCACCGCACCAACGAGCCGCACGGGCGCACGAATCTCCGCGCGCCACGGACGCGCCGGGTCCCACCCCCAGTCCCCGTCGACGTGGACCCCTCCCGTGTCGCGGGAATCGAATCTCCTCCACCCCTCTCTCCCCTCCCCTTTCCTCCCGTCCCGTGAGCGACGCATCGCTCCGTGGTCTCTCCCACCCCTCCGCATCTCCGCGCCGCTGCCGCTGCTGCCGCAGCACCTGTCCCGCGGGCAAGCCTCGCCGGCAGCCAGGTAGGGATTCCCACCGCGCTACCTCCCCCTTTCCCCGCCTACTTCCCCTACCGGTCCGAGAATTCGGCGAGGTGCTTGGGTCTCGAGGGTAGTGAGTGTTTCGCTGTGTGTGCTCCGGGAGTGAGTGGGGATTCGATGGCTATGTATCCTATAGATCCGTGAGCTCGCGAGCTTGGGTTCGCGTGCTGGTTTTTCGGGGGTGCTGTTGGGTCTCTTAGGTTTAATTGGGTGGGAAGAGCTGTAGCTCTATTTTTAGGAAATCCTTTTGGTTTTCCCTTCGAAATTAAGCATTTCTGTGTGCTTTTTATCTCTATTAATCGGAAGCTTTCAACATAAGAACCAGCTGGATCTGTCCTGCTTAAAATGGAGCGTCGAGCTCTAATCGTGCCAGCGTGTAGTATGCGTGTGAATTTCGTAGCAATTGCCTTCTTTTCCTGAAGCTTTGTTTGGTTTGATTATTATTAAGGTGGAAGATGGAGGGGGCCGGCAAAGATGGCAACCCTCTGAAGAATTACCGAATTGGCAAAACTCTGGGGATTGGTTCCTTCGGGAAGGTGAAGATTGCTGAGCATATAAAGACTGGCCACAAGGTGGCGATCAAGATCCTTAACCGTCGCAAAATCAAAAGCATGGATATGGAAGAGAAAGGTTGGTAATTTGGTTTGCTCTGTTGAGCTCATTGAGTAAGTATAGGGTTTACTGTTGCGTTACATGGAAAAAATTCGCGCGTCACGCATAATTAGTTTTGGACTAGTTTTTTTCATGAGATGTCCAACTATCTGGATGTGTTAAACTAGTATGTTGCTGTTGTAGTAACTGAAGTTCTCATAAATGGAAATTTGGCATGATACTATTCTTCTATTAATAACATATACATGATATACAATTGTTGTCTATTTTTGCATTTATCTGGGAAACAGTTGTTGACATGCGCAAGGACATCAACCATGTGAACACATCACGCTGATGATTGTCAATGTCATATAGGAATTGGTTAAGAAAATATTAATTACCTGAGTGTCAAGCACAACAAATGCTCCCACTGTTATTACACACACACACACACACATATATGTACATATACATATATATAAATATATATGTATGTACGTATATGTATATCTGTTCTTCGTCATCTTTCACTTTATCCTCTGGAAGTATATATCTGCATAGTCTTTCCTTTTTACTATTGGAAGGGAGAAATTGTTAAGATGCAAGCTTGAGCGTGTTTTCCACTCCACTGATTATCTCTTATCTTCTATTTTTCTTTGTATCTTATTTAGTTGTTTGGTCTTAAGATGAAGCACTCCCAGTTGAAGGTTTTGCATTGTTTTCTTGCAGTGAAAAGAGAGATTAAGATATTAAGGTTATTCATGCACCCGCATATCATCCGCCTTTATGAGGTTATAGATGCACCAGCTGATATTTATGTGGTTATGGAGTATGTTAAGTCTGGTGAATTGTTTGATTACATTGTTGAGAAGGCAGGCTACAAGAGGAAGAGGCCCGCCGCTTTTTTCAACAGGTAAGCTCTCCTTTATTGTTTCAAACCCTTTATTCTGAAGGTTCTAATCAGCATCCTGGTCCCTAGAGTTTAGATTAATCTCTCTGCGCTTCTGTTGATGATGTATCAACAATGGGGGCACGAGAACTATATATTGCTAAAAAACTGCAGATCCGGTAAGGAGCTTTATCATTCCACTCAGGCCCTTGAATGTGATGGGGTACTTTCTTTTTTTGTCTTGATGCAGATCATATCTGGTGTTCAATATTGCCATAGAACATGGTAGTGCACCGTGATCTAAAGCCAGAGAACCTTCTGTTGGATAATAATTGTGATGTTAAGATTGCAGATTTTGGCTTAAGTAATGTTATGCGTGATGGCCACTTTCTAAAGACAAGTTGCGGCAGCCCAAATTATGCAGCTCCTGAGGTATACATCCTTGAACTATTTGCAGACAGAAAGGAGAGCATTGCATCAATGTAGCATTCTTTTCAGTCTCTTTGGTTTTGCACTGCATAATTATTTTTTTGTTATTTAGGTTATATCTGGTAAACTGTATGCCGGGCCTGAAGTTGATGTGTGGAGCTGTGGTGTTATTCTTTATGCTCTTCTATGTGGTACTCTTCCATTTGATGATGAGAACATACCGAACCTTTTTAAGAAAATAAAGGTTAGCAAATATCTGTGGAGTTTGCATTTGAAGGGCGCATTGCTACTTGCTTCTACTGATGTGGAGATCATTTTCTGTTTTGTCATTTTAGGGTGGAATATATACCCTTCCGAGCCATTTATCAGGTCCAGCAAGGGATTTGATACCAAGAATGCTAGTTGTTGATCCTATGAAGAGGATCACCATTCGTGAAATCCGTGAACATCTATGGTTCGAAGCTCAACTCCCACACTATTTGGCTGTGCCTCCTCCAGATACTGCACAACAAGTTAAAAAGGTATAGTTTGCACTCTGCATTGCTTCCTATGAAACTCAGCTGAACTTTTGTTTATAATGGCGTTTCCTTGGGTGATAGTTATGCATTTATTCTAAATATTCCCCTTGTATTTTAGGCCATAACGAAAATTCTATACTGTCGATATCTTATTTGTTGGTAAGTTGGTTAATTTGATAAGAGGAGAAGATATGCCCAACATTTCTATTTATGGTTTGTGTTCTTGTATTTTTTTTTCATTTTCGTCATTTTCTGGGGTTTGTACATTACTTTTCTGTGTTGTGTGACTTTGTGAGGCCATGCATGGGAGTACTCACTGATTGTTTTAATTGTTACTTGGAAATGGAGTCAATCTTGCAATCCCCTGTGCTGACTGTGCCCATGAATTTTTCATGTATTGCTTCATTTCAGTCTTTACATAATGAATTGGATTTGCTCATGGTTTTGTAGATTGATGAAGAAACTCTTGGTAAAGTCATCACTCTGGGGTTCGACAAGAATCAGTTGGTGGAATCAATTCATAACAGGTTACAAAATGAGGTAACTCTTTTTGCACTCTATTGTCTGCATATGCCTGATACTGTAGTGATCATGATTGATTTATCTGTGCAGGCAACAGTTGCATATTATTTACTTTTGGACAATAAGCATCGTACAACTAGTGGCTATCTTGGAGCTGAGTATCAAGAAGCTATGGTGAGTTACTGGGTTCTGTTTTTGTGTATCCCTGAATGCTACTTTATTTTGCTGACTGCTGCATGTGTATTGTTTTTATGGTAATTTAAGGCCATATTACCTTGCTGTTTTGATTCCTTTGGCACCCAGGACTCTTCATTCTCACCCATAACTCCGAGAGAAACACAAAGTTCAGCTCATGGAAGTCGGCAACAATTATATACGGAATCTCCAGTTGGCTTGAGCCACATTTTCCAGCTGAGAGGAAATGGGCTCTTGGGCTTCAGGTAATCTGTGTTTAGTTTGCTTCTGATGTTTTTTTAAAGCTCTTGCCTCTTCTCTTTTAGTCAACATTTTTGCATTCATTTTGACAGTCTCGAGCACATCCAAGAGAAGTAATGACTGAAGTGCTCAAGGCTCTGCAAGAACTGAATGTATATTGGAAAAAAATTGGACACTATAACATGAAATGTAGATGGAGTCCTGGCTATCCTGGTCAAGAGAATATGAATCATATGAATTATAACTTCAATGCAGATCCTATTGAAACAGATGACCAAGGGGAGAAGTTAAATTTAATCAAGTTCGAAATTCAGGTAATTTGCAATCCATCCATATGCTTCCAGTAAGAAGTCCTGATAGAAATATGGTCCTGTGATGCATGAGTACTTCCTGTGTCCTTATATCTGATGGTTAAACAGTGTATGAACATTGACCTTGTAGTTGTTCTATAAGAATGCCAATCCGGAATGTTCATTAGCAGTCCCTTGCATTTCCATGTCCTTGAATACATAAGATATCTTTTTGAGGGCATTGTATGCACAAGATTTTAACTGTTCAGGTATCCAAGTAGCTCTTTTATTAAAAAAAAATGATGTAATAGGTTCAGGAATCTTTTACAGTTGGAATCATATTCTCGTTCATGTTATACACATCCCCCCTGTTTCCATATGATTGCCATGAGATCCACCTAATGCTGACATGCCTCCACTTGATGCATATTACGACATGTATCTTATGAAAATTGAATTGCATTTCTCTTTATTCACGCCACATCTTACTTTTTGTTTCCATATGTCTACTTTCGTTGTGCACTTGATGGTGATGCTGATGTGCCTCCACTCAGACGCAGCTTTACAGATTCACGAAGCATACACAATTGGAGTTGCATTTTCTCTTTATTTGCTTGCACAACTGGAATCGCATTTTCACTTTATTCGCTTATACAATTCGAATAGCATTTTCTCTCTATTCATGTTGCACGCTTCCTTGTTGTTTCCATATTTCTGACGGTGCACTCCTGCTGCAGCTTTACAAAACCAGAGATGAGAAGTACCTCCTCGATTTGCAAAGGGCCAGCGGGTCTCATCTCCTCTTTCTGGATCTATGCGCGGCTTTTCTAGCTCAGCTGAGAGTCCTTTGATTTTGATGTGCCGGTTTTCAAGCAGTTGCACTCATTGCGGTTCACTTGAGGAATATTGTATCACTCAAAATAGATGTAAATAGTAAGCTTCCTCCAGTAGATCAAATTTTTGGAGAATGAAGACATGGGAAGCTGTCGTGCTTATTTCGACGGCTAATTCTGAACCAGATCTGGGCGGGCACGAAACTACTGCCATCAGGTTCTTTCCGGCTGCCGTCAAAGGCACTAGGATATAGAAGGATCAGTCCAATCCCATTTTGACCCCTCGGGACATACTGTTTACATGCAAGTGATTTTACTGACCTGATGTGTCCAGATACATGATAATTTCTGGTTGCAATGATTAATGAAAGCTGAGCTATTGGCGGGTCACGGGTGATAGTATGTCAAAGTTATTAGTTATTGATATTTATAAGTCCGTTCATACTCTCTTTTTAGGTAAAGCAGATGTTTCCCCTGTCTACATCCATTTGAGTTAGCTATATTTGATAGAGCAAGTTAATTCAGATCGATTGCGGCACGACATGTCCCATTTAAGCATCCTTTGGTCCCCGTTCGCTTTCGTGTGTCAAAAACTCAAAGCAAATAATGGACTGTACAACTGGCTGGATTACAATTGGACAACAAGCATGGCTTTCGGAAATTTATTTATCTATTTTGTTTCACATTTTTATTAGTCACAGTCGATTCAGCTTCTTCAATCTCACGAGCTCGTTGGACTAGTTAAGAGTTGTGAGGTGAAGTCCCTGGCGACAGAGCGGAGAGCCGAGAGAGGAAACTGCTCTGGAATAGTTAGGGTCGCGAGTCGAAGCCGTCGATGACACCGGAACAATGATAGTGGTGGAGCCGAGGAAGGAGACCTTACCGGAGTGGTTAAGAGTTAAAATTGGAGGTAGTTAAGACGAGGGGTTCACTAGATCTGTAGGAAAGGCTTGATCCAGATGCAGCAGCCATTAGATATGACGAGTTGGAGGCAGCACCGGTGAAAGCGATGACGCTGACGAAGACAAGGTAAATTTGGAGAGGAGGTGGTGCTAACAAGAGAGAGAAGAAGATGCGTGAGCAAATTGATTGATGCCTAGAGGTAAAAACTTCAGCAGGCGGACCCATTCTGTATCCGTAGATGCAAGCACCCCGAGTTTTGACACCACGACGGCTACAGTAGCATACGATTCAGGTTTCAGAACAAGCTTGAGACGATGAAACCGCTATGAAAGGAGGAAACGCCCCATGCTGATCCTGTCCCTGTCCATCCTCACAGAATTTTCGCATCAAATCAGGAACTTTCGGTGCCAGCACCGGCACGGCAGCACCAGCTCGCGGTGAAATTATTTCAGCGCGAAGAAATGGCTAATAGAACGTCGCAAAGGACCAAGATTCTAGCAGGGAAGTGATTGCAAGAATGGTGATCGAATAAAACAGGTTAGGATTTGCCACGTTCCGAACTTCCGATCAAATCTTGCATTACAGTTAATCGCACAGCAACACCAGGAAACAACACTGCGTAAATCTGAGATCCGGCGGAAGATAGTACAGCAGAATGATCCCGGGGAAGACCAGAGCAGAGTCGCGGCGGCGGAGGAGGAGGCGACGTTATCTCCTGGCGTGTGCGGCGGCGGAGGGCGGGTCGCAGGAGAAGACCTGGCTGGGGAGCCGCCACGCCTCGGCGGCACCGAAGCACATGTCGTCGAGTGCCTCGCTGCGGCACCACCGGCACCTGCTCCCGCCGCCGCTCGCCACGCACTCGCCCCGCGTCGCCAGATCCCGGCACCCCGCCTCCTCCCGCGCCGACCCACCGCCCTTGCCCTTGCCCGACGCAGCAGCAGCAGACATCGACGCGGCCGCCGCGCAGACCAGGAACAGCGTGAGCAGCGCCGCGGATCTGGCCCTGGCCATGAGTTGAGAACCGAGATGGTCCTGGTCTGGACGAGAACGTCGCAACGCAAGCGATCAGACGGGAGTGCAGAATGTTTAGACTTTTTAGACCGCGATGCAGCTGCGCCTATCACGGTTGGCACGGTGGACGCCTGGGGCCCTGCTTGGATGACCGATTTTGGCCCAAAACCGGTGCAAAACACAGTCTTAGAATTTTTCCGCGCTGGGCTAGAAGTATATGCTTCGAAGATCGGTTTCTGTTTTAGAATTTGGGCCCTTTTAGCCACTTCTACTGAAGAAAAAAACACTGCCCAGAGCTCCGTATTTCTTTCCAAGAAATATCGGGTTGCTCGACCGCAGAGGGGACGCCGACGCCGCCTCAATGCCGGAGCTCCTCCCCTCCCTCCCCCCCTTCCACTCGGGAGCCACGGCTGAGTCCTGCACACAACAATGACCAAGATGAGCTCCTCCGCCTCCGTATTCGGGCTCCACCGGGCGCGATGCTGCATCAATAGGCAAGACAACAACGAGCTCATTCCAATCGGCAACTGTTGTCGAAGTGCGCCAACACCAAATCTAACGTCCTCGGGCGCGCCGTCACGAGACCCAAGTTATCTTCTTCCATTAGAGCATCTCCAAGGGGTTCCCTATATTCCATTCCTTATATCTTCATATGGAGAGCTTTCTCAAAATATTCTTTCTCTATATCTTCACTCCCTCCAACCCATTCTCCATTCCTCATTCCCTATATCCCACTCCTCTATATTTTATTCATATTCTATAACTACCATAATACTTTAGACAATTTTATTTTTTAACGGATTTAATTATAAAAGCTATATTTGTAATGGCTAAATTCTTATTACGTCTATTTGTAACGACTATATTTCGAACGGCTATATTTTTGGGGTTTATATAAGCAATGCCATTTGCCCTTCCAGGGTATCCCTTCTTGGCATTCTGCTCTCTTCCATCAGAATGAGCTATCCCTACTCTTCACTCTACCAATCTCTCGTGAATTCGTCGTTGTCCGATGATGACGACGAATTCCTCGCTGTAGCCTCAAGTTCAACAATTGGCCTATTTGCATAACGTCTCTAGAAAACAACAACAGGATAATAAGATAACTTCAAGGCCATTGCAGCAATAGAAAAGAAGACGTAATATAAAGCTTTGTAGTAATACGATTCGGTGAGCAAGAAACAACTTAATTTAGTTCAATAACAAGATTCATGGTTCATGTTGGAAGGGTCTTATTTTCATTAACATGAGAGCAAAGCCCTTGTGATTCTCTGCAGCTACCACAAATTACAGCTGCAGATTCAACCATTCAAATCTAAGTATCTTATATTTCTCATCTACCTACATAGGCATTTGCCATGATGAGAAAATTCTTAGAAAAAGGTCATGGGAACAGCTAGAAAATTTAAAATTAGCAAGATGAGTATCTCAGTTCTTCTTGCAACATCATCTGTTCAAGGACAACATAGCAACGGGCAAGGCCTAGTTGAACTATATTGGCTAAAATTTGCATACGAACTATAGCTAGAATGTTTGGCAGCACAGCAACAGGCAAAGCACGCACGGCTCGGATTCGGCAGAGAATTGATGCAAGCAGCGAATGAACCAAGAATGAAATCATCGAACATGGTGAACCAAACCATGACGCACCTTGTGGAGGACTAGGTCGCCGGATCGGTGGACATGATAAGGCTGTGGCAGGCGGTGCGGCTTGGGGAGGCGGCGTTGCACCTAGAGGCTGGATTTGGATGGCCTGCTCGTCTATCTCCTACTCCCCTCTCCACGGATGGCACCCTCCCTTCCTCGGCCTCGATCTGGATCTGACAGGTGTGATAACGGGGGATTTCAAACGAATGGTGAGGACAATCGTGGGAGGAACAAGGAGCTCACCGATGTTGATGGCCGCCGGATCCACGGAGACATCCCAGCTGCTGCTGCTCGTGCGGTCACCGCAGCAGAAATCCGGCCTTCTCCTAGCAAAACTGAGCGGTAGAGGGACAAACTCCTCCGAGTGGCGGCGGGATGAACTGCACGGACCAGCTGCGGTTGGTAGGAGGGAGTAGTCTGAGGGTGGTGGTTCGGCGATGGGGAACGAGGAGCCACTCCTATCGATGGGGACTGAGGTCGGGGGATGAGGAACGGGAGAGCGATCGGGAATCGGTTGGAGCACGGTTTTGGTCAATGTTCCTCAAATTTAGGGATAGGGAGTGCGATGCAGAACCGGTTGGAGATGCTCTTAGTGGATGGGTGGTGAGGTAGGTGGTGGTGGCAACGGGAGCGAGCTAGACACCGGTGGGGGAAGAGTCGTTGAAGGCATCACAGATCCAGCCTCTCCCGGGCGTGACGGCGATCGAAGAGGCATGCCGCAGCACCTCAACACGCTTCAACCACTGTCTCGATCAGTACGACGGCGCCACTGACCTTCTCCGGGACACGCTTGATGATTTGTGGGGACGGCTATAAGAGGGAGAAACAGCGGAGCTTTACCGTTGCTGCTGCACATCGCACTTGGGTTCACCCACGCCGGCGGCTGACAGGAACGAGCTCTCCGACGATAGCAACAAGAGTGAGCCCGAGCCGTGCGACAGAGACGGGAATGAGCCCACAATGGCAAGGCAGGTGGTGGTAGTGACAGGAGTGAGCTTGACACCGGTGGCAAGAGTACTGTAGGTTTGTGCACATCGCACTTTGGGTTCACCCATGCCGCTGCTTGACCTGCATGAACACACAACATCGATGCATTGGATTTGGCCATCAATTGAATTGATTTGTGAATATCACTTCGTTGGATTTAGTCATCGATTGAACGGATTTTGTGTGAATATGCTTTTATTTGGATTTGGCCAATCGATTGAACTGATTCACTATGGATCTGACTTTTGGTGCTGCTCTTCTTCTAATTCATTCAATTACATGTTATAAATTTAACAGGGTTCTCAAGCGGGGCCTTAGGCTCTGTTTGGCTGGGTTTTTCAGCAGTTTTTCACTGGAAAAAGCTGCTGCCTAATTAAACAGTCAGCTTTTCAGCAGCTTTTGTCAACGGTTATTGTGTGCTTTGCAATGCAAATTTAGATATTTGGGAAAACTGTCTTCCCCCTGCTTTTTGTAATATGCTAAAGTTTCTATGCTCATTTTCTAAAATACTGTAGATGGTTTGGATCAACCTGAAACCATATGTTCACTTTTCCACGACTACAATAGTTTTTTCCAGACAGTCAGCCAACAACAGCTTTGTCAACAGCCACAGTCTAACTAAACAGGCCCTTATTCTACTCACGCATCAGCCGACTGTGACGCATGGGCATCCCGCATCCGATCTGGCCATGGCCAACATGCGGAACGGCCATGAGTATTAGCAAAGGAGAACATTCCACTGCACAGACTCCTCGACAAACCGCAGGCAGTAGCCAGACGTGTGATCTGTCACGAATAGCGCCGTGAACTCTGCTTCCGCGCCAATAACCTGTGACCTGAGCCACTCAAGTTTCACTCAGCATCTGTATTATTCTTGGCGTCGTCATCGCCACCGGGCACAAGATCATCGAACAGGGGGCCATCCCATCAGCATTTGTTACTGTTGCAGGGGGCGCAACACTAGTACTAGCAGAAATGGGGACGGATTGGATGACAGGAAGAGGCATGGTAGTGCAGTAATTAATTTATGGATTGGGTTGGTAGTGCCGACCGAAATGGAAGACGAGGGATGATTAGGGCGCTGCCTTCTGTTGTGTCCGAGATGACAATAAAAATGCTCTATAATGGTAATCGTCCTCTGTTATATTTAATATAGAAGATATATTTTTTCTCTATCTCTCTTCCAAGTCAATAATCTTTCTACGTGTCACCTCTAAAAAAGACCGACGTTACCCTATTAGAAATGTTTTTAGTAAATAAATATTTAGCAAACATATAATATATAGAGAGAGCTACAAACCAACTAGTTTGGTTTGATATAATATTTAGTGTTGCACACGGGACAAAGAGTTAATCTACATGCCTCTTTCTCCCCGAGGGATCAAATTTACGGTCGTTCATTCTGAGTGAACGATTTTTGATAGCACATATATATCTGTTATATCCTGTATTAAAAGCATCTCACAAGCCCATTTTTCTTTTTCGTTGTCCATCATCACTCCTCTCCTCTTCCCTTTCATCTCCACTGGAACGTTCAACCAAATTGAGCTAGCTTTTTAAGATTGGATCAAAGCTTTCGACCGAAAATTCATAACTTTCAATCAAGAAACTAACAGATTTCAACTAAAACACTGTAAGCTTCCAGCTTCTACAAACCAAGCTTACAACTTTACAAATAGAAGCTTTATGCTTTCATACATCAAACTTTAAAATCCACAGTTTGGAGCTTTCTACTCCCATACAAAAGCTTTGAGACGCAAAATCAACTTCCCAAAAAAGCCAATGTTGTAGCTTCCACTCTAATCATTGCACTTTCAGCGCAGTTTGTTTCAAATCCTAACCCTATAATCGGTTCAGTATCCTAAAAAGTTCCAAGTTTCCACACCCCTATCCCACCTTATTCTTCGTAGCATACTGGCCGGAGTGCGCAGCACCAGGCCAACCCACTGGTGCTTCTACGACGCGTTGGCTGACGCACCTAAGCCTCTCGCCTAATTAGGCATGGCTGGAGTCACAACCCATAGAGCGGAGGTGATGTCATGGTTCCTTCCTGAGCCTAGCCAAAAAAAAAGCATAGGAGGAAAGGGTGGTGGCGCACGAGAGAAAGTGGAGCACCAGGAGGGTGTTCGACGGTGGTGGAGGAGAACCCTGGTCGGCGTAGAGGTAAGGTTGCCGTTCGCTGAGCACGAGGCGGCGAGAACAATGGGCGTAGAGACACTGATCGTGGAGATGTGAAGAAAAAGACAAAAACAGAGAGATATGGCAAGAGGTGGTCGCTGGTTGTTTCAACTGTAGGCACGGTCCATCACAAAAATAGAATTTTCATCACTTGATTCTCTTTTTTCTGGGGTACATATGCTGCTTTATTAATCAGAATTAATGATAGGTACAATGAAGGTGTGTCGTGGCCTTGGAAGACAAACATGACGACCGCGCCGTCTAAGGATACAACACTCTTAGCCAACTTGTGAGCTTCCACATTCGACGTGCGTCCATGAACAAAGGATACCTCGCCAAAGTGCTGGTGCTATGCGCTATCTCTTGCAATATAGCACTGTAGGAGCGTCGGCTTCCGCCTTGAATATTTTGTATCACGCCCAGGCAATCAGATGCAACCTTTAGCCTCGCTTCATGTAGGCAAGCAGCTATAGCAAGTACCTCTCGGCACACCATGGCCTCCAATGTCGCAGTTCTATGATGCCTTCAGCCACAATTGCCGATGCGCCCAAGCAGCATCCCTACCTATGCATTAGGAGAAACGGCAATATCGACCTTCAGGTTCACCATTTCTGACGGGGCCACAATCCATCTGGGAGTAAGGGTCGTGGCCTAATGGGAAACGGGAGAGCGAGCGAGCACTACCCCAGAAAACACTTTCTCTGCACCATCATCACTGACGGGCACAAAGAGACCCGTCGCTGATTAAATAAATCCCTGACGGGCGCACACGGCCCCGTCAGAGATGGTCGCGCTCTGGAGGAGGCGACGAACTTCTACTGACGGGCACAAACAAGCCCCGTCAGTAAAAGTGGGCACGGATGCCAACCTGGACTCTCCACTGACGCGATGCTTCACTGACGGGCACTTTACAAAGTACCCGTGTGTAATGGTACCAATATCGCTGACGGGCAACCTTACGCCCGTCAGTAGAAGTCAGAAGGGTGGTCCACCCTGTCTTTTCCCCTGACACGTAATGTCACTGACGAGTCTTATTACTTCGCCCGTCAGTGAATACCTTGACATCGGAAAAAAAATTTAGCGCACGAGCCTGTCCCGAGCACAGCGCCCACGCCCACGGGCCCGGGCCGCGCAGAGGACCGGCCAGAGGCCTATCCCGAGCACAGCACCCAGGCCCACGAGCCCGGGCCGCGCAAGGGACCGGCCGACGCTTCATGTATCAGTGACAGTAGTGAGGACTTCGGAAGGACCACGCGCAGCTGCCCTTTTAAACAAGTCCGCGCGCAGCTCGCTCGGCGAGGTGGGACAAAATATTGCAGTACCTCTGGGGTTGCGTTAGCACTGACGGGCTTTCCATAGATGCCCGTCAGCAGAAGTACTTCGGCTGACGGGTTTTATAAGTAATGCCCGTCAGTGGTAGTAGCTAGGGTTATGGAGCAATGTACTTCTGCTGACGGGTTTTATTAATAATGCCCGTCAGTGGTGGTAGCTAGGGTTATGGAGCAATGTACTTCTGCTGACAGGTTTTATTAATAATGCCCGTCAGTGGTGGTAGCTAGGGTTATGGAGCAATGTACTTCTGCTGACGGGTTCTATTACTTCGCCCGTCAGTGAATATCTTGACATAGGAAAAAAAATTTGGCGCACAAGCCTATCCCGAGCACAGCGCCCAGGCCCATGGGCCAGGGCCGCGCAGGAGACCGGCCAGAGGCCTATCCCGAGCACAGCACCCAGGCCCACGAGCCCAGG
This sequence comes from Stipa capillata, assembly GCA_019208055.1. Lineage (NCBI taxonomy): Eukaryota > Viridiplantae > Streptophyta > Magnoliopsida > Poales > Poaceae > Stipa > Stipa capillata. Next base: position 156,199 of record JAGXJF010005261.1, read on the forward strand.
CCGCGCAAGGGACCGGCCGAGGCTCGATGTATCAGTGACAGTAGTGAGAATTTCGAACAAGCCACGCGCAGCTGCCCTTATAAACAAGTCCGCGCGCAGGTCGCTCGGCGAGGTGGGACAAAACATTGCGGTACCTCTGGTTGTTGCATTATCACTGACGGGCTATCCATCGATGCCCGTCAGTAGAAGTACTTCTGCTGACGGGTTTTATTAATGCTGCCCGTCAGTGGTGGTGGCGTGATCACTGACAGGCCTCCCATGGTTGCCCGTCAGTGATTGTTTGGGATGCTTATCACTGACGGGCGTAGTATAGTCTGCCCGTCAGTGATAATACTGGAACTCCTTAAAATTGTTCGCCGCCGGCAGCTGGCCGGTGAGCTCGCGCGCCTCAACACGGCCAGCTGCGCAGCTTCGGCGATTTTGCTTCCGGACGGCCAGCTGCTGCTCCTCCTCCTCCCTCTCCTCCCTCCCTCTCCTCCCTAGCTCCCTCCTCATCTAGATCTAGATCCTCCCTCCCTCTCCCCTAGCTCCCTCCCTCCCTCCCTTTCCTCCTCCCTTCCTCTCCTCCTCCCTCCATTAATTAATCCTCTCCTTCCTCCCTCCCTCCCTCTCCTCCTCCCTCCTTCCCTCCCTTCTCCTCCCTAAATACACAATCTATATCTTGATAGATCTAGCTCTTTTAACCCTCCTCCCTCCCTCCTCTCTTCCCTCCCCTCTCTTAATTTCCTCCCTTCTCCTCCTCCCTCTCCGTACCCTATTTCGAAGGCTAGCGAGCGACTTCTATTTGGTACGATATAATACATGAAAGAAAATAATAAATTTTGTGATTACTTTATTAATTTGGATTATACTCAATCAGTTTGTTGTTGTAGGGATCGATGGATCGAAGTTGGATGTACGGCGAAAGGGCAACACGGAGTTTCGTCAATACTCTGAATGGGTTTCTAGATGTGGCCGAGGAAGATAAGGAGAAAAAGGGTGCGAACAAGATGCGTTGTCTGTGTTCCGTATGCAAGAACACGATAATGTTCAGGGAGAGAGGCATGCTGCAGCTACACTTGTTGACTAAAGGTTTCATGGAAGGTTATACACGTTGGACAAGTCACGGTGAGGAGGAGACAGAAATTTTAGCTACTCGTGAATGTTTAGAAGAAGAGGCCAGACATGGAGACGCAGAAGTAAATGAAGACCATATTTCGAAATGTAGGGACCACTTGACGGGGGAGGCGGGGAACATTTGGCTGAAATGTTGAGGGACAGTCACATGGCGGACCAGGTGGTCGAAGACCCCGAGGATGAAAGTGAGGTCGCAAAGTTTGCGAAACTGATGGAAGACTCGACAAAACCGCTGTATCCCACCTGCGATCCTGAGCACACGCGTCTGTCAGTCACGCTAGAACTTCTAAGGATCAAGGCGGCCCACAACTGTCCGGACGCAAGCTTCGATGAGATACTGGCTTACCTCGCGACGGTTTTTCCAAAGGAGAACGTGTTGCCTACAAGCACCGAGGAAGCCAAGAAGGTGGTCTGCCCACTTGGATTGGATGTAGAGAGACTCCACGCTTGCCGAAACGACTGCATTATTTATCGCAGGGAGTATAGAGAGCTGGACAAATGTCCGGTGTGCAACACATCTCGATATAAGCGGGGCAGAAACCAAGACGATGACGAGGAAGAAGTGACGAGTGGTGCCCCCGCAAAGGTTGTATGGTACCTTCCAGTCCTCCCCCGTCTGAAGCGTTTATTCGGTAACAAGAAGGAGGCAAAGCTGATGCGTTGGCACGAAGAGGGGAGAAGAAAGGACGGGGTGTTGAGACACCCAGCCGATGCTTGTCAGTGGAGGGCAATCGACGCCGAATACCCAGATTTCGGTAGTGATCCGAGGAATATCAGGTTCGGTATGAGTACGGACGGAATGAATCCATTCGGCAACATGAGCAGTAGACACAGCACATGGCCCGTTGTTCTTTGGATCTATAACCTCCCTCCGTGGTTGTGCATGAAGCGGAAGTACATGCACCTGTCTACTCTCATTCAAGGGCCAAAACAACCTGGAATGGATCTCAACGTGTATCTACAGCTATTGAAGGACGAGCTAGCTACGCTGTGGGAAGAAGGGGCTCAGGTCTGGGACGCGGACAGAGAAGAGTTCTTCACTCTGAAAGGCCTGCTGTTCACAACGGTGCAAGATTACCCCGCGTACGGGAACAACACGTGTCAGTGCACCAAAGGATACGAGGCATGTGTTAGGTGCATGGAAGAAACGACGAGTGTTTTCTTAGAGGGCTCTAGAAAAATCGTGTTCATGGGACACCGAAGGTGGCTCACCATGAACGACCCATGGAGAGAGGACACGGAAAGGTTCGACGGAACAAAAGAAATCCGTCCGAAGCCTCGCGAGAAGACCGGACAAGAAATCTACGATCTCTTGAATGAAATGGATGAAGTTGAGCCAGGTAAAGGGCAGAAACAACCGCCGGTAAAGGGCGTCTGGAAAAGAAAATCTGTTTTCTGGGAACTGCCTTACTGGCCTCACCTAGACACACGTCATAGCATTGATGTAATGCATGTTGAGAAAAATGTCTGCGACAGCTTGCTAGGTCTCTTGCTCAATATTCCGGACAAGACAAAGGATGGGCCGAAGGCACGAGCAGACATGCAACATATGAATATAAGACCTGAGCTGTGGGCAACCAGAGAAACGACCAAGACGGGGAAGAATGGTATCAGAGTCAAGACCAGCTGTCCTGCTGCCTGCTACACTCTGAGTAGAGACGAGCTCCATAGCCTCTGCGAATGCCTCTATGGTGTCAAAGTTTCTTCGGGTTACTCCGCAAACATCCGGAAACTTGTTGACATGAAGACTCATCGACTGATTGGCATGAAGTCTCATGACTGCCACGTGATGATCACACAGATACTGCCTGTCGCAATTAGGGGTATCATGGAGCCAGGTGTCCGCAAGACGATCACGGATCTTTGTAACTTCTTCAACACTATCTGTCAGAAGTCAATCACGGTGCAACGCTGCCTGAAACTGAAGGCCGAGATCACTGTCATACTATGCGAACTTGAGATGTATTTCCCTCCAGCATTCTTCGATGTCATGGTACATCTTATGATCCATATCGTCCCGGAGATACTGGACCTCGTCCCGTGTTTTTGCACAACATGTACCCGTTTGAAAGGTACAACGGGGTTATCAAGCGCTACGTTCGTAACAGATCGCATCCGGAAGGTAGCATCATCCAAGGCTATGTTACCGAAGAGGGCGTCGAGTTCTGCACGGATTACATGCGTGATCAGAAACCTATAGGTGTTCCAGTTTCGCGGCACACAGGCAGGCTCGACGGTAAAGGTGCGATCGGGCATAAAAATTTACATGTGTATCGATCGGAAAGATCAGATGACTACAACAGGGCACATTTCGTGGTGCTGCAACACTTGGCTGTGGTACGGCCTTATATTCAGATCCACATGAAACAGTTGCGCGAAGCTAATCCGAAAAAGGGCACAGTTGCGCTCACGAAAGAACATAACGCCAAGTTCTCCCGGTGGCTAAAGGACTACTGGTACGAAAGGGAGCCGACAAATAGAGAAGAAGAAACCATCCGAATGTTGTCACAAGAACCCGATAGCAAAGTCGTCACGTGGCAATCGTATGATATCAACGGATACACATTCTATACCAAGGCTCAAGACCGGCGCAGTACATACCAGAACTCCGGTGTAACGCAGGAGTCCAGAACTGGTCATCATGGCAAGAAGTGTAGGTACTACGGCGTGATCGAAGAGATCTGGGAACTTGACTACACGGTGACCAAGATCCCCATGTTTCGTGTCAGATGGGCGAAAGACGTCAAAATCGAAGATATGAACACCAGTACCATGGTGATACCTCCACCGATCCCTATGGAGTCACGACAAGTCAAATCAATCAGTCCCAAAGATGAGCCATGGGTATTAGCCAAACAGCTCGCCCAAGTGTTCTACATAACAGATCCAAAGAATAAGAAGCGCGTTGTCGTGAGGAAAGGGAAAAGGAGTATTGTCGGAGTCGATGGTGTAGTTGACGAAGAGGACTACGACCAGTTCGACGATCCGGACACAGAAGAAGAGGATGTTGATGATCGAACGAGCAAGAGGCGCAGAAGTTCTCAGGATGCGTGCCCGTACATAAGACGCAGCCACGACGAAGGCCTGACGTATACCACCAAGAAGATCAGAAGTACTATTGAGAAGCGTGTCGAAGACGACGAAATCTAGGTTTCCGATCAATTCAGAATTAAGGAATCTCAATATGTTCGGAACTTCGTGAAATAGCTAGGTCAATATGTAATAATATCATTTTATCGAATTGAATGGTTAATATATCATATATGTTTGGAATATGCTGCATCTGTGCAATTAGAAAGAACTGAAGCAAGAAAAGAGAGAGAGAAAGAGAATAGCGAAAGCATAAGAAACGAGAGTACAAAACAAGCAAAGATCTGGTAGAGAGTTTTAATAAAGAAACTTAACGAATGTTTAGAGAGATAAGAGAAAGAGAAAAGAGAGAGGAGAGAGAGAATAGAAAGAGAAAGAGTTAGAAGCAAAATACTAAAGTGAATTTAAAGTTAAACAACAAAACTAAGAAAAATATAAGAACAAAGAGTAGAAGTTAAGAAGAAAGAGAAAACCAGCAAAACTGGAAACAAGGCAAACCAGCAAAAGTAGGAACTTCTACTGACGGGCAAATTAATGCGCACCCGTCAGTAGAAAATGCGGCGCAAACCCTAATATTAAATCACTGACGGGCAAGGTTTGTGTGCCCGTCAGTGGAAGTGAACTTCCACTGACGGGCGTGTATTGACATGCCCGTCAGTGAAAGTCCCTGTTAACTACCACTGACGGGCTCCTTGGTGTGCCCGTCAGTGATTTTGCCGCCCTATTTAACTGGCACTTAGCGAAATTTTTGGACCATTCGTCTCGCGCGTTCTAGTTTTTGGAACCAGCCGCGAGCGCCCGCGCCTACCCCCGCCGCCAGGCTGCCGCGCCGCCGCCCCGTGCTCCCGTCGCATCCCCGAGCCCCGCCGCCCCGGCCCCGCCGCCTCCCCGAGCCCCCTTCGGCGCCGCCGCCCCGAGCCCCCTTCGGCGCCGCTCCCCGAGCCCCCTTCGGCGCCGCCCCGAGCCCCCTTCGGTGCCGCTCCCCGAGCCCCCCTTCGGCGCCGCCCCGAGCCCCCTTCGGTGCCGCTCCCCGAGCCCCCTTCGGCGCCGCCCGCGCCCTAGCACCGCCGCCCCGAGCCCCCGCACCACCACCGCCCGAGGGAGAAGCGCCGCCCGCCCGAAGGAGAAGCGCCGCCGCCGTGCAAGCCCTTTGCTTCTGGATCGAGCTCCGCCCACCCCGTCGTGCAAGGTAAATTGCTTCCATCAGGGCTGCTTCCAGCACACCCTTTGCTTCTGGATCGAGCTCGCTGATGAACTTAAACGGGGCAGGCCAAACCATGGGCTCTGCTGATGAAGGGTTAAGCAAAGCTGCACATAGTGTCTGTGTGTCTCGTGTTGTTTGTTGTTGTATGCGTAATCAGCTATCGATTGATTGCAATTTGTGAGCACGAATGATGATGGTGATGATTGCAAAGATTCCTTATCTGCAAGCTTTCTACATGGAGTAGCATTGCATCGTACTCTTATCCCTATTTATTTTCTAATCTGAAAGATGATTGATAAATCTGGATGGGAGTATCCATATTAAAGGTTCATGTGAACTCAATTATTTACTCGAGGGAACTGCTCCTGAAGAATTCAGATTGTTTTCTTTTTCTTCTTGTAAAAGGAACAGTATGGTGTGGATAGGCTGGGATGCTGTTGCTTCCACGGCTAGATGCACATTCTTCCATTGCATCACTTGGTGTGTGTTGTTACTTGTTTAGGCTAGCTACTGCTTCCTATGTAAAGTATTTCTTTTGCGCAGATGTTCACCATATTTTATGAAAATGGTGGGCCCCTTGACCTTAATAAATTACCGTCATTGTGGTGGTATATTGCTTTTGGGCATATAGGCTACAGTGTAAGTAGCCATGTACAAAGAAAAAAAAATTAGCCATGTAAGGATTAAATTGCTTTGCTGGATCTGGCTGGTTTTGCTTAATATATTGGATGCATGATATGGTCATTAGTTGTGGCATTTGGACTTGATGTATGTGAGAGATACTCCGTCTGTATTTGATCAACAGTTTAGTTAACTATATTAGAGTGTTGAATGATTTGTTATAGTACTTTGAGTTATATGTGGGCTATTGAGTATATTGAGTACTTTGAGTTATATGTGGGCTTTTGTCCTTAGACCGTGTTGAGATTTTGGAGGGCTAACTATTGCATTCGTTCTATAGAAACATCTGATGATATTTTGTTTGGAAATTTTGCATTTAATGAATTCAAGTGTTCAAGTGGTTTTGTCGTCTTTCAGTGGTGTGATCTGTGCCTTCTGCATTCGTCAGCATTTGCGTATGGAGCAAAGTTCTTTTCAGCATTTCTGTTTTGCGCATAGAGTTACGAAATATTGGTTCCAATGACATGCATGCCCGTATGGATTTTTTGATTGTTTGCTTTGAGAGAAAGATGTGTTCTGAGGATGTGTGGTTTGTTTCAGTTTCTTAATAACTCGGAAAATGGAATCGTCGCCAACCCGGGAAGTAGCCCGCGTAGATGATGACAGCGCGGCGCCCCTAGACGTGGCGGCCCCTATTGACGCCCCGCTCCTAACCGATCAGACAACTCCTGAGCCGGCCATTGAACCTGCCGTCCAGACGGAGAATGTACCTACGGCCATTGAGTCGGCACGAGATGAAGAGAGTGCGGAAGGATCGTCAGACGCTTCTCGATCAAGCGAGTCAGGGTCAGAGGAACATGAGGCGCCGGAGCCGTCGTCAGCACCAGAGAAGCCGAAGAGACGGTACAACCCTAGAGGAGGGAACCAGCTGACGAACGAGACGTTCGTCGTCACCCGGGTAGGCGTGACAGGTGTTCCTGCAAGTCCTGAGAAGGCAGCGAAGTCGTTCAGCAACACGTGCGGGTGCATCGTCCGCGAGCATGTCAGGATCACCTGCCAGGACTTCAAGAAAATGACGGACGGCCAGAAAAGGGTCCTCTTCGACAAGCTCTGGGATAAGTATGCTGTCCCAGAGGCTGACAAGGAAAGAGTCCGAAGAAAAGCGGACAGCATCATGTGTGCCGCGCTAAGGACATGGCGATATGAAGCAAGGAAACTGCTAGATGCCGATTTCGATACTGTAATCAAACAGAAATGGCCAAAGGTAGAACTCGAGCACTGGGAGGAGTTCGTTGCGGACATGAATAGTGACGAATTCAAGGAGAAGAGTCGCCGGGCGAAGGAGCTACACGCGAAGAACAAATTCCCCCACCACCTTGGCAGCCGAGGTGTTCCCGGGAAGAGACCGATTTGGGAGAAACAGGACGCCGCGCTGATAGCGGCTGGGAAACCGGTTCCCTTCGCCGATATTGAGCAGGAACGCGCCCAGATCTGGATGAGGGCGCACACAGTTTCGGACCCAGCCATTGGGAATCCTATCATCACGGACCCTGAGCTCCAGGCGGTCTCCGAGAGATTGGTAAGTTCGATTAATCCGATGTCTTCTTCGAATATGCTGTTGTGCTTCCAGTTCGCTAACGGTCCGTACGTTGTGCCGTTTATGTTGCAGAGGCAGCTGTCCCAGCAGCCCGCCAGCTCCCAGGAATCCGTCCAGAGCCAGAGGTGGGAAGACCATCTCTCGCAGGCTCTAGGGACGAAGGAGAAGACAGGGCGTGTCCGGGGGGTCGGGAGCGGCGCTATCTGGGACGCAGTGTTTCCCCTGGACCCCGAGGCTGCCCGCCAGAGGAGGAGAGGAAGGCAAACATCTCTAATGCAGGAGATGATAAGGGCAGCCGAGGAGGCTGGCAAGAAGGCGGCCCAAGAATTCTTAGCGTCTAGAGGCTACGATGCGTCTCGGCCACCTGTCCATCCTCATGGACATCAGGGCGCCTATCCGGCTGGATGGAGCAGCTGCGCCTCAGCCTCCGACAATGCCCCCGAGTCGCCAAGTGCCGTCGAAGACATCGCTGTAAGCTTCGTCGCCACCATGAATCAATTAATTAATAGAATTGTGCAGATAACAATGCTCTAATTCGACACAATGTTTGTTACGCAGGACCCCACGAAATGCCACCTCACAATCCCTTTGCCTGGCGTGAAGAAGACGGTTGCACACGGCCTTGTCTTCCCAACGGCGGAGGGCGCGACATGCCACAACGTTGCAGTACCTCCCCACATGGCGAGGGTGCAGGTGGACCGCGTCGTCGCCGAGTTCAGTGACGTCACAGTCCCTGTCGCCCCTGAAGAGGATGTCACGAAGCTGGGAGACTGCAAAGGGTACTACATCCTGTGGCCGAAGAGCCAGATAACTATCCTCGGGGTGTCATCCCCGTCTGTTTATATTCCTTTGTTATCTTTTACGCAGCGACCACTGGATCCTCATCATCATCGACAAGTCTTCCAGATTCATATACTATTTTGATTCCCAAAGAAGTGCCAACCGGGACTTCTCAGGAATTAAGCAAGTTCTGGAAGACGCCTTTTGGGAATACAACTTGCGGGGGGGAGGAGCAGAGAGCAAGAGCAAGAAGCTGACCCACAAATTCAACTTCCCTTGCAGGCAACAGCCGGAAAATAGTGTTACATGTGGGTATTACGTCTGCGCTCACATGGACTCCTTCGTCATGTCCCAGAACCCTCAGTGGAGCCGGGACCAGTTCAATAACTTCATACACGACCTGGCGGAGGAAAAGTACGACTGGAGGAAGGACTTTGCCCGCATCCAGAAGACTTTCGCGTACGTCATCAACAACGACGTCATCCGGCCAAGCGGAGATTTCTACGCGGGAGTCCAATTACCCCCTTCCCGCCGCCCTGCAAGTACTAGCGAAGCGTCGTAGACGTAGATTAGTAGGGCTACTGAGAATAAACATTGTTAAATGCAATTGTTTGTCGTTTTAATTCGTTGTAAACTTGTTTTTATATGTGTATTTACTATTTGTGATATTAATTTGGTATATGTGATTCGTATTTCTGATATTAAATGTTACATATGCTTAATATTTGACATACTAATTGCTGTATAATATTCATATTGCGTTTCCAGAAAATAATTTAAAAAAAAAGTGTGACCATACTTTCACTGACGGGCACATAAACGTGCACGTCAGTGGAAATATATCATCGCTGACGGGTGAGGTATCACTGCCCGTCAGTGAAAGGTGTTGTCAGGATGTTTCCACGCGCCCTGAACTACCTCTCTGCTGACGGGCAAGTCGGGCCCGTCAGTAAAAGTTCACAACTACTGACGGGCACACAAACGTGCACGTCAGTGAAATTGTATCATCGCTGACGGGCCTAGTCAAATTGCCCGTCAGTGAAAGTAACAGTCAGGACGCCCTGAACCACATCTCTGCTGACGGGCTAGTTGAGCCCGTCAGTAATTGTTGACATCTACTGACGGGCTTGGTGCCCGTCAGTGAACGTTGGACTTCCACTGACGCGACGTTAGTGACGGGCCGTAAACCCGTCAGTGAAGGGGTTTTAGTGCCCGTCAGTGAAGGCGTTTCCTGAGGTAGTGGAGCGAAACGGTGAAAGTTTAAGATGACAATTTTATCTATGAGTATTCATGGACATTTGACTCGATTGAGTAGGATATAGGTAGCACTTAAGACATATGGATTTTTACGAGTGGGTACCCTATAAGATATGGGCAGAACGTGGATACCAATTTATACCTATAGATGGGTACCAAAAAAATTAAAAATTAATTAAATCTAATATGATATGTGGACCTAGGGAGGGAAAGGCATATAATTTCAAAAACTTAGTGAACCCTACAAGCATTCTCCTCCCTTTTCACTTCTCATCCGTCACACACCCTGTACTAGTACACCACATGGATGCGTTATTCTACACGCTGCTGTAGAATAGTTTATTCTGTGCTATCTTGTTTTACAATATTATGTACAATAATTTATGATATTTTCTACAATGATTTACGATCACATATTTATAACACAAACTTACAAATTTTATTATCTGCCAACATTTTCATAAAATTTACAATTTTGTATACATAATTTTAAACGACTGATTTCATACATATTAACTCAGCTGTAGAATAGCACATATATCCACCCGCCGCATCATGATATATATATCCACCCGCCGCATCAGGCGGGTTCGAGCTACCAGCGCGAACTGTTGGCACTTTGATCAATTATATCGTCAGGAAAAGGAGGTACAAATAGCCGCTGTTGTGACGAAAATAAGGGAAGAGCAACCCGAACAACTGAGGCAACAACGTCTTAACGTATGAGATGTGCCGGACAGGCTACGATCTTGGTGCATCGAGCTGACCTTCTTGGCTACAAGAGCGGGTGGGCCCGTTGGAAAATCTGGAAGCCGTGTGGTTACGGTCATTCTTTTTTTTCTCTTCGCTAGGAGACGATGCATGGAACATTGTATGCCACATCTGAACCAATCACAAGTTTGCATTATCCCTGTTAACCCACGAATTCGTGACACTTCCGCAGACAGAGGCATCGTGCATCTCAGATTTTCAGTCGGCAACTTGTTGCCATCAATGAAGCGCGCGAGAGATGCACATCCTTACAGGTCCCAATCCTATCATTGCGCATTCTGGAACAACAGCGACGTCTCCTGGCGCGATCTCGTCACGTTTCACTCACCACTCCAGCGGCAATTCCCTTCCGAGCTGCACAACTTGTCCTGGGATCTGGAGAGCAAATGGTAGTCTGCCGGATTTACGGTGTTTACAGCTTCCAACAAAGGCCAATCGTCTGAATTGTTTTCATACTTAATTCGCTTTCGTCAGGTATGTATTAAGCGTAAGCCACAACAATGCTGATCGCATGGCAGATTGAATGACGGTTCAGTGGGTGATAACGTAAAAAATAGCAATGTGCCAGGCTGAAACCGCCAGTTTCCATCACATGATCCAGGTTTTCTAGATTTGCCTGGCGTGGAAGAATGAACCGTCACGGGACACTATTTTTGCAAATTATACAGCTAGCGTTCCACTTCCACATACCTATAACGTATTTGCTGACGTGGATGCGCATCACTTTAGATGATTTTCTTCTCACACCGGCTGACGGCTGCATATTATTTGTTAGGATATAATTAACTTTTAAATAGACAGTAATCCTACGCAGCGTCTGCTTAGCATAAAGTCAAGTTAAGAGGTTAATCAACGTGTCAAAATGAAAGTCGAAGAAAAAACCATTAGGTTACGAGAGCTAGTTCACCATAGATCATATATCATCTTATCTTTCTAATCTATCATAGATTCATGGACTAAGTTTTATCCTTCTACTCCTTTATTTCCAATCCCTCAAGAGCATTATTGGTCATTTGTCAAGGAGCTATTGTCTATATAAATTCTCATAGGGGTGTAAAATTCATCTTATAAATAAGAAATTTTGTGGGGAGAGGTTTAGAGCTCTAAGTCACTAGCCAAGTCATAGACGGGGTTCCTCTCTTGACATAGGACTAGACTATGCTCCATGAGGTGGCCGAACATATTCAAAAAACATCGACGTGTCTCATGTTGTTGAGCGTACAGTGACCACCTAATAAGGCCGTCGTACACGGCTCATAACTATTGCATCCTAACCCTCAAGCTATCAACAACCATTCTTCTATGTTGTTTCCATAACGACAACCGTGGCATTATCCATGGAGAATCTAGCCAACGTGAGAAGCTATGACCCTACTAAAGCAAAATCTCGATGAAGCTGAGGGATCGCTTGCCAGACCAAAGGCACAATGACTCAAGGTTCAAAGAAGAAAAGCCGCACCTTGAAGACGACCGAAGAAGGCCACTCCAACATCGAATGCATTGTGGACATGGAAGGGATCATCCAAACCGATCTCCTCGCGACCACGCTACCGGTCTTGCTAGAGGGTGAGGAACTCCTCAAAGACGTCCTGCCCGGAGCTCGCCAAGGCATCTGAAGAGTCCTCAATGACACTCCGAGAAGGCTGAAAGTGCATCTTGGCCCCTCTAAGTGAGTTTTGGTGATTAGTGACAAAACAATTAAGAGACTAATATGTGCATCGAGTGTGAATAGATTGTTAGTCCCATGAAGAAGTGTTTTTACCAGCATTTGTGACCCTAAAAAGTTTTAAAAGAAGGACGGCTTCAAGAAATAAAGATTAAAGATATTTTCTAGCTCTCTTGGTGGTTCGTGAAATCACATTGAGTCTAGGGCAAGCTGTACTATTAAGGGGGATGAAATCAAGAAGCCGGTGAGACTGTCTTGCTAATGCTCAACCAGGAACTAATTTTAAAATCCAAAGATGTCTTTCATATCTCTCCACACACTTTTTCAGCAAAAGTCGGAATCTCTAAGATTTATTTTGGAGCATTCGATATTCAGTTCTGTGTGTGGAGTTAGGGGACTCGGAGCCTCCGAGTTGCCATTCCTGTCCAGATTTTTGAATGTGGGAACATCCGAGATTTTCCAGGAACCTCTGAATCAATTCTGGAATCATCTAAGTCCTCAGTGCCCTAAAGTCGAAGCAACTAGAAGTTTTCTAGATGCTTTGAGTTTCTATTCTGGACTTCCTTTGAAATCTCGGAATGTCCGAGTGTGTTTCCCAGAACCTCTGAGTTTTTGTTTTGGAATAGCCAAAGTCCTAAGTGCTCTAAAGTCCGAGCAACTGAAAGTTTCCTGGATGCTCTGAGTTTCTGTTTTGGACTGTCACACCCTGATTTTCTGAAACCTGAAAATTAGGGCTACAATTTTTTTTTGTGCTAATAATAACATTTTCACAAAAGTATCTAATTAAAATCCTATCCTCCATCTCAGAGACCACGTCCTCGTCTGGTATAACTGCCAGGTGAATCACCCTCTCCTCTTGATGCATGTGTTCAAAACTCCATCACGTTTATCTTTTCCTCAAATCCAATGTTGCGTCCCTAGACGTAAGGCAATTCCGCCTGTCTTTTCCCTACCGAACTCCTCGTGAATGCATACCCGTATATCTACAATTCCCTACGTGCATATACCCCTATATATATGTGTGTATGTTCATCCATCACACGGTTACCTCTATGCCTATGCGTATGTCCTACTAGGCACGCGTATATGGATATGCCTCTCTGTGGAGACTTGTACCACTTTTTTTTAATATAGACCACCTACCCGATTGTCTAATAAACCCCACTTATATCGACATGTGCGATTTCTCACCTATCCATGCGGCTAGCTATCTGGCTACCCCCCCCCCTCCTCAATTGATCGTCCATTGGTATAAGCATAGGTATAGTCGTCTATATATATATATATATGCATGTGCCGACCTTCATGTCTACTTCTGACTCTCTGTACATATGTATATGTGCATCTATATTCTGCTACCTCTTCTCTCGCCTAGAGGGATCTATTCTCATGGTCTTATGCCATGTGGTCGTACTCCTTATCTTCTCCCTTCTTTGGATTTCCAAAAAAATAAATCTAAATGTCAATACTCTAAACCCCGGCACCCTTGTCTTGCCTAATTAATCATATAAATTTCCAAAGCAAAATGCTCGGGATAATATTTCTAGGATGTACGAAATCCATCTAGTTTTTGATTATTTAAACATCCAAAGAAACCTGTGACCTATTTTGCTCTGCGAATGGAATTTACCTAGTGGTAGTAATAGTATATCGCTTGGTGCAAACCTTTTTGTGTAATAAAATCAGCAGCCACATGTATGTATGTTCATAAGCATGTATGAGACATAGACCCATCCCGCTTGCTGCACCTTTCCTCATGACCACCTCTACGACCCATTATGGAATACATACACACATAGGTGCACTACCTGCTCAGGTGCACATGCTTAGATATATAGGAAAAATCTTAGTACTTCCGGTGAATTCATTCCTTTGCAAGCTTCTTCACCTGTGCAGCCGAAACCAGCTCGGGAAAAATTAAGTCTAGTAGCACACACACTGTCGATCCCTCTCTGCTTTCTGCTGTTAGCCATCCTTGAACAATGTGCCACCGCAGCATTTGGTGCTAACCTTCCCTGTTGATCTATAGCACCTGCTAGCTACCTGTCTTCTTTCTTTAATTCTTCCTCGTGCCAGTGAAAAGACGTGGCAGCTCTGCCCCTCTCTCTTTCGGTAAAAAGCCATATTTAGCCCCGTATCGCCGATCAATTGCAAAATTAGCTCCCTGTTAAAAAAAAAGTCAAAAAGACCACTTGCCGAGGGTGGGATCTGCGGCACCCAACCTAACGTGGGTGGGATCCACGTCACGTCACCTGCCGCAAGTGGGATCCGCGGCAGGTCACATCCCGCGGTAGGTGGGTGGTGCGGGTCCCAGGTGCAGCAAGTGGGAGCTTTTTGAATTTGTTTTATTGAGGAAGCTATTTTTGCTATTGTCCGATGATACGGGGCTAAATATGGCTTTTTGCCCTCTCTTTCCCCTACCCCGCAGGCACATTGCTCCTCATGCCATCTTAACTTCAACTATATCAGACGGTGCCTAACCTTCCGGCAACTCTGCAGCATTAGCCAACCCTCCCCATTGCTCCTCATTCCATCTTAACTTCAACTATATCAGACGGTGCCTAACCTCCTGGCAACTCTGCAGCATTAGCCAACCCTCCCCCTTTTCTCCCCTATATTCTCACCAAGTAGCTCCATATACATCTTCTACCTCCTGAGCTCCTCACCTCCTGGTTCCTCTCCATTCACCTACAACCAAGCTTCAACTCTTTCTCCCTCTGTCAGTTCTTTTTCCCGAGTTTCTCTCCTTGCCAAGCTACCTTCTTCTCTGTCTGCTCTTCCTCCCTATCCATTCTCCTCCTCAAACAACCAGCCGAGCTCCTCTTTGCATTCTCCTCCCTTTCTACTTCCTCTGGTTCTCCTCTACCCTCCAGGATCTAGCCAAGCCGAGGAGCACCTGAGCTCACCTCGAGCGCCACCCTAGAGCTGCGCCATCCCGTGTCGCCATTCTGGACACCGCCAATGCCAGCCTCTGTCTACAGCCAGACCGCCGCGCCTCTGGTCCACCATAGGCTGCCAGCGATGCTCCAACCCTGCCGCCTCCATCCGGTCTGCCCCAGCATCTTCAGCTCGGAATAGTAGTCGCCTCCTCGCAGCCGGCAAGGTAAGCCAAGGCGAGCGTTTTCACAGCCGTCGGGATCTAGCCACTTTTGCTCTTGGCAACGTCACCGCCACCATCTGATTCCCCGAGCTTCGCCGAACATCGCCAAGCGTGCAGCGCGCTGTCACCTCTCTCGGCAAGTCCGCCGCCTACCTGCGTTTGACTTCCTCCCTCGCACCGCGGCCACGCTCCAAGGTTGACATCGCAGGACCCGCCGCTCGTCCCTCGGTGCTCGCCGCCGCCGGATCCGCTGAGCTCGTCCTGGGCGCTGCCCCAACTAGCTAGGATCTCCGCCCCTCATGACGACGCCACCACCACCAAACCCCGTTGGTCACCGCCGCCTACCCCATCGCCGCTTTTTTTGCTCCAGCCATCCCCGCCGACCACCGGCGCTCCAACGGATGAACGACGGTGAGTGCCACCCAACCCTCGTCAGTCTAACCTCCCTCCCAAATCCACGCTTAAACCCTAAGCTATGTTTAGCGCCCAAGTTACCAGCTCGGCCCATAAGTCGTTCGGCCCACGGACAGCCCGTTAGAGGACATGTACTTAGCAGAGTACGTCTTCTCGTTGCGGAGACGTACTGCCTGGTTTCCTTCTGTCTGATTACGTTTTCCCCTTAGGAAGACGTGTCGGAGTATTATTCTGGCAATACTAATTATGGGGCGGTGTGAGCACAGCAAATCAGGATGGCTGCACACGGGAGACAAGATTTAGACAGGTTCAGGCCCTCTCGGAGAGGTAATACCCTACGTCCTGTGTTTGGTAGCTGGTATTGCTGTATCCCGAGTGCCGCAGGCCCTAGAGAATCGATCTCGAAGGGGCCTGAGCTATGAAACAATGGAGACGATGCTGGATGTAAAGCGATGCCGATCGGAGGTCCCCTACCGAGCCTTATATAGCCGGCCGGGGTAGGGTTACAGAGTCCGGATCGGGTTAACAGATATGTTTCCTATTTGGTTACAACTGATTCTGGGTAAGCCGGACAGGTATTAGTCCTTGTCTTGTACTCCACGTCGGTGAGGTGCCCCCGTGTTGTAGTCGGACTCCGAGTAGTCGGCCCGGCCCATCGCGTGGCCGGGAGGCCGGATTCGCCCTCCTTGGTGATACCCGGGTGGCATATCACCATCAGTAGCCCCCGAGTCCTTCGTGGTCTTGCCGCTACCTGCCTCTTCCCCTGATTAGGTTTTCCGACTGGCCTTGGCTTGCGGGGAGATCACGAAGGGCTGACCGGACTCCTGTGGAAAAGACAATTAAAGCCAAGTAACATTCACCCGTAAGGCAGGAACGTTAAGGGCAGGTGAGCTATTAACGGGTAATCTCTGGTGGCATCCGATCCATCCCTGAGGACAGGGACCGGCTGATAACCCAGCGTGGGGCTTGCCATCAATCCCGACTGAGTTCCCGAGTAGCACCCGACCTTCCCGAGTGGGTCAAGGCCGGCTTGTGTCCCCTGAAGGAATGCCTCTGAAACTCCAAGTCCGGACCAGAGAAAACAGTCACGGCGCATAGGTTCCTGAGTTTCGAAGTCTTATGCCGGGTCATTCCACTGAATCTGGGGATCCCAGATACCAAGGCTTCGAGGCCGGAGCGCCCGACGAGCCTGGGTGAAGAAACCGGCAGCTCCGAGTTGCTCAGCATCCGACTTGAGGCCCTCGGAAGGCACGCCATTTCTGTCCCTCACTCGGGTGTAATCAGCCGACTGCGTTCCTCGCTGGAGGCCAGCCTCTAATACCCTCTGTAGCCAAAGCGCCCGGCGCCGAGTCCTACCCGGCAGCCAGCTAGTGATTCTCGGAGAAATACGCTTTTGCCACCTGTAGCGGAGACGCATTCCGACGGGTTGAATAGCCTGGAGGGCTAACCGTCGGATCTCCTTTATTAAGCCACACGAATCGTGGCGCCATCAAGTCGTGGGTGCGGGATACCCGCAACGTGGCCTGCCCGAAACGCGCGGCGGAATCCGAAACGGCGCGGACGTGGCCGCGGCGAATCCGGAACGTGCGATCGTGGGGAATCCGAACCGCCCGGTCGCTCCCCTTTATATTCGGCAGCGGCTGCGGGAGGGTCCCACGCTCTCAAACACTTCCGCATTCACCCAGCACTTGCCGCTTCGTCTTCCCCTCGCCCCCAATTTCTCCGCGCACTCCAAAACCCTAATCCCCGTCCCGGCTCCGTCGGATGCCAGCCCCGGACTGGGAAGCCGATCCTAACGAAGCCGAGGAGGACGCCTTGGTCTGGAAGCTGCTGACCGGAGGAGAAGGAGAAGAAGCATCCGCCGAACCGATGGCCTCTTGGCAGAAATCGACGACGACGGAGGCGAGACTGGAGACCCTCGTCCGGATGGGGGTCCTGCCGCCCAAAGAACTAGTCGAGTGGCGCGCCGCCGTGGGAGAGGACATTCCCACCCCAAACACCGGCGAGCTGGTGGTCCACAGCCTATTCTTCGAGCGGGGGCTCTCGGTGCCAGTCCACCCATTCCTGCGCGGGCTCCTCTACTACTACGGGCTGGAGCTGCACAACCTCAACCCCAACAGCATTCTGCACGTCTCCAGCTTCATCACGCTCTGCGAATGCTTCCTCGGCATTCGCCCACACTTCGCGCTGTGGAAGCACCTTTTCATGGTGAAGCTGCAGCCGAGCAGGGATCACCCGGCCGTAGTCGGGGGCGCTGGGTTCCAGCTGAGATCCGGTACGGCGAAGGGTTACCCGGCTCCGCCGATGCCGACGTCCCTCAAGGGGTGGCACGCCCAATGGTTCTACTGTGCCAACCCCGACCCGGCGCTGCCGGCCTTCTCAGGCCAAGCACCAGTAGTCAAGCCAAGCTGGTCGGACCTGCCTCTGGAGCGAGAGGAAGGTAGCGCCGCCGTGCTGATGGGGAAGCTCAGCCAGGCGATGAACGCAGGGCTCACCGGGACGGTCGTCGTCGCGACCTTCGTCCGGTGGCGGGTGCAGCCGGCCAAACTCCGGGCGCATCCCATGTATGAGTACACCGGCCCGGAGGACTCGACTCGGGAGGCCGCCGACGAGCTGTCGGAGGGCGAAGTGCAGAGCCGGCTGGAGAAGCTTCTGGCCCAGGGAGCGAGCCTGGACTTCTCCGACCGACCGGCTCCTTTCTGTCGGGCGAACGCGCCGAACGACGTAAGTATCCGAAGCCGTGCCTTTTTGGTTAAATCGCTGACCGAGCCTGACTCGGGTACTGTCTTCATTTCTTCGCAGGATCTGTTCAGCTTCTGTTCCAGCGCTCCCCTCCCGGAGGACGAGATCTGGAACCAGCCACGGTACGCAGACGTCCCGGCGGGCGGAGCCCCGTCGGCGGGGACGCCCTCTTCTAGTACCGGCCCCTCGACGGGGGCCGGGTCTTCTAAGAGCACCGGGCCCTCCAAGGGGAAGGGCCCGGCGATTGTAAAGCCCCCTCCGCCGAGCTCGGCTGCCCAGGACGAGGAGGAGGAGGAGTCGTCGGATGATGGCAGTGCCTTCCGGGTGAAGGCGAGGAGGAAGCCAGCAGGCACCGGTCCGAAGACACGAGGCGGCTCTGACGCCGCGCGGGGCGCCGCTCCGGCTAGACGGGGCGCCCCGGCCTCCCGTGCCCGCCCGGCGGCTCCGCCCGCCGCGGGGGTCGCGCCGACAAGGTCGGGCGGTCGCTTTGCCGGGGGCGCGAGCCCGACGGCGCCGGCTGGCGCTGGTGCCGCGCCATCGGGACCAGAGGTCTCTGCCGCCGGCGGCGGTCCGGCGGCGGCTGGTGATGACGCTCCCCCCCAGTCGGGGGGAGAAGAGAGACGCCGATGCTGCCTTCGGGGCAGCCGGCGGGTTGGGAACCGCGCCGACCCCGACTGCTGCTGCAGCCGGGCCGCGGGTCACGGGGTCCAAGAAGCACCTCGTCGCTCCTCGGTCTTCAAAGTAAGTCCCTTGCCGAGTACTTTTGCAGTTTCTTGCCTTTCTTCGTGCGCTGACGTGGTCGGTGTGGCCTCCGCAGGACGCGAAGGGTGGGGGACATCTCGAAGGTGGTCCCGGACGCCACAGGGTCCGGCCAGGGTGAAGGCCCTGCCACTTCGGATGCCCGGGCGTCCTCGCCTCCGGCTGCGGCGGATCCCTCGTCGCCCCGGCCGCAGTCGCCTCCGCCCGCAGGTGCTCCCCAGCCTTCCGCCGAGTGGCCCGGCGCGCAGCCAGCCGCGCCGGTTGCTCCTCAAGGGGGGGCCTCACCCGGAGCTTCGACGCCGGTGGCACCCGCGGGTGCCGGTGAAGATGCGGCGCTGGGCAAGGATGCGGCGGCGGCTGAAGGTCCGAGTCCCCGCGCGCCTTCGCCGATGCGAGAGATCAGCGCGGCTCCGCCTCTCAAGCCATGCTCCGAGCTGGTACGTCGACCGCTCCGAGTCCGGGGTGCGGACGGTGGGGATCCGGCTTCGACGGTCGACGACGTCGAGGAGGAAAAGGAGTGGCGGGACGCGGCGGCCGCCGCTGAGGAGATCGGGGAGATCCTCCCTGCACTGATGAAGGCGGCGAAGGAGGGCGCCAATCTTCTGAACGGCAGGCTGCTGCCCCTGATGGAGGTGAGTTGTTACTCCCGTTGAGTAGATCCCTTAGGGAGTAGCCCCCGGGCCTCTGCCCGACTGAGTTAGTCGGGCGGAGGGTCCTTTGCTTTTCCCTTGTAGTCTTCGCTCGGGGTGCACAAACAGTGCACCCAGAGGGTGTAGCCCCCGAGCCTGCGGTTGACTAAAATAGTCGGGCGGAGGGTATAGTTGTCTTCTTTTGTCCTTTGTCAGTCGGACTCGGGGTGCACGAACAGTGCACCCAGAGGGTGTAGCCCCCGAGCCTCCGCTTGGTCCTTGGGACCAAGTGGAGGGTTTAATTGATCTTCCCGGGTGACTTCATGTTCTGACTTTGCGTTTTGCGCAGAAGCTGTATCGGCGGTCGGAGGAGAAGACCGCCTTTCTCCAAGACCGGCTGCCGGTCCTTGATCGCCTGGATCTGCGGAAGTCCGAATGGGACAAGATCACCGCAGAGCGGCAGTCGGCGGAGGACGTGGCCCGCAAGCGCGGGGTGGAGATTACCGGCCTGAAGGCCGGCCTTTCACAGGAAATGACGAAGTCCCAAGGTAAGTCAAATGAGTGACCTTGGTGCCTTTCCCTCGTCTGTTTGTCGTTGTGCTGACAGGGTGTCATCTGCAGCAGCCGAAGAGGAGGTCGCCCGGCTGAGGTCGGAGCTCGAGGCGATGACGGCCCGAGCCCGTGATCTGGACGCCGCCAGGGAGCAGGCTCGGAAGCTCGAGGAGGAGCTGGCAGCGGAAAAGGCCCACACGGAGGAGCTTGGGCGCGAAGCCGAGTCTGCGGCCAAGAAGGCCGCGGACTTAGAGACGGCGCTTGCGTCGGAGAAGGCTCGCGCTGACTTGGCGGAGAGGATGGAGAAACAACTCGGAAGCGACGCCGAGTCGGCGGCCAAGAGAGCCGCGGACGCGGAGGCAGCCGCCGAAGCCGCGAAGAAGGCCCTTGCGGCGGCGGAGTCCGGTAAGTGCCGTTTCTTGGCTTTGGCCCGTCCGGCTGTCTCCTTTTTGCTCAATTGCCTTTTGTGGTGCAGAGTCGAAGGCGGCCCTTGAGAAGTCCCGTGGGATCCTCGGGTCGCTGATGAAGGCCGGGCAGGCGGCGTGCAGCACCCTCTGGCCGGACGAGGCAGCGCCGGACTCCGTCGCGGTGGTCGCCGAGCGGCTGAGCGAAGTACCGACCCGAGTGGCCTTCATCGAGGAGGAGAGCGCGAGGACGGGGGGCGGCCTGGTCTTGGCAGTGGCGCGGTCCCACCACCCGACACTGGACCTGGAGGCCATCGGGGAGGGGTACGCGGCGGACCTGCCCGATGAAGACATCCCGGGGATGGTGGAGTCCGTCGAGCCCACCGTCGAGTCGCTGCTAAGTCGCTCCGGCCTGTAGATAATAGGAGTAGATGTGAACTGCTCGGAATAGCCGAATAGATTTTGTAAAGGACTCGGGGGTGCCGAGTTGCTTTGTTGTGCACTCGGGATGCCCGAGTGACTTGTGTTAACTTTATGAGTTTTAACAAGTAAATGCTTGGCCCCGTCAAAGAAAGAAACTTGTGCTCCTGTGTATGTAAGCTTGTGCGTTTTGTGCTCTTTGCCGATCCGTCGTAGCCTCCTTTGCATGGGGATTAGCCGTGGGCGTGTGTCCCGATTAGCGTAAGGGTGTGGCGTAGACCGGCGACCGGAGTCAAGGAGTTAACGTTAGACTTGTATACACAGTACTTAAGCATTTTGCGCTGACGGCGACCCGGATGGTGATCCGCCGAGTGCCTGCCACGAACGGGCGCAGCAGGGCAGTCGGGTAGAGAGGTACTTTTGAAGGAAACAAAAGCAAAATATTTATTATTATGTCGGATATACTTAGGAAAAGGGTTTAAGCATAAAAACGACGTAGCTGTTCTATGTTCCATGCGTTGGTGAAGACGTTGCCGTCGCCGTCCTTCAGTCGGTAAGCCCCCGGGCGTAGCACCTCAGCGATTATGTACGGGCCCTCCCATGGCGGCGAGAGCTTATGCTGTTCCTTGTTTGATTGGACTCGGCGTAGGACCAGGTCGCCAACATTGAAGGAGCGGCCGCGTACGTGCCGACTGTGGTAGCGCCGTAGGGCCTGCTGGTACTTAGCCGACCGCAGGAGGGCGACTTCGTGAGCTTCTTCGAGCTGGTCGAGGGCGTCGTGCCGGGCTTCTTCGTACTCGGCTGCGTTGAAGGCTCGGACACGCGGGGACCCGTACTCCAGCTCAGTCGGGAGGACAGCCTCAGCACCGAAGACCATGAAGAAAGGTGTATAACCCGTTGACCGGTTAGGCGTGGTCCGGAGGCTCCAGAGGACCGAAGGTAGCTCGGCTGCCCATCTGCCTGCAAATTTGTTCAGACGCTGAAAAATTCGAGGCTTGAGGCCTTGCAGTATTAGCCCGTTGGACCGCTCGACTTGCCCGTTGGTGCGTGGGTGTGCCACGGCGGCGAAGTCGAGGCTGATGTTGTAGTCGTCGCAGAATTGGAGAAACGCCCGGCCAGTGAACTGGGTGCCGTTGTCCGTGATAATGCTGTTGGGTACGCCGAACCGGAAGATGATGCCCCGCACGAACTCGACGGCCTTTTCAGCAGTTATCGTGGCGACCGGCTTGGCTTCGATCCACTTGGTGAACTTGTCGACCGCGACGAAGAGGTGCGTGTAGTCCCCGGGCGCTTTCTTGGACGGGCCGACCATATCCAGTCCCCAGACTGCAAAGGGCCAAGTGAGCGGTATGGTCTGGAGGGCCTGAGCCGGCAAGTGTGTCTGCCGGGCGAAGTATTGGCACCCTTCGCAGGTGCGAACGATGTGTTCCGCGTCGGACACGGCAGTCGGCCAGTAGAAACCTTGTCGAAAGGCCTTCCCGACTAGTGATGCGGGCGCAGCATGGTGTCCACACACTCCCGAGTGGATCTCGCGCAGGAGCTGTTTTCCCTGGTAGTCGGGTATGCACCGTTGGAGTATCCCAGAGGTACTCTTCTTGTAGAGTTCGTCTTCTATGATGACGAAGGACTTGGCGCGTCGCGCAATGCGGCGTGCCTCGGTTTTGTCGGACGGGAGGGTGTCCCGCAAGAGATAGTCCAGAAAAGGTGTAGTCCAGTCGGAAGTGACGGCGAGGACCTCCGCGGGAGGCTGCTGAGTAGCGTCACTCTCCGGGACTTGTGGTTCTTCGGTCTCGGGCGGCGCGTCCGCCTTGATAGAAGGGGTGTGCAACTCCTGGAGGAAAACTCCCGTCGGGACGACGTCCCGACTGGATCCCAGTTTGGCGAGTGCATCTGCGTCTTCGTTGTCGCGGCGCAGAACGTGAGTAATCTCAAGACCATCGAACTTGGCCTCGAGCTTGCGAACTTCTTGGCAGTAGGCCTCCATGGAGGGGTCGCGGCACGACCAGTCCTTCATTACTTGCCGGACCACCAGTTCCGAGTCACCGCGCGCAAGGAGGCGGCGAATCCCGAGTGAAACCACAAGACGAAGACCGTGGAGCAGAGCCTCATACTCGGCGACGTTGTTGGATGCCGGGAAGTGGATCTGCAGTACGTATTTGAAGCGCTCACCCTTGGGAGAGATGAGCACAACGCCTGCCCCCGCGCCCTGGTGTTGGGGAACGCGCTACGCAAAACAAAATTTTTCGCGCACGAACCAAACCAAGAAACACTATCGAGGTGTAGGTAACGATATCATACCTTCGACGATCACGTCAATGCAGCGGAAAAGTTGACCGATGTCGATGAAGTCCGCAGACTCCCGCAGCTAGGTTATACCTCCCAGCCACGAGAGCGATCTCCTCGTGTATAGTTCGCCCGATCAAACGCCGAAGTATACGACGTCTCCGAGGTATCCGCGCGTACCGGATCAGCGATACCGCGGTAATGAGTGGACCAGCACACAAGAACAGCGGGGATCTACGAGAAGGAGAAGCAGCAGCGCGCCGGCAGCTGTACTAGATCCAATCTAGAAGAGAGAGAAAAAGAAGGCTGTGGCCAATCTAGAGATGGCCGGCCTAGGGTTTAGTCCAAGGGACTAGGGCTGCCTCTGGGGCTGCTTGGGATACCCTTTGAGGTGCCCTGCCCCTCTATTTATAGGGGTTGGGGCAGCTCTCCCTAGGCAGGTGGAGTCCTACTCCAGCAGGGACACCCTGTTGGAGTTGGAGTCCAACTCCACTAGAACCTTCTAGAATTTCTAGAACCTTCCAGAACCTTCTAGAATTTCTAGAACCTTCTAGAACCTTCCAGAACCTTCTAGAACCTTCCAATACTTTCCGGAACACTTCCGGACATCACCGGAACCATCCGGGACCTCCCGGAACACTTTCGAGATCATCCGAAAACACTTTCGGAACCCTTCTCTCTCGTTCTCCATAAATCGTAGCATTCCTAAATGTCGCTAAAACGTTAAGCGTGTGACCCTATAGGTTCGAGTATATGTGGACATGTCCGGAATACATTCCGGTCAATAATCGTCAGCGGGATCTGGACACCCATAACGACTCCCACATATCATCGAAGATCTTTATCGAGCAAACCTTGTATTGTCGCATACAATTCCTTTTGCCTCACGATACATTACACAACCCGAGGCGAGACTTTGACGGTATCCCTGTGATCAACTCCTTGATCACCATACCTAGTTATCCTCGTTACCGGTTTGTACTCTTTTCTCGTTTCCGTATTCCGGTATCCCCGTGACTAACCTTTTAGTCACAATACCTGGCCAGGCGATGCTGGACACCGTAATACCGAGTGGGCCCAGAGTTTATCTCTCCATCGCCGGATGGGCAAATCCCAGTCTTGACATATCTAGAACCACGATATACTTTCTGGTGTACCTGGAAGTCACCTTTATAATTACCCAGTTACGGCGTAACGTTTGATGACCCCAAAGCAACCATCCGGTATCCGGGTCTATGATATTCTCATGGTCTAAGGACGCAAGTAAACGTTAACACATCATGAGAAGATACTGACAACATATTGACGAAGTGATCTCGCAGTATCTCATAAGGGGTCTATCCAACACCATTGTTACCCTAACAATGTGTTCCCATTATTGCCGGCATCCTTGTTACATTAACAATGCCCATGATCAGGAAAACAAGATCATCAACAATACATGAGCTAGTCCAGAGGCCTGACTAGGGATCTGAATGGTGTTTATTATTCCACACATGCAATTAGGTTTTCCTCTGAATCTCATATTCAAGAACCAATGCAATTTTAGCATAGAACATAAACTTAATCATGAACATGAAAATAGAATAATAACAACTTTATTATTGCCTCTAGGGCATATTTCCAACACCTGGAGCATCAGAGAGCCGTCGAAGTAGAGTACCCAGTGCTCGAGGTCGACGACAGAGGGCGGGGACTGGACTTCTGTCCACTCGGCCATGAAGTCGGCGAGAGCCTGGGACTTGATAGCCGTGCGGGGAGCGTAGACGATGCTGAACGCCATAAGCTCCATGGCCCACTTTGCGATCCGACCCGTGGCGTCGCGGTTGTTGATGACGTCGGAGATCGGGAAGGAGCTGACCACCGTGATGGGGTGGCCCTGGAAGTAGTGGACGAGCTTCCGTGATGTTATGAAGACCGCATAGGCTATCTTCTGGATCTGCGGGTACCGCGCCTTGGACTCGGAGAGTACTTCACTGATGAAGTAAACCGGGCGCTGTACCTTCTGAATATGACCGGGCTCGGGACGTTCCACGACCAAGACCGTGCTGACTACCTGAGTAGTCGCTGCGACGTAGAGAAGCAGTGGTTCATTGGGCATGGGAGACGCCAGCACCGGGGGGGTAGCTAAGAACTTCTTCAGGCCGTCCAAGGCGTCCTGGGCCTCGGGAGTCCAGGTGAAGGTATCCGACTTCTTCATGAGTTTGTAGAGGGGCATGGCCTTCTCGCCGAGTCGGGAGATAAATCGACTGAGAGCTGCCATGCACCCGGTAAGCCTTTGGACGTCTTTGAGGTTCTTTGGTGGGGCCATCTTGAGGATGGCATCGATCTTCTCCGGGTTGACCTCGATCCCTCGTTCGGAAACAAGGAAGCCGAGTAGCTTGCCCGAAGGGACCCCGAAAACACACTTCTCGGGGTTAAGCTTCATGCTGAATCTTCGAAGGTTGGCGAAGGTCTCTCCCAAGTCACTCAGGAGGTCTTCTTTCTTTTGGGACTTGATCACCACATCGTCGACGTAGGCTTGCACGTTCCGGCCGATCTGGGACTGAAGGCAGCGCTGTATGCACCGTTGGTACGTAGCGCCGGCATTCTTGAGTCCGAAGGCATGGAGACGTAGCAGAAAGCGCCGAACGGAGTGATGAAAGATGTCTTGATCTCGTCGTCCTCCTTCATCTTGATCTGGTGATAGCCCGAGTAGGCGTCGAGAAAGCACAGAATTTCGCACCCGGCCGTGGAATCAACCACTTGGTCGATGCGAGGAAGAGTGAAAGGATCTTTGGGACACGCCTTGTTAAGGCTAGTATAATCAACACACATCCTCCACTTTCCATTCTTTTTGCGAACAAGAACTGGGTTCGCTAACCAGTCGGGATGATACACTTCTTTAATAAAACCAGCTGCTAGAAGCTTGGCTATTTCTTCTCCTATGGCCTGACGTCTATCTTCAGCGAATCGGCGTAAGCGCTGTTTGACCGGCTTGGCGTCCGGCCGAACGTTGAGAGAGTGCTCGGCAGCCTCCCTTGGAACCCCGGGCATGTCGGAGGATGTCCAAGCAAAGATGTCCCGGTTGTCCTGAAGGAAGCTGACGAGCGCGCTTTCCTATTTGTCGCTGAGCGCAGTCCCGATCTGCGTCGTCTTGGAGGAGTCTTCAGGGTCGAGTTGGATCGACTTGGTGTCCCGCGCCGACTGAAAAGATGTCGACGTTGAAGCTTTCTTGGATGGCGGTGCTTCCTCGACCACGGCTGACTTGAGGTTGGAGAGTATGGCCTCGGAGATCTGGGTCGCGGCGAGGTTGCAGTTCTCGAGATCACACGTGTAAGCATGCTGGAAGCTGCTCTGCACTGTGATAACCCCATGGGGGCCCGGCATCTTGAGCTTCAGGTAGACGTAGCTGGGGACAGCCATGAACTTGGCGTAGCAGGGACGACCCAGGATGGCATGATATGATCCCGAGAAGTCGACGACCTCAAAGGTGAGGGTCTCGGTCCGGAAGTTGTCGGGAGTGCCAAATGTAACGGGCAGGCTGACCTGCCCGAGTGGACTCGCCATCTTGCCGGGTACTACCCCATGGAAGGGGAGCACCAGTCGGCCTGATCTCGGATCGAGGGATCTTCATGTCGTCGAGAGTCTTGACGTAGAGGATGTTGAGACCACTCCCGCCGTCCATGAGGACCTTGGTGAGGCGGACGCCGGAGACAATCGGGTCCACCACCAAGGGGAAGCGTCCCGGCTGGGGTATGTAGTCGGGGTGATCCGTGCGTCCGAATGAGATTACGGACTCGGACCATCGCAGGTACTTGGGCACGGCCGGTTCCGCTGCGTTGACCTCTCGTTCAATGATCTTCTGGCGACGTTTGGTCTCGTAGCCGTTGGGACCGCCGAAGATCATCAAGCAAGCGGTCTCTTTCGGGAACTCGTCTCCCTCGTCTTGAGGGGGTTCCTTCTTGCCTTTGTTAGAGGCGTAGGGCTTGTTCAGGTTCTTCAAGAGGTTGCAGTCGCGTGTCAGATGATTGGACTTGGGTCCATGGAAGTGACACGGCTGACTCATCATCTCTTCGAAGGTTGTGTTGGTGCGCGGTGGGCGGCGCGCCGGAGCGCGCTCGGCAGCAGCAACGAGGTCGCCGCCCTTGCGCTTGCGGTGCTTCTTTCTAGACGACTCGGGCTGGTCGTCCCGACTGGAGGACTCGGGCGCCTTGCCCTTGCCTCTGCCCTTGTCGTCCCGAGTAACACTGCGGACAGCCTCTTCGCCGGTAGCGAAGCTGTTGGCTATGTCGAAAAGCTCGCGCGTAGTTTGTGGATTCTTCCGCGCAATCTTGTGGATCAGGTCGGTGCTCCGAACTCCTTTGGAGAAAGCGGTGATGACGTCGCCCTCCCGGATCTCGGGCAGAGAGTTCTTCTTCTTGGAGAAGCGCTGGATGTACTCACGGAGAGTCTCATCCGCCCCTTGTGTACAGCTGTGGAGATCCCACGCGTTCCCGGGCCGATTGTAGGTGCCCTGGAAGTTGTTCACGAAGAGGGTCTCGAGGTCTTTCCACGTATGGATGCACCCCGGAGGTAAGCTGGTCAACCAGGCTCGCGCCGAGTCGGCCAGGAAGAGCGGCAGGTAGTGGATCGCGACGTAGTCGTCCCCACCGTTGGTTCTGCACGCTGTGTGGTAGTCGGACAGCCAGATGTCCGGCCGAGTCTCTCCCGTGTACTTGTCGATGCCGGTGACCCGGAATCGCGGCGGGAAGATGACGCTGCGGATACGAGGGCCGAATGCTTTCGGACCCGAGTAACCCATGCCGGAGGAAGTCAGAGGAGAACGTTCCCGGCTGGTGGCGCCGCTACCATTGTGGTGGTTGCCACGATCTTCTCTCCTGGAACCATGATGAGCGCTTCTCTCAGCGTCTGCTTGGCTCCTTGGTCCGAGTCGATCACGGGCCGGTATAGCTTGGCGAGCGTTTTTGCCCGCGTCCTGGCGGGCGCGGGTTCTCGCATCTATGGTGCCTCGGGCGTCTCGATCGGGTCCGAGTCGCCCGTGGACGTTGCCGGCCGGCTGATGTCGGCCGGGGCTTGCTCGCTGGCTATCCATGCGTGACGGACTCTTTTGAGGCGTAGAGCGCCGACTCCTTGCAGCTGCGGAGGAGCCGGGGTGGTCTTCGAAAACTTCAGCGTGCTGGAGGGCGGTCTCTTCCAGCAGGACGCGGAGCCGTCGAAGTTCGTCATATCCCGGGTTGCCCTCGGGGATATCAATGGCACGGGCCGCCACTGTGGCCGCGACGATATTGTGACTCGGGAGAGGAAATATCGGGACTCCTTCCCTTTCACGCATGCGGAGCTCGTTGTGAACCTGGCGTCCACGAGCCCTCATGTCATCATTGCGTCGCTGGTCGTCACGCTGGCGGACGAGCCGGGTCTGCTGCTCGATCAACTCTTCCTCCTTAGCAAGGAGTCGGAGTCGAGTGGCCTCGAGCTCGGCCGGCGTTTGTTGCTCGATGGGAACTTCTTGGCCGTCACCGCCATCTAGCGAGCCGGCATTGGCCATGAAGACTTCCCGGGACGGATGGTGGCTGCCAGAGCTTTCGTCCTCGTCCGAGTAGTACTCGAGGACGGGGAGGAGAGATTCGATAGCGCCCACCAGCCGGGATCCGAGTGCGAACTCGTGCGCGACAAACGGATCTGGTTTCGGCGAAACCCCCTCCCTGGGGAGAGGGGCCGAGTGCGCGGGCTCCGTGGGGGGCCCGTGCTGGAGAGCTGGTGAAGCCTCTGCCGATCGGGACGCCGCCGAGTGGCAGAGGTGAAGCTGACCGACCTTGTCGGCGATGAAATCCAACCTTCCGAAACGGAAAAGGTGGCCAGGGTCTGGGACAGCGCTGATGAAGGCGAACTTCAAGATGCTTCCCGAGACGAAGGTGTTGTTGTTGACGAAAACCATCCTGACTCGTGCAGATGGATCTATGCGCACAAGCCCCTACCTGGCGCGCCAACTGTCGGAGTATTATTCCGGCAATACTAATTATGGGGCGGTGTGAGCACAGCAAATCAGGATGGCTGCACACGGGAGACAAGATTTAGACAGGTTCAGGCCCTCTCGGAGAGGTAATACCCTACGTCCTGTGTTTGGTGGCTGGTATTGCTGTATCCCGAGTGCCGCAGGCCCTAGAGAATCGATCTCGAAGGGGCCTGAGCTATGAAACAATGGAGACGATGCTGGATGTAAAGCGATGCCGATCGGAGGTCCCCTACCGAGCCTTATATAGCCGGCCGGGGTAGGGTTACAGAGTCCGGATCGGGTTAACAGATATGTTTCCTATTTGGTTACAACTGATTCCGGGTAAGCCGGACAGGTATTAGTCCTTGTCTTGTACTCCACGTCGGTGAGGTGCCCCCGTGTTGTAGTCGGACTCCGAGTAGTCGGCCCGGCCCATCCCGTGGCCGGGAGGCCGGATTCGCCCTCCTTGGTGATACCCGGGTGGCATATCACCATCAAGACATATTCTCCATTTCCCTTGGCTCAAGTACGTTTTCTTCCTTGTAACACGTATCCTTTCCTGCCTAGACTCTTGAATCCGTTTCCAGTGCACCAGTGGCGTACTTCCTGAGGGCGCCACCGACGTCATCGTTTTTCTCCCCCTTTCAAACATACCCCTCTCAGAATTTCCTCTCTGGTAAATATTCGGAGGACTATATCTTTGCCGATATAATCCCGATTCATCCCGTTCTTCTTCTAGTGACCCTCTAAAATCAAAATCTACCCGAATGTACAGCTTTCATATTTTTGGAATATTTTGAAATTCAAATTTGAATGTATGATAAATTCGAGAGTATCATGCATATCTTCATTAATATGAATCTGAACGAATTGATCCTTCTTCCAGCATTCCTTTAAAATAAATTACTTTGATCCCGGTAGGTTAGGACAATTTAGGTATTCTTATTCAAACTTATACCATGAGAATATATGAAACCCTAACCCGGCCCTAAACCCTAAAGATGATATCTCCTGTCACGTTAACCTAAAGCACCCCTTCCTAAATACCTAAAGCTTTTCAAAAATTAGTACTCACCCTAACAAGTCACGAGGTATGATTTGGTGCTCTGACTATGTACTTGGTGTTACTTGGACTTTCCTCGCACCGTTGTTTATTCGATGTTCTTCCGACGTGTAGCTTCGACGTTACGACAAACTGTGCGAAGGAAACCTAAGAGACGTCGTATCAAGATCAAGTTCAAGATAAGGACCGACGCTGCCAGGAAAGCATTCCCACTTTGATCATGTTGAACCCCATACGTGTGAAAACTTAATTACTTTGTTTGCATCTCTGCATGCTATGTGAATATCAACAATATTTTATGATTAGACCTAGATAAATCCTATAGCTGCATATGAGCTAAGTCCGTCAAGTATATCCTTGTAACCCTAGCAATATTAGCCGGTCATTGCATGACCAGCAAATTACTAAGGATATAGGTGTCGACGATCGGTAAACCACCGATCTTACGGTATTCGTGCAACGGTGATACTTGGGGGGTAGGGACCTCTAGGGCACAAGGCCAAGAGATCTGACGGCAAGGAAAATGCCCTTTTTATACATGTTCGGGGCTTCCTCAGGATAATAACCCTACGTCCTGTTCGTATATATTGATCAGAGAATGTCTTTACAAGGGATGTATATGTCAGTGGCTATCCTAGGCCTAGTCGGAGACTACAACGACTAGTTCTGCTGGTCTCGACTCCTTCGAGGCGGCGGGTCTTCTCGTGGGAATCGCTGGGATCTCTCTTCCTTCTAAGACCTGTTAGACCTAACTTTTTCCTCTCTCTCCCCTATAGGATTACTGATCCTTATAGGGGTCTCCCCGAGTTGTACCGTACCTGGACTTATGTCCGAGTAGAACTCTGGCTTCCTTAAACGTCGGGATTGACTTCCTAGTTTAAGGGATGTCCTTCCTCCTTACGGAGAGCTACCTTATCTCCTGGGATCCTTACTAGACACGTATTGTACTCTGGTAACCCAGGGAATCGTATACGGATACTTCCTTATATACGAGATACTATACTATACATCGTCAATAGGTGATAGCCATGGTTAGACCTGCTATAGAGAAAAACATAATTTTATCCGATTCATGTGAACCACCCCTTGGTTATGGGGTTGAAACCCTCGGGAAGGCGTGTACCTTCCGAGGCGTATGTTTGGAAATGATGTTTACTAAAACCTCAAAACCAAAATGGAGGATGATTTTGATTCGGGCGAGAATGGTAAGGGGAGATCGGAGGAATAGTTGTAGCATGTAGGGATATGGCTATGAAGGTAAAGATATGCAGTCTTGCTCGAATCAAGTAAGTACCGAGCCTAAGTGCCGCTCGACCAAGTTCACCCCGTACATCCGCATGGCATTTGTGGGAAGGACTTGGCTAATTGCCCTATCGAGTACTAGTGTCCGGACCCATGGGCAGTAGGAAGATAGTGCTAGGTAGATTGGCATCCCTAGAGGACCTACGTGACTACGCAGGGAGTCGTTCGACACAAAGATAAGTCCACTTCGGGTTGCGGGTCGGGAGTCACCGAGCGCAAGCGGAGACTGGGTAGATCTTATCTAGTGGGTCCAGCACTGGTACGAAAATGGGGAAATGTTTCGTTGTAATAACCCTAGTTAGCATGGCCGTTAGATATAAACCCTAGGAATAAACAATATTTTCAGAAGTATACCTAACTTACTATAAGACTGGGTTCTATTCTTCTTATCCTTCTTAGTTTCTACTCTTACCTACATTTCTCTAAGAGAAACACAAAGTTTTCCTACACCCTCATCCATTTCAAAGCTTTTAGGCCATCCCAGCTACCCGTACAAGAGTTCATCAACCCTATCGAGAGATCATCTCTACGTCCCAGGGCACTCTACCAAGAAAAACCAACAAGGCTTAACTTCATTCCCAATCCCACCAACATGGACAATCTCGCGGACGTGCACCTTGATCTCTACAACAACACTCAAGATGGATTGTACCGTCACACGATCCAAGGACTTGTCAAGATTCACTACAAATTGGTCAAAACCAACCGTTCAACTTTTCAGGTCAATGACATAAAAAATGTGGGAACTCACGATGGAAACACCACAATAAGTGACAAGACTGATCGGCATGTGAAACCCTCGTCAGGAGCGAGAAGTCAATAATATTAAAGGTGCCCTGCCAAGGGCGGCAACCCTAAAACTTTGTCGTGTGGCCTAAACCCATAGGTTAGATCATTAGACCTTGTATGCCAGGAGCAGCGAGATAGGTACCCCTTCTCAGTTCGTGTTCTAGGCGTCCTTTGGGGTATACGCAGTATACCCTATGGTATTATTTGCAATATCCTCGTTACTTCGTAGTTTCTTGCTCGTGTGAAAAACGTGACTTGCACGTATGTCTTCTGACGCATGTAGCGGTCACATCCACTGTTGCATAGTTAATAGGTCTTACCTTATCTTCAGGACATAGACAAGTCTTGTTGACCCCTCCATTTGACCTTTCCCTTGATTTTCTTTGATGCCACCTCTTCC
The DNA here is from genome assembly GCA_019208055.1 of Stipa capillata. NCBI lineage: Eukaryota > Viridiplantae > Streptophyta > Magnoliopsida > Poales > Poaceae > Stipa > Stipa capillata. The sequence continues at coordinate 189,132 of JAGXJF010005261.1, forward strand.
TGACAGTCATGTGTCAATTCTTTCTGACAACTTTGGCTTTCCTTCGCTCCCAAGTCACTGACCAGACAAGACGTGAGCCCTCTTCTTATCCCGAGGCAATCCCTTCTTGAAATCTCTCTTGACCTCCATGTTGCCAAGTGACTATTTAAAACCCTATCCTCGTTCTTGTGCTGCACACCCGTGCCCTCTCTCCTTATCCAAACACCTCTTTCTTACTAGAAGAGCACCTAGCTCCTAGTGCTCCTCTACTTGCTCATCTTCCTTTCCTGTGAGCATGATGCCTCATGGCGCTCTTTGCCAAGAGATCACCGCTGAAGAGCTCACCGGATTCACAAGCATTCTATGGACCGTGGCTCAGCAAACCTTCGGAGCGACACAACGCCCTAAGTACTGTGTGTACCTAGGAAGTGCCTCCTCCTCCTTACATGAGTTCTAGGCAGAAGGTCATGTCTACCCAGCCGACACCGATCTAGGTTCGCCCCTCCGTTTCATCGGGAAAACCGTGCCCGCTTCACCAACGAGCTTTCCTTCTCTACCCCAGTTGTGCCCCTGGAGAAGACGCCATGTTCGCCAACGTGCATCAGGAAGAAGACGCAGCAGTGGTCCACCTCAACCACTACCTTGCCGCCCAACATGACCTGGTTACCCAGCTAGCGGATTCTTGGATCTTATCGCTCAGAACCATCAATCCCTCGTTCTACTCTAGAAAATTGTTCGGTGACATCTGTACGTGCTCCCAGAGTCAATGGGCAACCTCTACCAAGATCGCCAACAATTGGAGAGGGCATCCACCGTCGTGACAGGAAGACCACCACCCCTCAGAGTACTCCCCCTTCTTCGGAGAATGGACGTCCTAGTGACAGTACGACTCCGCCCTAGGCTGCCCGCCTAGTTATAGACCAAATAATCGAGGCATACCGAGAGTGGATTAGCCCCCTCCGTGCCGCTAGTTGTATGCCTGTTTTTATTGTTTTGATGCTTGCCTTAGTAATTTACTTCATGTCCCTAGGCACTAAGGCCCGCCTATTCGATACGCTATTAGGCGTATGGATAGGTTTCATGTCGGTTTCTCATCATTTTATTGGTGTTGTGATCGGGCCCTCTGGCTCTTGTAATGCTATTATATGTTGGGAGATCATGATACAAGTACGCTCTAGAAGGCAGCTCCTTGATCAGTGCATGATCACCCCCGGGCTTGCTTGAAGATCACTTGCTCGCTACCTTAGACACCTCCAGAGCATGTTGGGATGCCTTGTCACAGGAACAGTCCCTGGACTTGCTCGCTAACTTGCTCTCCCTTTCGCTCAAACAGGGGGAACCGTCATGGGCCATCTCACCTATCCAAGGTAAAGCAAGGAGAAGTGTTAGCACACTTGCCCTGGCCATACAAGAAATTTTCTCAACAAAGCCATCAAGAAAATGGAGGAGCCAATAGCATAAGTGGAGAACCGACCACCATAAGCAGCGACCTCTGGCTGAGCAAACCACTGCACAGGCCCACTGTTATTGATACGCCCAACTACGCCAAGAAAATGGACCATGGTCCGTGTGCTCTGCCGCATGGGTCCACGAGAAAACCTTGGGCCAGCCAATCAAGGGCCGAAGAACTTCGGCCCAGAGAACTTTGGCCCGTGCGTGCTGCTGCACAAGCTCGTCATGCAGACTCTATCGGACCGGGCGGTCTGGGCCCCTACCAAGATACAGCCCAAGAACCTTAGTCTCGCTAATAAAGGCTTGAGGAGATTCAACCTGCGCGCGCTGCTGTAAGGGCCTAGGCAGGCCAATCTGGGCCCGTGCCAAGGAGCGGCTCGAGAAGGCCAACCTGCATGATGTGCCACGTGACCCTAGCCGGGCAGGCCAACGAAGGAGCAGGCCCAATTGGCCTATGACGCAAAACTACGTGGGAAGGCCCACGTGGCCCATTTCACAAAGGGCAGAGACGGGCGGCTGCTCACCCATGCCATGCCTGCCAGGACACCGAGTGCTCGCGCTAGCTGCATCGGCCAGGTCCTCATCGTGCCCTGGTGATACCCGTCCACCCATGCCATGTTGTTGAGCGCAGGGGTCGCGCAAGCCTTAGCCACACGGGCCATGACCTCAGGGTGCCCTTGGCGAGACCCATCTGCCCACACCATGCCAACCCCCCTTGACAGGGCGCCGCACGCGTGCCAGGCATGCAGCCGTGTCCTCACTGCACCCTCAGTGAGCCTCGGCAAACCCGCATCAAGACAATGAGTGCGCCGCTCGTGACCTAGCGCGACACACCTTGCATCCGAAGCAATGGCGTGGTAACCCTCGCTACGTTAAGGTCTCTTACCAGCGTGCCTATCATTGGACTCCTCATCTGTGCCGACGCCATGCTGTGTTGATTGTTCCCTCCTTGCTAGCTCCGTGGCCATGCGGGCACCCACGTCACTTATGTGACATGCGCGCTCCAGGAGTGGGGGAGCCCGGTGCCCTCATCGGTCCACCCAAGCAACCACCTTGCACAAGGAAAAAGAGATAAGGGAAGAGCTGCTCCTCACTATGATAGGGGCAGGGACCAGATTGCTCCGCTCCTCACCAAGGATCGCCGGGAAACAATTGTAAGCACCTTCGGCAATGCCGCTCAAGCTGGCGGATAATAGGCAAGAAGACCCCGCTCCCACACCACGACCAAACAATGCCCAATGGGATGACGGCGTGCTGTCGGGCTCTCATTCCCTCCAATTGGAACTACCACACGCTCCTCACACCACTAGGCCTCGCCCTCGTTACCGTTGCTTGGGTTCTGCCGACATCGTCTTCAGCACAACGAGGAAACAACATGAGTGCCCACGAGCCCTACCAAGAAAGCCCTGCCTCGTTTTTATAGGTGGTCGAGGTGTCCTTGGCGCCCGTTCAAAGAAGGCGGATGGCCACCATGTGGCGGCACGGCCCACATCAGTCGGCCTCGGCTTTTGCACCAGGCAAAACAGGTGCTGAAAGCAAGCCAGAGGAAGGGGGAGGAGGCAGCAGAACTCTAAGGGGATTTGGCCTTTTGCCCCGATAAAGGAGATCCCTAGAGTTGTTCGATCGATGCTCTCCAAATCGTCCACAGTCGTCGGATGTAGCCGCTGCGCCTTCCCCTAATGGGCGGCGCCAAGCCACGACCCAGCTGGGGCATGCGCAATCAAGTCAAGGCCAACAAGTGCAAGCGTCCTGGGCTGCGGCCTCAAGCGAGCAAAGACCCACCCGGCCACGGGCCAATTCCATACGGTACGGTGGAGCTTGGCAGGGGCCCATAAGCAAGGCACAGGGCATGTCTAAGAGGGCTCCTTTCCCCCATTTTTCCTATTTCCCTCTAGAATAAAAAAGGGGGGCACTCAAGAATTCTACCTCAAACGGGGCCTTTTTTTCGTGGAATGATGAGACCTATGATCTTCACCAAGGATGATGCTTCCTCAACAAAGAAATCTTTGTCCTCTATTTCTCGTCAGCCAGAGAGGTATATCCATCTCTGATGAACAAGGTTAGAACCAATTTTCTCAAAAAAGTCAAGCAATTGATACTAAATCAAGACAACAAGAGTCAATCCAAGAGCTGAGGAGAGAAAAAAGAAAAAAATAGGCGCCAACATCTGGAAGTTGACCTACAGCCACTCCCGTACCTACAACTCAAGGGGGTTCCTTTTAGGATATAATTATCTCCAAAATGGGCTGGCACATGTAATCCTACATTGTGTCTACTTGGCATAAAATCAAGTCAAGATGCTAGTCAACATGTCAAAGAGCAAGTCAAAGAAGAAGCCATTAGGAGGTGCATGTGAGAGTTAGTCCATTATGGACCATATATTTTTTCACCTTTTCCTAATCCACCATACACTCATGGACAAAGTTTTACTCTTCTGCCCCTCTCTTTACAATCCATCAAGGGCACCCTTTGTCATTTTTCAAGAGGCTCTTGCTTATATAACCCTCCCAGTAAATGTAAAATTTATCATATAAATGAGAAATCTCATGGAGTGGGACCTAAAGCTCCAAGTCGCGGACATGGAGCTCTAGGGTGGCTTTGGGAAGTCGCCGACGACCCCAAGTCGGTAGCCAAGTTGCCTCTATCGACATAGGACTAGGTCATGCTCCACGAGGTAACTGAGCCTATTTCTAAAATATTGACGTGTCTCATATTGTCGAGTATATGATGACCTTCTAATAAGGTTATCGTACATGGCCAGTAACTATTACATCCTAACCGTCGAGCTATCGGCGCCTCTTCTTCTGCGTTGTTTCCATAGCATTAAAATTATTTTTCGTGTACATGATGCATGTGCCGTGAGTGTTAAGTCCGGTGAATTGTGTTCTTCAAATTAACTATCATCACTATCCTTGAGTATTTCTTAATCATTCGCTTTCTGCTAATGAGGTGCTACAGACCAGAGAATAGACTATCACGTTGCGTAGCCAGCGGTGTTAGGTCCTGTATACATTTGTAGTGAGAGTATGAGAGAAAGCAACCAACTTTTAGATGGTGTTTGGTTGAGTTTTTGCTATAGATTTCCCTGCTTATAAGCTAAAAGTCCAAGTAAACACTAAATATTCTAAATATGCTTTCTCTGCTTATAATCTAACAATAACAAGTACTTTTTGAGGTGCTTTCTTGCATGATGCTATTATGAGATTGCTTTTATAGTTGGCAATTAATTACCCGTATTTTTCGCTCAAACAAAACAACCGAAACCTAGTTTTCCCACAACAGACAACCCACATCAACTTTCTCACAACAAATAGCTTACAACTACTTTTAGATAAGCCACAACTGAACCAAACGCCCTTAATATTTGGGTGCGTTCTAGTCTTCTCTTCAACGTGTAAATGTGTAGTCAATATATTTAGTGCCATTATGGTTCGAAAAAGTATATTTAGTGCCATTGTCATCGGACATCAACCATTGTTTATGTGTCAGGTGCCGTATTGTGTAAGTTTATTGGGCTCTACGAAGAGCAGCTAGCCATCAAACTTGTCATTGTCGACGTCCGTCACGTTATAAACATACATTATCTGCCGTCGGCATCTCTTTCTCCGGGACTCTTGACCAACTGCAGTGCAAAATAAAAATTATGCTATTGCTAGCAGCAGCATGTCGCCTTATGAGAAGAATAGCGTTTTTCCTCAGCAAGATTATCATCGATTTTGCTTAGATTGTGCACAACTTGCGGTGGGCCGGGGCTCCTTACACCTCCGCAGTAGTAAAAGCAACGCCGTACCAACACGGGCTGCGCCAGTACCGGCCGACTTGTTTTTCCCTCTATGGACGTAGTCTCTATAGCTGCTAAGATTGCTCTGCTTTGTTACCAGATGTAGTTACTCCTTACCAAGTAGTGGAACACACCGGTACGTCCGTACACGCCATGACGCCAATGGCACAAAACGGGTGAGACACGAGGGTACACTCCTGACGGCCCTCCATATCCCGGAGAAGCAACGACGTGCAGCTTTGCACGGACGATGTCGGACACTACCAAACTTTACCCGATCCGAGTTCCCGGACCACACACGCCAGTTCGCCGCTACTTCGGCAGCTCAAGCTGGAACTGAATGAAACGAGCAAAAGCATACGCCCTAGACCAAGATGTACCAAAACATCGCAAAGCGAAAGCACAGCCGGATATACGCACGCGCTGAGAACGAATCACCGAGAGCGGATAGACACGAGGTTCCGATCGGGGTTTCGTTTTGAGAGGAACACTTCGGCATTCCCATTACTAAATCAAGCTGGGCAAGTCACCGGCAACAGAATCTTTAACAAAGTTTGGGAATTGGCCAAACCAAGTTTCATACTGACCAGTTTTCATACATACACCATGCGCAGCTAAACTATACGCGGCACCATTACATGTTCTAGAGCATTTTACAACTTTTACATCATTGCAACCAAGATGCAAATGAAATCTAATTTCCCTAAAGATGGCTCCAAGGGGAGACAGATCGCAATCTTCTGAAGTAGTGGCCTGCTTCAGTACAGCAGAGTCAGTTTCAAAAATCACGGTTTGGCAGCCCATTTGCAAGGCAATGAACGCTGCCTGAAGCAAGGCTTGGGCTTCAGCATGAAGAGGATCGGCAGCCCGCTCTAGGTTGCCTGCTCTAGCAGCCATCAACAGTCCATGATCATTACGAATTGTAAAGCCCCATCCTCCTGTGTGCGACGCCTCTCTGAACGAGCCATCTATGTTGATCTTCAAGACCCCTTCTGGTGGTGGAGACCATTTTTGAATTTTCACAACGCTTGGTTCCTTGGATTTCAGTTTCACCTTAATGCAGTTTGATAAGTGAAAGTTAATAGAGAAACAGATATCATCATAGCTTCTAGTTAATTCTCCTCTATTGGCCTTATTTCTTTCATGCCACCAAAGCCAAAGTAGTAACACTACTCTCAGGCATACATCTTCATTCAGTTTTAAAATTTCTTCACAAAAATTTAAAGCATCTGGGCATGAGATAAGTTGCAACCTGACATGCTCAAGTTGAGCTATTCTCCACGGCATCTTTACCTTCTTACATTTTAAAAAGCAATGGCCGCCGTCCTCGTCCACTCTAAAACACATATGACAGCGAGTATCTAAATCCATACCTCTCCTTTTGAGTTTCATTCGGAGGGGTAGACTGTAGCTTGCTACTCGTCATAGGAAGTGTAAAACTTTACTTGGTAGAGGTAATGTCTGAAGCGACCCTGCACACCACTGCACGGTGTAGTGTGCCAGTCTTTGATGTAATATAACAAAATCCCATCTCATTACATTACATCGATCAGAATGTACAACAGAAGCATTGATGGTCCAACAACTATATATATATTACAGACTCCAAAATATACATAAGTTATTATAGAAATACAGTAGGTTAAGTTCAACTGAAAATAGCAACAAAAATATAGAACTGAAGATTAAATTACAGAAAAGTAAGACTGATATTTTATTCTTATACTAAACTAAACTACTCTTGCTCTAGCTGTGCCTCGTCCTGCTCTCCATAGTCGATGTAGTAATCGACTCTTTCGATCCCTCCTATCAGGTCCGGCTCCTCCTTCCCTGCTTGGACTTCGACTTCCTCATACTCAACCTCTAATGGTTCAGAGTCTAACAAAAGGAAGATTTACGTAGGGGATGAGTACAGAAGGTACTCAACAAGTTCATAATAATAACAGGTGTTTGAATGACTATTTCTACTAGGACAAAGTCCTTAAAGGATATGCATGAATCCAATATCGTTCCTGGATAGAAGTCAATTTTAATTTAACTATGTTCAGAAGGCTTCACGGGTCGTTAGAACCTCCGATGGTTCCTTTCCCGCCACGTTCGCAGTTCATACCCAGAACAGGGAGTGACAATGCCACACTTCAATACACTCTGCAGAGGTGCGCTACTTTACCCACAAGTGGTATTTAGCCTTTAGCCGGGTACGAGACCCATCACACTCCCATCGGTGCGTGGCCAGGTCTAAGGTTCCGAGTCCTTTTCACCCTTCTCTTTGGCAATATCTCCCCTTATGTAGTCGATCCAGCACCGACTACCCACCTCGTCATTATAACGTACTTTTCTGTATATTTCAGGGACATAACGCCTCCCAAAGCGGAAATTCAGGGTTTATCGCTCCCCTGGGCGAGGGACTTAACGCTTTCCCAGGCGTTACTTTACATACGTTCCTGAGAGATATGCACTGAAAAGGTATTACTTGACTCGCCTGTCCCATAACAGGTCTTGCGGTTAACGCTATCTTTACGGCGTAAGAATGCCAACTGACATTTGTTATTAACCTTATGATGATACCATATGCAATGGAACCCTGACCACCCCACAAGTTCCATACCAGGGTTCCACTACCCACCAATATATGATTCAACGAATAATAATGCAGTCCATTTATTAATTATCACAGGTGATAAGAAGAAGGAATTGCATATATGTGGTAGAAATAATCTTCAACATGAACAAGAAATGAACTTGCCTTGAGATGGATAAGAGGTGAAGTGAGATGTCCCTTCGGACGAAATCGGCAGAACCTCGGGATCTGAAGTGGAATAATCGTCCGATAATGACTATTTCCGAAGATAGCAATTGCATATGCAGGTATGCATGCTTATGCTGATGAGGTTGTTTTTACAGGATATTAGATTGATGTGGACTACCTTGTCGAAGACAATGCAATAGATGATATTTATTATAATTTCTTGATTTTTTTATCTGCTCTATTTTCTGAACTTATAAAATTTACTATTAATAACTGTGTGGGTGTGGTGAAGACATTAAATAATTGAAATTCGTAAATTTTAAAGTAGTTATACAAAAATCTTGAATTCTGAATTTGCCGGAAGTTATAAAAATTAAATTCAAAATATGTGTAAGGAGATATATGACATTTAGATTGGAAGGCCCCTATGGCTTATTTAAGTTGAAATATGCTTTTTGATTTATTTTATCTGAGTCGAAATATATCCTTTGAATTACATTATTTTCATGAATCATCTAAGTTAAAATTTGAACTTTAGACCATTCATGAATAAATTGTTCATTAGGGTTTTATATTTGAGGAGAATTTCTAATCAAATGAAAAAAAAAGAATAAACAGATAAAAGAAAATTTTCTGTTATTCAAAAGATGGGCTGCCCGAAATTGGTGGCCCAAGGCCTGTTCGGCTCCAACCCGGCTCACTTGGCCCGCTCGGCAACCCTAACCCTAACCAACCCAGCTGCCTCCCTCACTCTCTCCCTTCATGCGCCGACTCCACCCCCTCAACTCTCTCTTTCCCTTTCTCTCTCCTGGAGACTCCAAAATTCCCAAATCCCTAATCCTAATTCCCCTCCCCTCATCCGTTTCTCTCTCTCCCTCACCCGTGCGCCTCCTTCCTCCCTTCTCTTCCTCTAGGCTGTGCCACTGCTGCCGCCGCCGGTTGTTACCACCGCCGGCATCCCCCCCTTCTCTCCGCCTCCGGCCACCCGCCGCCACCTAGGGCTCGACTGCCCTCACTGGTGCCTCCTCTCGGCTTCGCCCTTATGGCCTCTGGTCGCCGCCGTGAGGTCCCCTGGGCGCGAGCTCCTCCCGAGCGCCGCTCCACTTGGCGCCGCCCGGCTGCCTCGCTGCCCCGGTCGCTCTCCCCGCGCCGTCCGGGATGGCCCGAGGTCGCCTCCTGGGCCCGTGCGCCTTGGCCGCCGCCCGGTTGGCCATGGCCGGCGTCGTAGCTCCGCCCCGGAGCTCCGTCGGCCCGCCTCCCGCTGGTGGCGCGCCTCGGTGCTCGGTCGCCAACCCCCTTCAATCGGTAAGTCCCCTTCTATTCTTCTTCCTATACTCCTCATTCCTCTTCCTAATTGATTCTAGGGTTCATATCAATTACCAAATTGATTTGGGGATTTTATACCGGTTACACTGGTTTAGCTCAATTAGCCTAAAGCCTAATTTATCGAACTTGGCATGATTTGCTTTGGTTTAAACTGTTATGAACAGATACCGCTCTTGATTCATTGGTACGCTATCCTGTTGTCTAGCATTTTTAAAGACCATGAATATTACTGCTGGATTATTCTGGTTTCTGCAGTTATTTGCTACTACTTTCGTGTATATGAGTTCACCCAAATTTGATGGAACAGATGCTATACACATTTGGTCTTAGCCCCCCCCCCTTATGTTTCCTCTATGTGTATGTATATGCCAATTTGTTCAATTGGGAGAACAGATGCTATACTCTTGAGAAGTATTTACTGTTTTGATATATACATATGTCGGGTTATTATTCTGGGAAAGAACAGATACATTTTTTTTTCTAGGTTTTCTTTGCTGGACTACAGGTTTATACTGATTAGTAATTTCTAATGCTATGCATGCATACTACCATGGATGATCCCCAAACTTAGCTGATTCTTCTCACATTTTTTTTAATCTAATGCCAAAACTGAGTAGGGCAGACTATTATGTTTCCTTGATCTATACCCTTCTCTTTATGATTTTCACTCCCCCTTACCTTATCCATTTGAAGAACAGATACTACCCTTGAGCTTAGCTTATTCCCTCCTTTCCTACCTTCCCCTTTTTTTTGATCTTAAATTGACAAGAACAGTTTACCCTCACTTGTTTCTTAGCTTGTCTCTTCTAAACTTTTAGCTGATAAGAACAGATTACTATACTTCTTTCTTTCTTTCTTCCCCTTCTAATTTGATAAGAACAGATTGCTTTCACTTGATCTAGAGGGTTATTTTATTTAACCTAATGCAGAATATTTCTGCAGAACTTAAGTACTTCTTCTCTTCTTCCTAATTTCTTCTATCTCCTCTATTATACCTTAAGCAACTAAAGCTTGTCTTGAGGTATTCTGAACCCTTCTTCTTCAGGCTTTGCCTCCTCCTCCTTGCTGCCTTGCTTGCTTCTCAGCTCTTTGCTATGGATGTGGTACTGTTTTTGGTTGGTGTTGAGATGAAAATGAAGCACAAGGGGCTCTATTTATAGGTGATTGGGGGATGGTGAGCTGGGATTTCGAAATTGCCTTTGCTTGACACCTAAGAGGTGACTCCTCTCTTGATTTGGTGAGCAAGCTGCTTGCTTGGCAGCCTCTAGCTGATCCTCATCCCTTTCTCAAGCTTGAGGTGGCAAGGGCAATGCCACCAGCTGCTTGTTGCTGGTTCCACCCCTTTGGACAGGTTATGGGCAAAATAAAGGAATGAGTCTGTCCTTTATTGCTGCACGTTGGCTGTTGCTTAACATTTTGGAATGCTCTAGGTCTTGCTGGATTTAAATCCGAAAGCAGACCTTAATCCTTATTTGATCTATAATTGGTTGCCTAAATGGAGGTTAGTTTAACTAAAATTGACTTAAAGAATCAATTGTTGCCTTGCTGCCTATTTGAATTCAGTGATCCAATCGCTTGTTGCCTTCTGTTCTAGGACATGCTGCCTTAAGATTGACATCTATTGTTGCTTTAAGATTGATGCTTATTATGAATGGTTGCCTGATGCCTTAACTTGAATTAGATTCCTAAGTCAATTTAAACTTATTTGAGTTCAGAACTAGTTCTCTGAATTCTCAAAACTAGCCTCCTAAAACAAATGCATTCCAAAATGGAAATGCAACATTTTAATCTTAACCAATTCCCTCTTTTTGGAGTATTGTTCTTTTGTTTATGTGTAGGTTAAAGAGAAGAATTTGAGAAGAGTTGAAGAAGAATTGAAGAAGCAGTGAAGACAATGGATGTATTTATTTTATGACATTTTTGTAATAGTCATGGTTTGTAATATTTGAATCTGTTGTAAATATGACTTTGGACATTTGTAATATATTCAAACCATTTGAATGTATATATATATATATATATACATATGTGAACTGAGTTACTTTTGTACATATGGATGTGTGTTGAGATTTCATTTCTTTTGCATATATATATACACATCTATGTAACTTGTTTATTCAAGGGAAATTTAAAAAAAAATTTGATATGCATGAATGACATGTATGAATTAAATCATCAAATTCCAACGTTTAGATTGTTAGAAAAATACGGGTTCTCACAATGTCCACAATTTCTTCCATAAGCAGCTTGGATGGGTTCCTTCTACACAAGATGAAGAGGTTAGCCCAGAAGGAGATTCTCTCGCTTTTTTATCAACAGCTACCCTATATGCAGATTTAACAGAGAAAATGTCTTTTTTATCATGATGCCATGCAATAAAATCACATGTGTGCTCATGTATTGGTATTCTGAGAATGAGCTCAGCATCTACAAGGTCAAAAGTTTGGTGGATTAAGTCTGAGTCTCAATTTTTTGTGATAGGATTAATAAGTTCTGAGACCTTGGATAGTAAATGTCTTCCTCGTTGAGATACAATTCTTCTGTTGTCTTCTCTTGGAATCCATGGGTCTGACCATATATTAATCATGTTTCTGTCTCCTACTCTCCAGATATTGCCTTCCTTCAGAAGTTGAATCCCCTTCAAAATGCTTCTCCATGCATATGATATACCCGGTTTTGGTGTAGCTTGTAGCATTGGACTATTTGGGAAATACTTCGCCTCCAGCACTCGCGAACACAAGAGGAAGGATTCTGAAGAAGTCTCCACGCTTGTCTTGCAAGCATGGCGAGATTAAAGGAGTGCAAATCTCTGAAACCCAATCCTCCAAAATTTTTAGGCTTTGAGAGTTTGTCCCAACTAACCCAGTGTATCTTGTTGGTTTTGTCCATCTGACTCCACCAGAATTGGCCGATCATAGAGCTGATTTCATCGCATAAAGATTTGGTTAGATCAAAGCAGGCCATTGCATAGACTGGAATAGCTTGTGCAGCCGCTTTTATAAGGATTTCTTTCCCGGCCTTGGAGAGCAGCTTCTCTTTCCATCCCTGAATTCTTCTCCATATCTTCTCCTTTATATATTCGAAGGGCTTTGTTTTTGATTTGCCAATGTAGGCTGGAAGTCCAAGATACCTATCAGAAAGGCCTTCCGAAGAGATTTCTAAAATTCCTTTCATTTCATCCCTGCATCTTTCCTTAGTATTTTTGCTGAAGAGGATTGTTGATTTGTCCTTATTGACCATCTGCCCTGAGCATGCCTCATATTTCCCTAGGATATAATTAACTTCGCGAGCATTGTTGGCATTTGCTTCTAGAAGTAATAGTGAATCATCCGCAAAGAGTAAGTGGTTAACACTTGGTGCACTTCTGCAGATCTTGATACCTTTCAGTTTTCCTTTCACCTCTGCATCATACAGCATGGCTGAGAACCCTTCTGCACATATCAGAAACAAATACGGGGACAAAGGATCCCCTTGCCGCAAGCCTCTCTGAGGGATAATAAAGTCCGTGGTATCTCCATTCACTTTGATTTGATATCTAACCGAAGTGATGCACTTCATGATCAAATCAGTCCAGCCTCTGTCGAAGCCCATTTTCACCATCATGTTTTGTAGGAACCTCCACTCTACTCTATCATAGGCTTTGCTGATATCTAATTTCAGTGCAGCATAACCCACTGATCCGCTTCTTTTCTTCTGCAGAAAATATGTCAATTCATATGCCAGGAGGATGTTGTCCGAGATAATGCGCCCTGGTACAAATGCACTCTAGTTTGGGGATATAATCTCAGGGAGAATAATTTTCAGTCTATTGGAGATTACCTTGGAAATCACTTTGTATAACACATTGCAAAGGCTTATGGGTCTTAGATCCTTCAATTTCACAGGATTTGAGGTCTTTGGAATCAAGATCACCATAGTGTCATTCCAACCACCTGGTATCTCTCCTCCCCTTAAAACACTTAGAACCTCTGATGTGACTTTATCTCCAGTAGTTGCCCAAAACATTTTGAAAAAAATGGCTGGCATACCATCGGGCCCCGGGGCCTTGAGATCTCCAATGCTGAAAATGGCTTCCTTCACTTCCTCCTCCGTATAATCTGCACATAGAATATTATTCATGTCTTCAGTGACTTTAGGATTTACTACTTGCATGATATCTTCATTGTTCTGCTCTGCTGAGGACGAAAACAGATTGGAGAAGTAGGCTGTAATATGTTCTTTAAGTTGTTCTTCTCCCTCCACCCAGCTACCGTCCTTCCTTTTCAGCCTCTTAATGGTATTTCTCTTCCGTCTTTCGGAAGCAAAAGCATGGAAAAAGGTTGTATTTCTATCCCCTGAATGCAGCCATTTAACATGTGCTCTTTGTCTCCAGAATGTGTCCCTTTGTTGTTCCATACAATCCAGTTTCTTCCTTAGAAATAATTCCCTTGACACCTTTTCTTGTGTGATATCCCTCCTTCTAACAGCTTCCAGCTCCTTCTTCACTTGTTTTATCCTTTTCTCCAAATCACCCAAAATGTTATGGTCCCAATCCTTTAGATCCTGTGCCACATATTGTAGCCTTTATGAAATTCTATTTCTTCCTTGAAGTGTCGCTATTGACCAAGCATTCTGGACTATTGCTTCACATTCCTCCTCCTGGAGCCATTTGGCTTCAAATCTAAAGTTACTTGCACCCCTCGCTTTGTAACTTCTACAGTCCCCATCTAGTAGAATATTGACTTGGCGGTGATCTGAGTGCCTGGGGTCATCATTGAAGATCTTAAATGATGGGAAGCGCATGCACCAACTCTGATTACCCACGGCACGATCCAATCTCTCCATGATGTAATTATTTGCCATGTGGCTATGATTTCGCCATGTAAACTTGTCCCCATTGTAACCAAGGTCCCTCAAACCACAATCTACTAATGTCAATCTGAATCTGTCCATTAGATTCTGGGCCCGGACTGACCCTCCTCTTTTCTCTTGGCTGTACAGGATTTCATTAAAATCACCTGCACAAAGCCATAGAAGACTCTTCTGCTGATTCAGAATCCTTAGCAGTTTCCATGTCTTCTCCTTATTTTCACATGCTGGTTCTCCATATATTCCTGTGAATCTCCAACGAAAGCCATCTTTCTCTACGACTTCCACGTCAATATGGTAACGTGAGAAGTTGTGAAGTTCGATCTCCACCTCCTTCTTCCACATCAGTGCCAAGCCTCCACTTTTTCCATCACAATCTCTAACAAGCATGTTCCCCATCCCTAACATCCACTTGAATCTCTCCATCCTCTTCCTATCCAGTTTTGTTTCAGATAGGAACAGGATATCGGGGTCTACCTTCTTCTGGATGTCCAGAAGACCTCTAACTGCCGGGCTGTTCCCCAACCCCCGGCAGTTCCACACCGTAATTCTCATTGGGCCCCGCGGGATTGGTCCGCCAATCTCGCTTTCAGCTCAGTATGTGCTTTTTCTGAAGATTGAAACTGCTTTTCGCCGTCCTCCTCACTATTTCCTTCGAAGGCTGCCACTCTCTCCTTTGCCACTACTTCTGTCTTCTTCAGTCTTTTGTTCTCATTTAGCTCTTCATCAATGTCCATTGCTCCAGGACCTCTCTTTGTTGCTTCCAGCTCAGCTATGCTCTTTTTATTGTCATCTGCTTTCTCTCGCTTTCTAATTTTAATTTGCCTCCCTTTCTTCTTTATAATTGGCAATGCACCCTCACTTAGGCATTTCTCCTTAACTTCCTTACTCCCATTGGTCCTTTCGGACTCCTCCTTCTCTTCCACCTTTTCTTTAACTTTACATCCCGGTGCCACGTTCTTCCCTTCTACTTGCATTGGTGCTAAGTCAGAGCCAGGTGAACTCTTTTTCAGATCAGCACCCACCTGTATCTTCGCTTCCCTGCTTTTCAAGGGCTCTTTTTCTCTTCAAAATTCAGTATCTTCCCGCCCTGCGAACCAATTGTGTCATCGTTTTTTTATCTTCAGTGGACTTGTAACCTCTTTCTCCTCTCCATCCTGTGATTTGCCATCCCCTGCTTCCCTCACATCTTTCCTCCAAGAGATTGCATCACTTCCTTGTTTACTACCACCGCTCCCTCCACTGTTTGATCTCCAAAAACCTCCCCTCCCTCCAGAGCTCCTGATTCGATCCTCCTCGCTAGAACTCCTCTTCATTACATCCGCACGTAGCCATTCCCCATATTGTTGTTTGTCTCCTCTTGCTAGCCTTGTGGAACAGGCTCGATCATTATGCCCAATAATACCACATGTATAGCAGAAATCTGGTAAGAATTCATATTTGAAAGAGATCAACCTTCCCTTCTCCGCTACAATCTCCTCTTCAACTACCAGAATCTCATCCCCTGAACCACTATCGTTCTCATTCTCCAGGAATAAGGTGGTACCCCTCATTAATGGCTTTGTAATATCAATTCTGACTTTGATTCTCAGGTATTCCCCTACTGCTCGATCACTGTCGTCCACATCAACATCAAGGAATTCACCTATTTTTTCCCCTATCAGTTCTCCCGTCTCCTTGTCCATCAATCCAAGGGGAATACCATAAGCCCTCACCCATATTGGAGTGTGCTTGAACTCGTATTCCTTCAGTGTTTTTGAGGGATCAAAATCCTCCATGACCAGCAATCTCTTGTTAATCATCCATGGTCCATCATTAAGAGCTCTCTTCTTCCCCGCTGCTTCCCGAAACGAAAATAGGAAACAGTTCGACCCCATGTCCTTACATTCTAAGCCCTTAAAAGGACACCAGATCCTCCCCAAATTATAGATAATTGTATCTACTCTCGCCGGTCTATCCGACATAAGTTTTCCTACTGCTTGTACCTTGTTCGATGTAGACGAGCTCAATCCACGCTTGCCAATCTTGACTCCTCTCTTCTTCGCCTCCGACAGGCGCAGGGACTGCAGCTTCTTCTCCATTCCCTCCATTGCTTCTCCTGAGTCTACTTGCCCTCCTCCCGTCACACACCTCGTCACCGCCGGGCTCCGCTTGCCGCGGACCCCCAACCGAAACACCGCCGCCGTTCACCAATCTAGGTTTGTGTTTTACAACCGCGAGCCCTAGCAACTCACGAAGGGTTTGGAAGGAGGAATAGGACTAGGGGAAGGCGAAATCGAGGGAAGGATCGCGCCGATCTGGTGGATGGAGATGATCTCACTGCTTACTAACTGGCTCACTTGATTGGGGATTGTGTGCTACAAGGTTTGCTGCAGCCTCTTCCTGCTCCGCCCTTGGCCAGTGGGAACGAGAGGGAGCCCAGATCTGAGCTGCAGACGGGAATAGATGCGATGAATGGATCGAAAATGTGGTTGTCACCGGACTCGCCGGAGAACCTGGCCTCAAGTCGCCTAGGGCACTAGAACCGCCACTCGGGATGGGAGCTTAGCTACTCGCAAGTTCTGAAATTTTGGTGTTCCGATCGGGGTTTTAACCCAAAACTAGACGTGAAACCGAGGAGAAGCAGAGCAGTTTGGACCTTGGAGTTGCAGTTTGCTAACGTACTACCACGGGTGTCGCACGGCGTCCGTTCTTATCCACTCCCGCCGCGGTGATCCGAAGCGGCGGGGGGCCACCGGGGCCAGGGGCCACGCGGCCGAATCGGTGCTGCTAATCTCCTTGTCCCCGTCGATCCACGTCGACCCGGTCAAGCCATTATCCCCATCGTCCCTCGCCTCACCAATCCCTACCACTATTATTGTCACGCACGCGTCGCCCCCCTCCTCTCTCTCTCCTTTCCCCATTCCTCCCTCCTCCATTTGCATCTTCCCCTCTATCCGTTTCCAATTCGGCGGAACTCTGACCTGCTAACGAGAGAGGAAGCTGCCGCATCCCAAGGTGTTTGTCGCGGATGGAGATCTCGTTCGAGGCGTGGGAGGGTGTGCAGCGGCACGGGCAGGACATCGCGGACCGCCTCGCGCAGGGGTTCACGGGCCTGCTCCAGGCGGCGCCCCCGCAGTTCCCCTGGCCCCCCGTGTCGCACAAGCGGATGCCTTTCGAGATCGACCTCCCCGTCGTCCCCTTCGGCGCCGCCCGTGGGGGCGGGAAGGATTTCTTCCCCGCCGCCGCCGTCGCCTCCGTCATCGACATCGGCGGGAGGCTCGGCCAGGCCGGCGTCGAGATTGGGACGTCCGTCGGCGGGGCCGTGCAGCACGCCGTGCGCCAGCTGCCCGTGCCGTTCCGGAACGGCCAGATCCGTCAACGCAAGCTGCACCCGCCGCCGCCGCCGTTGCCGCCGCCTTCTGCTGCAGTCGGCGAGGGGGCCGTGGGGCTCGCGGCGGAGAGGGCTGTGGACAGGTGCCCTCTCGAGGCGGCTGCCGCTGCTGCAGCCGCTGCGACTGGGAGCGCCGCCGCGTCGAGCGTCAGTGGTGTTGCGGGCGGGGACGACTTGGATGAGGAGGATGACGGATTCGGCTGCGAAATCGGGATGCTCGGAAACTTGAAGAAGGCGAAGGTACGATTGAACTCGTTCTATTGTGGATTTGGGCATGTTGTGGAAATTTGCATCTCGGTTTTAGCAAAGCTTTAATTTAGGGTTTCCTGCCGTTAAAACTACTAAAATTGGTCAGTTTCTTCTATTAAAGATGACATTTATCTTCTGAACGGTTGCTTGACATGTCTCTGTATCAAACTTTCATCGTGGATTTGGTATCTTTAGGGGGAATTTCGCGCCGTAGGCATGATTTTTTTACTAAACTTTTTTAATCAATTAAATTTTATTACGATGAATAGCAGACTTAAGCTAAACCTTAATATTTTGAAGAACTTAATTTGTTGGGATTCTGTGAATCCTATTATGTCTGCTAGTTTGAGGTCATGTTACTTTGACCCATATGACACCACATAATACTTAGTCTCTTCTCTTGCTGATTATTCAGGGTACTGTAAACATGTCAGCGACATACAATACCAGGAATCACGATGTTGAGAGTTCTATTGTTGCACGTGGAGACCTCTGGAGGCTAGAGGCATCACGCAGCGGTTCAACCTCTGGAAATGATAGTTCGCCTCTTTATCTTGTTCAGTTGGGGCCTTTATTATTTGTTCGTGACTCTACACTCCTCTTGCCTGTTCACCTGTCAAAGCAACACCTGCTGTGGTATGGTTATGATCGCAAGGTACTCATATCCTTTCTGTTGCCTTCTCCCAACATGTTATACTGATTTATTCATTATTTGTATCGGGCTTATGTTTGATGGAAATTTGTGTTCTCTTTATTATTTGTCCTGAATCCTTACTAAAATGGTGTTTTCATATGCAGAATGGAGTGCATTCCCTCTGTCCTGCTATTTGGTCAAAACATAGGAGATGGTTGATGATGTCAATGATGTGTCTTAATCCAGTAGCTTGTGTAAGTATGACATATAGCTTTATTGATTTCTCTGCATGCTATAATTATTTTCATATTCGTTGTTAGAGTGAGTTTTTTTTTGTAAACTGCCAATGCTTACTCTACTAACATTGAAGCAATTGAGCTGAAGAGTGACTGACTGACCTTTTGAGTGCGCTTTTCCTTGCATTATGTAGTTGTGCGATTTAGAATGCATGCTGCCATGGTTTTTGATGTTAGGGATTGCGCATGTCCTGTTATTTGCGAGAAAAATCTGTGCAGTGGACTTATTTGGATCTTTATTCCATCTAGTAACCAGTGGAGCAATAGTTGTGCACAATTAGTGTTACCAGCTTCTTTTCTATAATCATTGTAATTGGTAAGGAATGCAGCGACTTTATCTGTTGTTGCATTCTGTAAAATAACTCAAGCCATTCAAATGCTGTAACCATGCTTTCAAAAATATTAACAGGCATAATTTTAGTAGTGATATTTTTAGAATGTTGATATTATCTAACAGATTAACATGGTTTTGTTGCAGTCCTTTATGGATCTACAGTTCCCTAATGGGCAACTAACCTATGTTGCTGGAGAGGGGATAACAGCTAGTGGTTTTCTTCCATTATTTGGTGGGTTGCTTCAAGCTCATGGGAAATTTCCAGGAGAAACAAGAATGAGCTTCTCTTGCAAGGTTAGTTTTTCTGACTTATTTCTCTTTATTAGTCATCTGTGATATCATCCAATTTTAGTGTGTCAATTGTTTATATGAATGAATTATGGGCTTCTCCCACAAGGTTGCAGTTCCCTTGGTATTTCTAAATTTTTTTGTACTAGTGCTGTATGGAACAATTGTGATATGCTTTAAGCATTTGACCAGTGACTAGTTTATCTTTGTTAATCAGTGTCTGATTAGAAATTTGTTGTGATCTTTATTGATAAGATCGTAACTTATTAGTGGGAACGCTCTGTATGCCACATGTGTTCTGGTTGTTTATGAGTTTATTCTATCATACAGGGAGTTGCGCATATGTTTGCACATACATGACCGTCTTTAGCATATTTGAGTTCTTGTTATGACACAAGTGCTAGTTGTACAATTCATTCTGTTACCTTGAGCTTTTCACGTTCTTGAGAACTGACTTTAGTCTCCCTCTATGCTCTTGCATTGTGTTTATTCAATATTACTAATACTTCTTTCACCTTTGGTAACCTTCAACCTTACAATTCTTTTTTGTCTACTTTAAAGAACAAGCGAGGTACAAGGTTCACTCCTATGTTTCAATGGCCTGATAAATCTTTTTCATTTGGAGTTGCTCAAGCCTTGGCATGGAAAAGATCTGGTCTTATGGTGAGGCCCAGCGTACAAGTCAGGTAGTTCACCTAAAGCATTTGGATAATTATGGAGCATTTTTGTTACTATCTCTTAACCTAGCATTTTTTTAAAAACAATTTAGTAGAATGTGAATGGCACTTATCTTGCATTATCGTTACTCTGTTAACATTGTTGTGTGCTAAAAGCATGTACGGCTGCATTTGGTTTTGTCAAAATGAATAGCTACAAAGGATCTGGTGATGGTCCGGTGGGATCTTTTGTTGCTAATGATAATGGTTTTGATAAATGTTGTTTGATCAATCTATTGTAGAGATCACCCTGATTCACAGCCCTTGCATTGCTATAGATATCACAACCCACAGGACATGTTGAAGGCTCAAAAGCATATCCATTTTGTTATTTTGGTTACTACATAGAACAAGAATGTGCTGATTCTAAGGGGGTGTATGCTATTTCTCTAGTTGACCACAGTAGATCCTTTTGTATGCTAGATAATTTGGCTTTAAGAGATTTTGTTATATGTTGCTTACTTCTCTTGTTGACCACAAGACATCCTTTGTATGCTGGACAGTATTGGCATTAAGAATATTTTTTATATGTTCGCTTTTGCATCGCTGAACCATTTTTGTGCTAATTCTGTGGGCCTTGGGTATGCAATGCTAATTTTCTTGTCTTTACCCTCAAGTATTCTCGATATGCAGATGTCATTGCTCAATTTGTATGCTCCACATTGGTAGTTTAGTTCTGTGCATCCATCTTTTGTTTTAGTTTTAACACTCCTGTTCTGCTCCACAGTGTGTGCCCTACATTTGGAGGAAGTGATCCTGGGGTACGAGCAGAGATCATCCATTCATTGAAGGAGGAACTGAATGTAATGTGTGGTTTATCTTGCTCAAGACATCCATCTGCCTTTACTGCTCTTTCTGTAAGCTCTCCATATCTAAACAAGGCTTCTGCTTGGTTCTCTTCTAAAATTGTAGTTTGGCTCTAACTCAACATATATATTGCAGATTGGGCGATCGAAGTGGAATGGCCAAGTCGGCAGTTCTGGTGTAGTAGTCACCTTGGAAACACCCCTTAATAACATTGGAAGGCCATCTTTATCTGTTCAACTTAATGGTGGTTTTGAGATTTGATGCCTTGCTCAGAAGTTGTACATACCACTGTACATATCGCCGCTGCTAATTCCGATGCTCCATACTTGTCGAGACAGCTGCTCGACCTATAAAGTTGGAAGTGAGGTGTAGCTCGTTTTTGTCGCCATAGGTCTCAAACTCAGCAAATCAACTGCTTTATTCAACATGCAGACAGAGACTTCCACATTTCTCCAAGAGATTGTGATGAAGCGACCAGGCAGTCCAAGAGCATTCTTTTGGAAGTTGATATAGGGGAATCTTGGAGCTCAGCCCTATTTCACCGTTTGGAGGTTGGGAAGAGAGAGGCTGAACTGTTGTGTGGCTATGCAAGAAGATGCTCACCAAAAGCTCATTCTTTTGGTGCAAGACTGACAATATTGATATCAAAGTGTCTGGCAGTTTTGATACTTGTGCTGGATATTATCTCCACCAAAATTGATTGTCAGCAGGCTGCATTGTTGAGAATTGAGACATGACAAACTCTGATGGACGAATTAGTGTGCTTTTTTGTCCACTCTTGTATTACTCTGCATGTATGATCAACGGAAACATAACTGGGACCTGTCTGGCGGCATTGCCAAAGCTATATTCTGCTTTCCATGCTTTAATTTGCATATGCAGTCTGATGTTAATGGTATCGCAGTTGTTATCTGGAAGGAGAAAAAAAGGTTGTGTTCTAGTCTCACAGCTGATCCAGTAAATCTACACGCATACCCGAGTAATATTCCTGTTTAAGAATCCAAGTGCTTGTGTATGCACTTGTGCCTGCGATGGCATAGTTAAAAAACGAGGTGATCTCATTTCCCTTTCCTCCTGGAACACGTGCACTCGGCGTCGGTGCAGAATGTCCCTCTAAATGTCTGCCTCTTAGGTCGTTCGCTTCATCGAAAGAGGCTCTTCAGTCTGAGAAATGCACTCGGCGACCCGTCAGAGTTCCGGACCGTTATTAACCTGACGTAGTAACTAGTAAGTGCGTCAATAGCCATAACGTGTTATGTGAAGTAACCTAAATTATCCACGTATTTACGAGTCTTAATGTGGCGAAATAAAATCAAGGTCTGTAACCGGGCAATCGCCCATATAAGCTAAGCATAAGCAGGTTGAAGTTTTCCATTCCCTGTACTCGATTACAAGAGGCGTAAGGCAAAGCCCTTCTCTTCAGTCTCGAACGCAGATATGGAGACCGCTCCCTCCATTTTGCTGCCGCTTCTTCTCATCGTGGTTTTCTCACCCGCCACCATGCCCTCCACCATGGCCCCTGGAGCCGACGAACACACCTCCAACGTGTACATAGTCTTCGTTAGCCGTGCCGACTACGTCGATTCCGTGGACTACGACGTCCGACTGCTCGCTTCCGTCGTCAGAAGGTTGGTAGTGACTAGCAGCGTTTCTGCACTCAGGCACAGCTCCAGCCCTGTCTCTCTCTTGCTGACCTTTTCTTGTCCTGTTACAGCACAGAGGAAGCGAAGACGGCGATGATCTACCACTACAGTGGTCTCGGGTTCGCGGCGAGGCTCGCATCCAGTCAGGCAGATCAATTATCAAGTGAGTGAATCTGATTCATTAACCCATTTTCTCCAGTTACAGTCATATAGTCCTATCCATAGTCAAGCTTCAGAAAGCTGACCTCACTTGGGGAAAAAGATTTCGAAAGTTGATACCAGTTGACTCTGTTGCTTGTGTGATCTACTAATATTTCGCAGTTGGAAGAGCTCAGTATTCTGTTTGCCTATTCTTATGTTGCAGAAAAGGAGGGCATTGCAATCTTCAAGGACAAAACATACCATGTCGAGAGAGATGGTCGCTTGCCTCGCTTCTTTGAAGAGAATATCTGACGGTCAGACGAAGTTCACGCAATTAAACATTGATTACAAACCTGATTTTCAGCATATTAGAACGACCTGAAATATGTTATTATGAGGTTCTCGGAAAAAAAAAGTTATTATGAAGCCTTGGCCGACTTGGTATGCCCAGTATTACCATAAGGATTTGTTACCCTAAAAAATATACATGCAAAGTTTGTATCAGTATATAGTAAAGCACCGAGTGACACAAATGATTCAGAACATAGTTGAGATCCAAAATATAGTTCAACTTGTTCTCCTGGATGATATATCTGATCTGAGTATAAAGATCAAAGTTCCTATGCTTCAGCCAGTTGACTACTAGAAATATCAGTCGATCCCAATTTCCACGCTAAACTCTTCTCGGAGGAATAAAATCCACACTAAAGCCTTTTCAACCTTTTTTCAGAATCCATACTAATGAACACGAACTACAAAACTGTAATTGAAAAGCGTCAACTATAACTTCCTGAGACTAACTGAGACTTGTTAAACCTTATACAAGTGACGGTAATAGTCCCTCTTATACCACTCACGGTGGCAAATATACTGATGATTGCACACCAGCTGACCCTTGAAGAAGAGGAAGCGAGCGTCCCTCGAGGCCCGGCTGTCGAGGCACAGGAGCTCCTGCTGCTCTGCTAGTGTCGTCTATGCAGCGGAACTCCATGATCTTGAGGAATCTACTACTCCCGTGGATGAACTGGCCATCTCCCTCTGCCACTCGTGCCCTCGGTAAACTTCGAACGCCACCCTCTCGAGGTGGTTGTGGATGCAAGGGACGGGTCTCAGCACGTCCCACGAACGCGGCACGAATCCCGGACCAAGCGTCCGACTGTTAAAAGAAATCCAATCAAAATACACCGATGTGAATTTGGGCAGCCACGATGGATCAATGCAAGGGACAACGCGGCGTAGGTATGAACAATATATGCAGTCACCAGAACAATTTACCTTGATGTAGAGCGTCTCCGCGAGAGAACAGCTCGAGGAGCCGCATGAACCAATTGATGTACTCCTCGCTTGTGTAGGTCACTTCGACGGCTAGTGTCTTCAGGGTTGGCATCAGGGTATCCACATGAAATTCTCCTTCCTGGATGCATTAGTTTCAATGATTTTGGTATAGTATGTTCATGCCATCAATACTTACTGTAATGAGACTGCAATTGCCAAGATTGATTTGATTGCTCGATGGGTACCCACTAACTTTGGACACGATTTTGTGTCATAAGAATTGTAACAAAAATCTTGAAAAAAATCATGACTGTAGTACATCATAATATAGTGGTACAATTTTTTTTTCAAATGCTAACAAATGCACATGCGCTATCTGACTGAAACAGATAGAGCCGTCCGATTCGCGCTACCACATCTGTGCCAAACAATCCATCCTTATCTAATCATGTTTCTCTCTCCTCCATTCGTCTCCCCGCCTCAATCCCCTAATTTCTCTTGCACTAGTCACCTCCACTCATCCCCCGTTTCCATGCATCCACGACCCTGATCTGGCCATCCACATGCAGCTGACCAGCGGCCAACCGACATCCGCCTCCCTAGCAGCAGCAAGAGTGGATCTGGCTGTGATGCTCGACCAATGACCAGGTCTTGCGAGCTAGTGACCCCGACCAGCGCCTCTACTCCTCTCCAACCGCAGCTAGATCCGAGACCCACGCCTCGTTCTTCAACCCCTTCATAGGCGACGACGTGACTGCCGTGGCTGGTAGCGAAGCATGCACGTCTCACTTTCTCGTCGACCATGATATCAAATTGAGGATCTACATCTGGAAGGAGCACCCCTGGAACCTAGAGGATGATGTTGTCATTGTCTCCACCAACGAGATCAGAACTCCTTCCTTTTTCGGTTTTGGTGTTGCAAATGTCACGATAACGATTTTCCATTCTGTAGTTCATGTAGAGCTTGGATGAGATGCACAGTAGCCAAGGATTGCATACTATGGCTTGGCGAGGGGCTCGTCAAGGAGTGCACGACCTAGGTATGATTTTGTGTTTGGTGTTCTAGGGGCACATTTCTACTTATAATAGGGATGATAAAGTGGCTTTTATTTTTATGAATGATTTGCAGGATGGGTGCCAGATATGGATGGCAAAGATGACCGATGCATATGATCTGCTTGCTAGGTTGATGAGTTGATTTTGTAGTAGTTACACATACTTGTTAATTTAAAATGGAGGGACTAGACAGGGTACATAGCATGAGCCTTTTAAATGTTGATTAGCAAGGCTATGTACACATATATTTTTACTAGTTATTTGGATAAAAATTCAGAGATGTTAAATATAGTACAGTTGGGCTACTTGGGAGATATGGGGGATCAGGGGATTTCTAGAACTTGCTTTGTACTAGTACTAATCTTAGGTTTATAGTATTGCTAAATTGCTTTCTTTATGCAAGCTACTATGTACATACAGATTTTGCGCGGGGGAGGGGGGGATAGAGTTTTGATAGATTATTACTGAGTCGAGGTAGGGTGGGTTGAGGGTTGTTCATCCGGTTTACTAACACATTTTTTTATCAAGTGCAAAACATGAAAACCGTGGGGGTGTTGAGGTATTGAGAATCAGGGGTTGGTTATTTGTTTGGGAAGGGGGTGGGGGAGGGGGGTAATCAGAAGGTTTTCATGTATAGCGATGTTCAATTTAGATCAACATTAATGGTATTGGAGCTATAACATAGCGGTTATATATTTTTGAAGTGATCTATTGTGTAATTTTTTTGCCTAAACAAAATATTAAGTTGCATTAATTTAGATTTTCATGCATAGCAGTACCAATAAGTTTCCTGACATATTTTTTGTACGTTAGTCTTCCCTGCCCTACCAGCATATGAACTAATTAAATTTATTTTTTTCTTCATAGGTGACATAGTCTAACATCTCAATTGTAGACAAGATGACTTGGGGTATTATGAAGGACCAACAAAAGGTATCTTCGTTGTCTATCACAAGGCGTACATATTATCGTTACAACCATATGGAAACAGATAGTTACATCCTCTCTTTTACCTACATCTACCAAGTTGCTTAACAATCACCTCAAACTTAGTTGTTTAAGTTGCCTAATGCAGTAACACTAGTTGTTTAATGTCTACGGTCACCTCAAACTTGCCTAGATTAAAACTTGATGTATTTCACCTCAAATTTGCCTAGATTAAAACTTGACGTATTGTTTTTTCACAATTTTTTTCAAATTTAAGTTGTCTAACATAACTTTTTTGTTGCTCATAATGATGCATTAGTTGCTTGCATAGAGTTTTTTTTTCTTTTCTAACATATTATTGTTCATAATGATGTTTTATTTGCCTGACAGCCCATTTTCCATCACTTGTTTAAGTTGCCTATAGTCACCTTAAACTTGCCCACATTTGACCTGATGTATTGCTTTTTGCCCACATTTTTTTTGTCCCCTAGCAAGTTTCTTAACACCCTTTTTTCTTAGTGTTCCTAAAAGCATTTTTTTTTACTTTGCCTAACTGTAACTTGATAGCTTTCATTTTCCAAATCTTTGGTCACTATATCATTCTTCCCTTTGCAGTCCTCACTTTATCAACTACAACAACTTTTTCATCACCCTTAAAGAGTTGGCAAACTCATTGGTGATGTTTCGATGGCTAGAGAACACCGTAGCTCAGGTCGAGATTGAGCCAATCATGCAAAGGAAAGACAATAAATCAATAAAATGTGTGATGCCATTAAGGATATGTGTGAGCGGTCATTTTTGTATTCACAATACTATAACATCCATAAAATTATGTGTTTTAACCAAACTATTTTTTTTGGTTGCCCTTTGTTTTACAAGTAGACATGGTTACAAAAGTTGGAGTGGAATAGAAGAGAAATCAAGAAGTACTTTGACCGCGACCACATACATCTCGGTTGTTTGGATACGGTGAGAAGCTTAACTTAGCAATAGTTGAAGCAAGACGTGCTGCTTCTAGGAATTTTTTCATATCAATATAGCAGTATGTACGCTCCCTATATAGATAGCATCATAAGGTTTTTTACTTAGTAGTATAGCAGTATGTACGCTCCCTATATAGATAGCATCATAAGGTTTTTTACTTAGTAGCATATTGATGACTTTGCTTTTTTCCATCTCTCATTCTCCTACCAATTGTCTAACAACCCATTTTAATGTTGCCCGGACGAAAGTTTAACTTACCTGACGCCCTTTTTCTGTTTCAAGTTGTCTAACAACACTTGCTAAAATTTCCTACAATCACCTCAAACTTGCTCAAGCTTAATTCGACTTTTTGCTTTTCCACAAATTTTGAACACATGTTTAAGCCTAACTACCTTTTTTCTTCATGTTGGCTAAAAGTATCCTGTTTTGCAGACTTAACTATTTTGAGCAAATCCTAACATGCAAAAAAAAATCTGTTTTGCTTTTGGTTTGACACGGGTCATGTTCCCTGTGTTGCAATCCATCGATCTAACAAATCCAAATTCAATGAGGACATTGGCTGATCAGAACCTAAACTTATGTGTGAAGAAAATAATCGCTAAAATTAGAGTAAATTAGGATGAGAATTACAAGAAATCAGAAATACAGCTAGAAAATTTCGATCTAGTCGACATTGAAGCCCCAAAATAGGACCACAAGTAAATTAGTCACTTTTTTGAGTTTTTCATTCAATTCTACCATTCTTGTGTAACCGAAGCAAGTTTAACTTACCTAACACTACTTATTTATGTTTCCTAACATACAAAATTAATTTGATGAATAGGTCTTTTTTCCCCAAAATCTTGGCTACCTAGTAAGATGCCTAGATGTAACCAGAACTTGGCAAAATAGTAACTAACTAAATTTTCCCCACAAAGCAAGTTGTCTACCTATCCGTCTATATGTTCCGTACACCTCACACATGGATTTTTCAACACTAGTAACTGTACACGTGCAATTCACATTTGACCATATATATGTTGCATTAGATATGTCATACATTTAATATATAACTCACTACCGGATTCTCCGAATTTGCCGTGTGCGAAAGGCACACGGCGAAGGCTGAAAAGCCGTCGGCAAAGTGTTTGCCGAGTGCAACACTCGGCAAAGAACACACGGCATACGGGCTGCCGGCAAAGCCATGTTTGCCGAGTGTATTCCTTCGGGCACTCGGCAAAGCTTTTGCCGACGGTCAGACCGAGCACTCGTCAAAAAAAAGCAACTAAACGGCAGGAGCGACCTAACGGCCACTTTGCCGAGTGTCGACACTCGGCAAACGCTTACTCTTTGCCGAGTGTCGACACTCGACACTCGGCAAACGCTTACTCTTTGCCGAGTGTCGACACTCGGCAAACATGGTGATCAGGGCTCAAAAAGACTGCCGCCGGCGGGGCGCCGCTTTTGCCCGAAAACTCAACGCCGGCGGCGAGCTACATCCACGTGGCACCACCTGAGCATATCCATGTGGCGCCAAAGTACTGGTCGGGTTCAAGTGACGTGGCGCCGTGTGTAAGCGCCCGGCGTGTTCAGAGGAGTTCAACCCAGACCGCGCGGCCGGCTATATAAACCGCTCAACCGCGCGGTCGCTGGGCGAGGTGGGACTAAATCCCAACGCTGTTTGCCGAGTGTCAAAAATCGGACACTCGGCAAACGACGCATTTGCCGAGTGTCCTGGCGAGGACACTCGGCAAACGCACGTTTAGGTGCCACCTGTCTCCGAGTTTGCCACCTGTCTCCTTGTTTGCCGAGTGCCCTGACTTTGACACTCGGCAAACAATGTTTGCCGAGTGTAAATTACAGGACACTCGGCAAACTTATTTTTTTCTTTTTCTTATTTCTTTCTTTGTTTTGTTTTCTTTGCTAAACCTTCTTAAATTTTTACCATAGCCTCTAGGTGTCATATGATGACACCATGTCAAGTTTCAAATTTTTCTGACTTCGTTTGTATTTTTTAGAATTAAAATACCAATAAGCGCCATGTTCGGGGTCGAGTCCTGGCACCCTGATGTTTGGAATTTCTCTTCTTTTCTTGGATGAGGCCTAAACATAGACTCAAGAACACAAATAGGATTTTTAAACCCATTTTCGGCAACTTTTTCATGCACTTGCAGTTCAAATGTTAATTATATCCGTAAAATGCCTAGAAATGCACTTAATGGCTTAAATATAGCAAACAAACCCGGAAAAATTCCAAATTTTTACATGGAACATGTGATGGTGTATGTTGAGTGTATAAAAAGTTTCAAGGTCAAACAATGAAAAAACCGTCACTTCGCCTTAAAACCCGACCCGTTCCCTCTCAAAATCATGATTCTTCGTCAGAGATGGTTCGGTTTGTAAGCAATGTACGTCACAACTTTTGTGAAACCTTCTCAAATTTTTACCATAGCCTCTAGGTGCCATATCATGACACCATGCTAAGTTTCGTGTTTTTCAGACTTCGTTTCCTTTTTTTAAAATTAAAAAACCAATAAGCCACACGTTGGTGATCGTGTATCAGGACCCAGATGTTTGAAATTTCTTTTCATTTCTTGAGAAAGCCCAAAAACTAGACTCAAGAACATAAATATCATTTTTCTACCCATTTTATTCCAGATTTTCAAACACTTACGGATCAATTTGACTTATATCAAAAAATTCCTAGAAATGCACTTAATGAATTAAATATAGCAAACAAATCTGAAAAAATGCCAAATTTTAAAATAGAACATCATATGATGTATGTTCAGAGGGAAAAAAATTTCAAGGTCAGTTGAAGAAGAAAAAAAAATATTTGCCGAGGGCCGCTAACGGACACTCGGCAAATAGGAAATGTTTGCCGAGTGCCGCTAACGGACACTCGGCAAAGGAGGGACGCGCCGACAGCCACCGTGCACCGGGACACGTGGCGCCCGGTTTGCCGAGTGCTCTAATTTGCCGAGTGTCTTTTGCCGCGTTTGCCGAGTGTTCTAATTTGCCGAGTGTTTTTTCCCGCGTTTGCCGAGTGTCGTAAGTTTGCCGAGTGTTTTATTCGATGCACTCGGCAAAGTACGTGTTTGCTGAGTGCCCGTGAAAAGACACTCGGCAAAGCCCTGGGCACTCGGCAAACTATCTTTTTCCGGTAGTGACTGATAATTTTTGTCACATCTATAGTACCAGGATATAGTTCGTATTAATAAACAAGATCTATAACAACATGGAGTGAGGAAGATAGAGGAGAATTAGGAGGATATAATAAGTACAGGAGTTAAGAGAGTTGATCAAAATGCCTTGCAATTAAGCGAAAATTTCTAGTAATCAACTTATTTGTGAATCATGAGATGAGTGGATGGATGACTAGGATTGTTTGCGTCAAAACCCAAATCGTGCTTTTGATAGTTGTATAGATGTGGTAGGTTATCTAAAGCTTAACTAACGACAACTTGTTGTCTTGTTTTTGTTTCAATGCTGCCCATCAAATTTGTGTAACAAACCCTCCAATATATTGCCTACATGCACCTATAAGTTGTTTTCTACACAATATTAGACATGTTTCCACAATATAATGTCCATATACTGATGTTTATTTGGTTCTCTTCATATTTTGTAGGTTGGTGGGGTAACGTGGAGCAATTAACTAGCAACAATCACAAACGATATAAGCAACTCTTAGTTTAGCGTACATATTTGGTATCTCTAAGTAGCCTATATTTTAGATTGTTCATCTTCAATGCACAATACATGTTAAGTGATCTTTCTAGATTAATACTATGGATCCTCCGTTTTTCCAACAACAATGTGATTGGCAAGACTCTTTGTATATGGCAAGCGAAACCTTATAAATTGCCTTCTTCATACTTGTTTTTGCTCTGTCTAATGAGGAAGAGAGGAGGAGGACGACATAACCTATAATTTCCACGTGTTTCTTTTGGGGGAGACGCAACTCTGCTTCTGGCTTTTGGGCACTACAGATCGGGCAGTGCACATGTTCCCATTCATGCGTGGGAGTGCGAGCGTGGCTAGGGCGGGGGACCAAACCAGGCTGACGTGCACGGGAGGAGGGTGAGGGACAAGGATTTATATTTCAAAAAAGGAAGGCTAACACAATTTTGAAATTTCCAAATATAGGGTGTGTGGCTAGACAGTGGCATGGTGCATGGACGCCACCTAGTCCCGTCCAAAA
This sequence comes from Stipa capillata, assembly GCA_019208055.1. NCBI lineage: Eukaryota > Viridiplantae > Streptophyta > Magnoliopsida > Poales > Poaceae > Stipa > Stipa capillata. Next base: position 220,173 of record JAGXJF010005261.1, read on the forward strand.
AATATTGGAATAAAAATCGACGGGCACATTAAAAAGAACAGATGGTACCAAATATGTGAAATTTTTATTGTTTCTCTCAGACTTCATAGCATATAAGCATGAAATTTTCTATGTCGACATATATTTAGTATCATAATGTATAGAAATTTTTTAGAACTATTGACATAATGTAAATATCCAAATCATTAGTCGATATAGGTACACCCATGCTTTGAAGAACCGAGCTTACCGTGAACATATATTTTCCAATCAAAATCGTGTGGAAGCTCATGCTGAGGTAGCCAAGAACCGCAGCTTTGGCACGTGCTCGATCCTGAGATGCACTGGTCTCACGTGCATGTAGTTGCCAAGCACCCGCTCTAGGTTAGGAGCGTGCTCGACGAAGAGCTCCTCAAAGTTGCCGCTGCTGCTTATGATATTGAGACTTAGAGACTGGACATGGACGTTGCCCTAACTTACGTCGCACAACGTCAGGTGCTCCAGCACCGTGCATTGCGATAGCAGGGAGTTGAGTGACTCTTCGGAGATGTTGATGCCAAACAGGTCGATCTCGGTGAGGCGGGCGAAGGGAGCAGCAGCCTCGGCCTCGGTGGCATCAGGGAAGGTGCAGTCGCTCATGCGGAGGTGCGTCAGGGAGGCGCAGGCGAAGAGGGATTCCAGGATCCTTGGCCGCCCCTCGTGGAAGGAGAGGGAGATTTCCCGAACACCACCGTTCACGAGATCCTGGAGCCAGCTGTCGACAGAGGAGGCGTCATCCTCGCAGTGGAAGTAGACTCCGCTGGTGCCAAAGGAGCGCACGCGCGCGGCCGGGTGGCTGGCGAGGATGGAGCTGACGGCGTTGATGATGTTGCGATCGGGGATGAAGGCTCGGAGGTCGAGGAGGGTGGAGGGGGAGAGGCGGCGCCAGTGCGAGGCCAGGATGGAGGACCTTTTCGCTTCATTGATCGGGAGGAGGGAGAGGATACTGTCTAGGAGGTCGCTGAGGCGGTCGACGAGGAGTTCACTGCCACCCCCATGTTTGGTGAATTGGAGTGATCCTAGGTATTTGTTTCGTGGGCATGGTGGTAAATCGATTAGGAGGTTTTGTGGTTTGGGGTTACAGGTATAAATATAAATAAAATAATATTTTAAAGGCCTATCCGTCTAGGACTCTAAGTATGACTTATGAGTATGATTGATCACCGTAAGATCTCAATCCCATCCCACGGCGTGGCTTTGTTAGAAGAAACTTGAGATGCCAAATGGCAAAATACAATGATGTTGGAGGGCCTTGTTGAAATATAGAATGTAAAACACAGCAAACCGAAAAACACGGTAACTGCACAAGAGTGGCAACACAATGGCATCCACAATGCTGGAAGCTATTTTTGTCTATAAAAAGGGACCCATGACAGCTCCTAACCTAAGCACAAATTACATACATTTTTGTGGTACTTAAAAACTATTTTGACCTTTAAGGTTGTTCTTATATAATCTCTAGCCCCACTCACTTGCAAGTGGACCTAACAACCTTAAGAGTGTTGTCGCTAATGTGATGGTTAGAGGCAACCTCTAAGACCTTCTCTCTTTCTTTAGAGGCTAAAAAATTGCTTCCTATGTGGATGCTTTACAGGAATATAGAACAAACAAATTTGTCTGAGAAGTGCTTGGATGCTCTACTAGAATTTTGTAGAATTTGAGAGAAAGAGAGGAAATTTTCATACAAAAGATTTTCATCACGAAGTCAAACCTCATGCTATAGTTCACCAAATATTATTTCCTAAAGAAATTCCTATATCTAAAATGAAAGAAATTTGTGTGAGTGACTAAAGTTCCCTAAACAAGCCTAAAGTTCAAGCAACAGTAACTTGTAAGATGAAAAACCTAGTTCTTATTGAATAAGAGCTCGGTTATGGTGAACAAGAGTGAGGAATAGTCAGTGTGTGTTTGGTGGGACCATAGCCTTCTTACGTTCTTTATTCTCTTTTATCTTCCATTTTGTTATCAAAATACTTGATTATAGTAATGTCGCAATCTATCTTTTAAATAAATAGCTTGATAATTGGGTTGTCAATCCATACTCAACCCACATTTTTATTCACATGCAAATCTTTTCTTCAACGCACTTTCGTGATTATTATGGCTGGGAACTTTTTTTTTCTTATTTCGAAAAAAGAGAGTGCACATGACAATTGAAGTACGATGTATGTGTGTTCTGACATGTTATCCACCACATCATGGGAATATGGTCGCCCTCAGTGTCCTTAATTTGATCACATGGCATAGATGGTCATCACATGGTATAGGTGGGTTGATCGCACAGAAAATAATAGGAAAAGTATAATGTCGCACTTAAGCATCGTAAAATATTTTTGTACATATAGCAATCTTCTAGAAAAAAATGCCTACTTTGATAGCTGTCCAAATAATCAGTTATTTACATCTCATGCACATGACTTCGAGTTACAGGATCATCTTCTTAATTGTTTAAGCACATGCCTTTCCACTCTAACATGGATAAAGATCTCTGCTAATTCAGTTCAAACATAGTTTCAATACTAAAATTTTATATTTAGCATCGTACTGGTCCCTCTGAGAGATGTCCAAGTTTCAGAAATGATCTTTGACTGTTGTCAGAATAAAAATTAATAAAATAGGAAAATATCAAAATCGATCGTTTTAAACCAGTATAACATAGAGATAATGATCTTTTTTGTGAATGAGACATGTGAGATTCAAATGGTAATTTAAAAGCACTAGGCTAAATATCTCAAAAATCCAGTGCAGTGGTACTCAAAAACTGAACACAAATTGAGCAAACGACTGGACCAAAGTAGTTGTCCATCAGATGATCTCCAATATTCAAGCCTAGTTTTCACTGGTTAACAAGTTTACAAACTAATTATCTAAATCCAATAGCACCCAACAACAAAACACTAGTGAACGATTAATACACCTACCTTTTTCGCCCCAAAAAAGAAAGAGGATTACTAATTTATCATATTGAAATGAACCATATACACACAAGCTATAAGATAGATATCTTAAGATATAATAGACGTTAATCACCGGGCTATCGCATGAATGAAACTAGTGCAGGAGTCATGTCCGGTAGTGAAAAGACATCCTGCGGGTAAATCTTTGGATATATAGCATGTATATATGTGTGTGTTAGTATCCATAAAATATCTTGAGGTTAAGTGCAACGTGACAGAGAGTTCTAGAGTATATGAGTGACTAGCATCTGTGCAATTCTGTGCACTGATTATGAAACTGAACGGTGGACGGAAAAAAGCTGCTTTAGTGCTCACTTACACTTCATTTTGCATTCAACTTCTACCACTTAAATATCTCGTTAAGAATCATGAGTGTGTAGCTTAGCTTATGTCTGGCTGGGATATACAAATTCCATTAAATGTTCCGGTGCTAATGTTCTAACATGTTTTGCCGTAAAATTTTGTAAACAATGAGAAGAGAGTAAAAATCTTCTCTTTATTCGAGGGAGTGAAATTCTTCTATACGAAGCCCAATAAGTGTTTGTGAAATTTGTTTTTTCTCTCTATTGAGTCTAGGTTAGCCGAAAGATGGTTATAGGTTTAAGAACACAAGGTGACCCTGCTTTTTCAGGGTAAGAAGGGGTAGAGAAAATGCCTCGAGCCGAGGTCCGAGTACCATGCGCTGCAGCGCTGAAGTACGAGCCCCGTGGACTAGCGATTGCTTCTCCATGAGGCTCATACCAGGCGCTACGGCGCTGAAGTATGTAACCGATGCCATACTCCTAGGAAAAGCTCGAACGACCTTCAACAAAAAGGTACCTGTACCCAAAACTGACACAGGTGGGTAGGTAGAGAATACCTAGGGGCGCGAGACATCGAACTAAAGTCAAACTTTCTAGTGCTTATAAATTTTTATATTAAGGCTTTATCCCATTCATAGAAATGAGATAAACTGAGAAATCTTTGCCATCCAATCTGATTAGAATATCATAAAGTATAAGTATAAGTGGCAGAATTTTTTTTCTAGGAATGTTTTATCAATTCATTTTCATTCCATTTGTACCCCTGGCAAACTCGAATTTTCGTCGAAATTGTCTCTATTCATATGTATGAAATACATATATGAAATAGTGTAAACATGACCATTATTTATTTATTTTTATTAGACTTAGTTTTATTCTCTTTGTTTAACTATATCTGTCCTTAATTTATCATGTGCACAGACCAAAATAGTGCTAAATCTAAAAAAAAGTTAGTGAAAATTGATCATGTGTATCCCTATTAAACCAATAATACAACAATTTAGCTATTCATAAAGCATTCAAATAGGGATATAGAGTTGAACATAGCAATAATTATACTTTTGATATCCTCAATAGACAAATATTTTAAAACAGATTATCCAGAGACCAAGGACAGATATAATGAAACGAAGAAATACTTGATCTTAGGACATAGTAGGCTAAGAACAAATATAATAAAAGAAAGGGGGTATTGCGTAGTGTTTTGGCAGCTTATTATACCGTTCATTCATGCTATAATTGCATTAATTGGCTAATAATACATCACAAATCTCCATGCTAATGAAAATTGATCCAACGGCCGCTCCTAGGTCCAGAAAAGCCTCTCTCTTCTTCAAAAATAGAAACTTTCTATTTATTGAGCATGGATTTGGTCAGTATTGTAAGGGTATCAAAATTTCTGATATGCTAAAGCATTACTATGTAAACAGCTAGTTGATGCACATCCAACAAGAACATCCAGCTAACTAACCTGCTATAGCTAATCTGCAGTGCTGAACTAAATAAACTGTTCTCGGACTTAGACACAAGATCGCAACTTAACTTATGCATCCCCGCAGTAGAAACGTTCAGCAACGCTAAATTGCAATCACCACCGCATATTCTTCCGCTGTTCAAACTACTCATTAGGCCATCAGATCTCACAGGAAACGGCTGATAACAGAGAAACTCTGTTTTCCTTATGGCATCGCCGGGGACAGCAATGGCACAAGTACAAGCTACTGACTGGCTCACAACTTCTGAATAATAGGAACTCGACATCTGGAGAGACTCTGTTTATATGGCCTAGTAGCTCTATTTGATTAGAGGCCCATTCGTTGCTTTCTGAACAGTAGAACTCGACGACCTTGAGAACTCTAGCCATCCCAAGCAGGAAGGTTAGAAACCCCCACTGGCACTCTTCCCATCCAAAATACTCGAAGACCAATTTGTTGATAGAATGTTCAATGCACTGAATAGAAGTTGTTGTATCCCATTCTTCAACTTTAATCCGCCGTGAAATAGACCGACTGTCCGGCTGCAGATGTCAAACGTGATGAACAAATAATCTAAGACAAAGCCATCAATTTTAAATACATCAGAGGTGGTGAGCACAATTGCTCTACGCAATCGTTACCTCGACATAGAGCGCCTCAAGACGGGGGAAACATTTGAGCAATTGAGCAACGAATATGGTGTATCCCTGCTCTGAGAAGGGCACTTGAATGGCCAAAGTCTTCACGCTGCACATCAGAGTCCTGGATTGCACGATGCCTTCCTGAAATATGCACAACATGTCACAGGAAGCACGGACATTCTCAGAGCAATAGCATCAGAGTTTTAGCTGCAACCAAAGAATAGCAAAGAATTACATCGAAAGTGGTATCTTGTAGCACGAGTGGGCGGACGCTCCTCCCCAAGTACCCCAGCACCTGCAGCTTCGGGGCGAAAACAATCTTCACCTTCGCATTGCCGCACGGCAAACCGACTCCCAACAATTCTTCAAGGTTCGGAGCGTCCTCGACGACGAGCTCCTTCAAGAGGCCGAAGTCACCGAACAGGCGCATCAGACTCTTCGACCGGAGGCAGATCTTATCGACCCCAGTGATGTTCTTGAGCTTTACACACTCCAGGGATGGGCAATGGGACAGCATCTCCTGCAGGCAGTGCTGAGACATGCCGACGTTGGACAGGTCGAGCATCTTGAGGGCAGGGAGCTGCAGCGCGCCCGCCGGTGCGGCTTTGGGAAAGCGGCAGCAGCACACTCTGAGGGTTTCGAGCGAGGCGAACTGGAGGAGCGAGGCCGGGAGGGGCGGCTTCGGGACCGTGTACAACATGTCGACGTCGAGCTCTCGGACACCGCGGCTCGCGAGGGTGCGGAACCAGCCGCGGACGGTGGCCATGTGAGAGATGAACCCTTGCCCGTACATGACGAAACGGAAGCTGCGGATGCGAATGTGCCGGGGCGCGGCGAGGATATCGTCGATGGCGCGGATGGCCCAATCGCAGCCACGGCCTCCTTCCGGCGGGAACGGCTGGCACGCGTTGAAGTCGAGGAGAGATTGGTCGAAGAGGCGGCGCCACCGCGAAGAGAGCGCCGTCGAATGGCCGGCGTCGCGGAGCGGGAGATAGGAGAGGATGGACAGCAGGATGGCGTCCGGGAGATCGCTGATGCGGTCCCGGGCCGCCGCATCACCGCCGCTGCCGGACTCCGTGCGAGAGCGTTTGGCCGGCCTGCCGTCGAACTTCTCGTCGGGGTCGACGGCCGGGGGCGGGGGAAGAGGCGGGCATGGGGGCGGCCAGTCCGTCGACCCCGACGAGACGATCTGACCTCGCTGCGACGAGGTCGAGGAGACGGTAGTGGAAGGGTTCACGCAACACATGATTTGCGGATGTGCGGCGGCGTTCGGTAACTGTACTTAGAGTTACGCGTGCTATGTTGCCGACGGTGTTGGGGGTGAGTCCTGCCCAAACACTACACGGTCTCCCAGCTAACCCGGCTAACGCGCCGCCCACGCGCACCGTTCCCGCAACAAGCACCTGCACCTGCAGTACTTCCGTCTCTCTTTTCTACTTGAGATTGTTTTTTCTTCAGAACTTCTCTTTTAGTAACCTAAATTAGTTATATGCTGGTGACTTTGAACGATGTCAGAAGAAGACCAATCGTAGAGACTGGAGGTCTCCGTAGCTTCAAGCAACGGGAAGTCCGGCAACCAGTCACGGTACGTGTTATATCTGGCTGCTCTACTAGCTTAGTCATGTTCAGTATTATCCCTTGAAACAGATTTATTTATATTAAGTAATTTCAACTTTCTTTTTTCATCCCTGCGAAAGCAAAACTCGACCAACCCGACACTAGCACCAGGTTGCATCTTTTTATATAGAAAAAAAACAACCTGAGGCACTGCCTTCCAAACTTTTATAATTCCGACTGCAATAAGATTTTACAACTCATCATACCACACAAGATTTTTATAATTCACCATTTATTTTTGGTTCTGGAAGTCCAATTTTAAGACCGTGGGTGGTGATCGACGCGATTATAGAGTGAGAGGTGGCCGAATTAGTGTAGTAGCAGATGGTGGCTAGAGTTTTACATAGATCCTTGTGCAATCCTAGCTACCACTTAAAATATAATCATTTCTTCCTAACAAGATGCAAATCAGAACTAGTGCACGTACCACAATACGACCACCGATTTTGTTATTAACCTACGATTGGTTAATAACGTTATTTCCCTCCCTCTGGTCCCAGACAAAGTATGTGATCAAAGATCGGTGGGATCAATAGTAGCAAAATCATATGAAACACAGCGTTGTAGCACCGTCGCATGCAAATTTATGGAGTTAATTTCACACAAGCTGAATTGCTAACCACAATGAAAATGGAAAAAAAATGATAGGCTCCTAGAACGTTAGATTTATATTCGAGTCACCAAGACTTACGGACTGATTGGACATGGAGAATTATTAAGATTTAGTTCAAATTTATTTTTCGAAAAGTTTCTATCATGAAAACACCCCTAATAATACATGGTTAGCTTTATGGGGATACATTCGTAGCAATAAAGTTATTAACAAGAGATTTAATCCAGAGATAAAGTAATTTTAGCGCATCCAAGCATGTCAAGTAGAAACACTGGAGGATGTCTACGTAAATATAAGTATCATCAAGGTGAATAATGCGAAGAAGGACAAAAGAGAAAAATCGCGGGAGAGGAGTGGCGGAGAAAAACCAGAATAAACACAGGCCGCCAAGAAAACGCACGAAAAACAGAGCAAACCCCTACCGGCCACCGGATCCAGTCGGCCCTTCTTCCTTCCTCACTCACACCAGAGCCCCGATCAAACGTCCTTCCCGATGGCTCCTCTCCTGTCGCCGCCGCTGCTCGCTGACATGGTGGCCAAGTCCCATTCCTCCTCCACGCCCATCCCCTGTTCCGGCGGTATCCGGCGATGGGCAGTCGCAGGGTTGGCCGGCGCCGGAAGGAGGGACCGGCACCGGAGACGGCGGACGTGGGGAAGGAGGGGCTTGAGGGTGTCTGCGGTGGCGGCGGAGTCTCGTAGCCCGGAGGGGGGCGCCGCCGAAGATTACTACGCCGTTCTTGGCGTCGTAAGTGGTTCTACTTCGAAGCGCACTTGTAGAAAAACAATTGTCTTCCCCTTCTTCTAAGCTAAGACTGATTCTTACATGTTTTCAGATGCCGGATGCAACACCTCAGCAGATCAAGAAAGCGTACTACAACTGCATGAAAGCATGCCATCCAGATCTCAGCGGGAACGACCCCGATGTGACGAACTTCTGCATGTTCATCAATGAGGTTTACACGGTAAAATCCTCAGAACTAAAAGCCTGCCATTCTTTTTGTTGGGAAATTCTCCATGTATTTGCTTTGCGATTTTCTCTGTGGAGTTAACATGAACAAAACATGAACAGGTGCTTACGGATCCTATCCAGCGAGCGGTGTATGATGAGATCCATGGCTATGCCGCAACAGCAACAAACCCTTCTTGGATGATGCGCCCAGGGATCATGTGTTTGTCGATGAATTTAGCTGCATAGGTATTTATGCCTATAATCTGAACAGAAGTTACTGTTAGATTATCTAAACTGGGCTATTATTAAGTTCATCTCACATATATGCAGGATGCAAAAACTGTGCTAATGTATGTTCCAAGGTTTTCGAAATTGAGGAAGATTATGGGCGCGCAAGAGTTTACAACCAGTCAGGCAACGAAGAGCTAATTCAAGATGCCATTGACAGTTGGTGAGATTGTCTAATCCCTTGTCTATCTTATTTGTTTTCCATCTCTCAACTATCCAGGCATACCTACTGAAAGCAAGTACTGCAAATGGCACCGAAAAAATGAATGGTTTTTCCGTTGAAGTATTATATTCTAACTACTAATACAATTCTGATAAACTCTCTCATGTGTTCAGTCCAGTTGACTGCATCCATTGGACTTCAGCTGCACAACTTTCACTCCTTGAGGATGAAATGCGCAGGGTAGAGAGAGTGAATGTAAGGAAAATTTCTGCAATTGCCAATAGCATTATCATGTCTATAAGGCTCCAATTCTGATTGCAGTTAGTTAAAAATGCAATCAGTCTGCTATTTTAAAACCTACTAGATTATACCGCATTGTATTAGCATATGATTCATTTGAGCAGGTTGCGTTGATGCTTTCTGGGATGGGAGGTTCAGTTGATGTGTTCCGGATGGTAATATCTTACTTCATGTAAATTTTATTTATCTATCCAAACTTTCTCCTGTGGTGATGGATGAACTCTTTTTGAAAACAATCTGTAGTACCACATTGTCAATTCAAAACATGGTCTACGTTTCATCTAAAAAGTATGGTCTAAATATTTTAATTGCATCCACCTCCCGAAGTTGTTAGCACACTTCTATAGTACTCTATGCAGTTTAAGCCGCAGTTTTTGCATTCTTAACCTGTTCTATTATCATTCTGGTCTGTCAGGCAAGTACGCGCTGGGAGAAAAGACAAGCAAAAGTCTTGGTATAATTCTCTGTTCAATACTTTAATTTATTTATATTACATATCAAATTCCAGTTTAACAATTTTAGGACCATAAACTTTTTATCTCACATATTAATTGCATGCGTCTTTTTTGAACCTCTCTGTCTAATGTCTTGCAGGATAAGGTCAGAATGCGGATGAACCAAGATGATTCTGCCAAGGGCAGTTCATGGAGTGATATCTGGGGGTCACCAACAAGATATCAAAAGAACGGTAAAACTAACACATTTCGTCACTGTCAATTCGTCATACTATTTGAATACCCATCCTTCGCCTATCTTTCTTCTAATGCTCCTGCTAACACATGAACCAGAGGAGGATACAAAGGAGAGAGTGAAGCGAGCTGCTGCGGCGGCAAGGAGGTGGCGAGAGTACTCGAGGAAAGGTACAGACAGGCCTCCTACATTCAAGCTTCCAGAGGCAGCGTCCAACAAGGAGTGAGAACACAGTTACTACACATCAATGAGGCACTTCATCAAGTGTTAGTTAACCCCCATTTACTCCATGTATAGTCTAATTATTTGCAGAGAGCTGTATAGCATTTGCTCTCTCGCCCTCGATTCACATCTTATATCTGTAAATCATCTGGTAGAGTTAGTTGATATTGATCTCCCATAGAATAGAGATTCCAGATGTAAAACGAGTGTACAAAGACACTAGCCCCTTGTTACTCCTACAACTAGGCTTCATGAAAAAGCAAAGAAACTTCCTCATACTGGGAATTGGAATTGTGCAATATGCATACATGGATCACAGATTCACAGCTGGCAAGTCAGAAGAGATATCTTTATTCAGATATATATGGAGCAAACGATGGGAACGTCATACCAAATTGCAGGATTTTGAATCTCGAGTCTTTTTATCTGACCGAGCAAGCAACAGCATGAGCCCACGACCTGAGATGCGCCTTCATGGCGAGACCATCGCCGGGAGCCGGCATCAGCGGCGACGGTGAGCACCGCGCCGGCACAGCAACCACGCGCGTCTGCTCCTGCCATATCTCCATGCGTTCGTCGAGGTCCCTGCTTCCTGCAGCTGCACTTCTCTTGGCTCTTGCTGCTACCTCCTCGTCCTCGATGCATTTGGGATCTGTAGAACCACCACCACCAGTGTCCATCAACTGGCTCGCCGTGAGATCTTGCTTCCTGGGCAGCAGCTCTGCTCCGGAGGTACTGTTGCTCTTCTGCTTGGAAGACGGCCGGAGGAAGACACCGGAGTAGAACCAGAGGGATTCTATGCTTGCAAAGATCTCCTCCCCTTCCATTTTTTTTGGCTTGATCTTGTAGATTTGGCGAGGAATTTTGTTGCTATTGCTGGGGGCGAGAAGGACGGTGGGTAGGAGACGATGGGATTTGGGGTTGGTGTTTGGGGCCATGTTTGAAGTTTGAACTGGACGCTTCATTTTCTTCTCGAGCGTAACGGCTCGGTGCCTCTGTTGACTGCGTTACCGGAAAGTCCCATCTTTTGCACGGCTTTTCAGGGACGCCAGATTGAATTCCAGGTCACATTGCTGCTTCCCTCGGGCTGGAGAAAGGACCCCACATTGCTACTGGACCCACTAGCCAGCTGCTGATCAACCCAATACTCCACAATGTTTCTTTTTTTCGGGAAACCGGATAGTCCACATGTTGCGACACAGAATACTGCTCCCTCCGTTTCGTTTTATTTGGCATTTTTTACCTATAAATTTTTTCGTATAATACTTGGCATTGCACACTTCTCAGTCTAATTTTTTCTATTCTTTTTAATTTCACCTTTATACATCTCACCTCGCTGTTTGTGTAGGGTATTTTGGTTATAAAGCTCTTAAACAATACTCCATCCGTCCACAAATATAAGGCGTATACGGAATTTAAGATTCAACTTTGACCAACAATTGAATCAATAATTCAATACACAAAAAATGATATCATTTGAAAATACATTTGAATATGGATCCGATGGCACCATTTTTGTATCATATAATTCAATATTATTAGTTTAATTGTTAGTCAAAGTTGAACCTTAAATTTCTACACGTCTTACATTTGTGGACGGAGGGAGTAATTATCTAAATATATACGTGTAAGTAAATAATGTCAAATATTATAAAATAAAGATAGTAGTAATGAATACTAGGTTGCCTTAATACTATCTCCATGAGTCGTGTGGCTGGAAAAGGCTTGGGCCTCAAGTCTCGAGCGGTTTCACAAGGTTCAAGATCGCCAACAATGAAGCTTTCCTGTTTGTGCATGAAAAAATCCTAGCTGCCCGTGGTTCTCATTTCTTCCGCCAACGTGTCCACTAGTCCCCCTAGCCTTTGGCGGTCGATCTAGCACCGAGAGGCGGAGAGAACCCTAAATCAACATTTGGTGTTTAGATTAGATTTTCCTCCATATTAGATTATGTGTCCTTAGCGGCAGCGTCCTGATGGCGGAGGCGACATTGTACAGAATAAAATTATCTCGACTGCATCCTCGTCCTACTGTGTCCGTCGTGGCCAACACCGAGGAGCAGGGCGTGTTTTTGTCCCGCAGATCGACAGTTCCTGATCCGGCAGATTATTGTCCAGCCCCTCAGCTTGACTTGGCAATGGTACCGGCGTTGATGGTGTCAGATTTATTTTGGTTTTTCATTCTCCAGTTTCATCCTTTCGTGCTCTTGGTCTTTTTCCCTAACTGTCCGGTGATGAAGAGTGGTTCGATAACCTACCTTGTGAGGGGTGTATCCCTGGCCATAGTGTGTTCAGCAGTATTAGATTCTCATCTGTTGGAGTGAGCAGCTTATACGGCTCTTCAAGCTTTTTAGATTAGTCTAGCTTGTATAGATTTTGGTCTTCTGCTTTTTCTTCATCGGAAGCGTGAAGGAATATCGAGATGCGAAGTGCAAAGTTCGAGATGACGAGTTCAAAGGTCCTTGTTGTAACTTTGGTTTTTATCAAATGTCTTTATTGTCTTTTTCGTTTCAATTTTTTTATCTATTGTATTATCTTTATTTAATTAATAAAGCTAGATCTTTGCTAAGAAAAATATTGCGTCTGATTGCTTGGAGGTCATTAACAACATTGGAGCACAAACTTGGGAGATTACGGAGCTATTCCTCGAGATCAAGGTGCGGCGCCAAGATTCTTTCTTAGAGCCTAACTCCTGAGTATAGATAATCAAATTTTGAGGCCATAGTCTTGCTCGGACATGTATGTGTGTTGCTGTTGGGCTCCATGTATGGCTCTTAGCCCCCACCGGACTGCGTTTATATCTCATTATTGTTGAATAAAGCAGGTGATTGTAAAAAAAATAAAAAAAGGAAAGTCTCTCGTCTCAGGTGCAATCACATCATCTCAGTTACTTCTAACCTCACGCCTCTAAAAAAAAATACATATGTATTTCTGGCCCCTCACTAAAAAAACTCTAACGGTACGATAAGTATTGACTATTCCAGATTATTTCATATGGCAGCTACTGCAATGTATATGCATCAACCAAAAAACACATTTTCCTACCATGAGTAGAGACTACGTACATGTATGTGTATGTGACGGTGCGTGTGAGTGTTGTGTACACAATAAATAAACCACATGTATTGCTAAGAATTTCTCTAGCATGCAGCGCATGGGAGAATCTGTACTACTTGCACGCATTACTGCTGCATGTTATTCTCAATATTTTAGACTCGTAATAGCAAGAACATACGACAAGGGTTGGTAGAGTTGCATCGATCAGGTGGCAATGCACATGCTGAGAGGAGAACTTGGCAACTCATCAGTTACTGTAAGGCCAATATTTTAGACTCGTAATAGCAAGAACATATGACAAGGGTTGGTAGAGTTGCAGCGATCAGGTGGCAATGCACATGCTGAGAGGAGAACTTGGCAACTCAGTTACTGTAAGGCCGCAGAGCTGCATTGCTGGGCAAATCTCCTTTGGCAGTGGCCGATTGATCGCCAGCTAGCTCGCGGATGCGAACACTGCCACGGAAGACTCGCCCGGTAATGCATGCGTCCTAGTACTCGATCATGCTCAGTTGCTACTTGTGAGTTTACACTTCTCACCTTTTAGTTGTGGCTTTAGCCGCTGCTTGCTCACTGCATGCCCCAGGCTTTCGCCTTCTGTATTTATAGATGCACACACCGTCATGCAAAAACACTATATATGGAATCGGCATTTTTTCGATCCTAGTGTAATATCCGGTAGCTAGCTCTTTAACTTCGCACGCACTTTACTGGTTGATTGATACGTATCGAGTGCTGAACTTTACTGGTTGATTGATATGTACGAGTGCTGACACTGCCATAAGAATAGTTATCTTTTATTTTAGACGGTTGGGTTAAAATTGTTAGAATTAAAGCAATAATAACTGGTTTAATCTATTTTAGACGGTTTAGAAATAAATCGTTTGTGACAATGACTCATTATAGACGGTTTAAAAAAATCTACAAAAATTCACAGACGGTTTTCTAAACCATTCATTCTAACCGGTTTATATGCCAAAACATCTGAATTGATCGCTAAAACCCACACCGAACCGTGCCACAAGCCTACTGCATCCCATAACCGATCATATAAGTTACTCAATCACCACATCTCCAAAACCTAAATCGCACCTCACCACCGCCTTCTCCTCTCCGCTATTTTCCCATCGCCACCTAGCTGCTACTATCTCTCATTCGGGCCGATGGTCGCTGCCGCCCTCCACATTCTAGCCCCGTCGCCTTCTCCTCTCCACCTCTCCCCCTCTCCTCCCACCTCTCCCCTTCTCCATCCCTCCAACAGATCTGGCCATCCCTCTCCCTTCCTCCCTCCACCAAATCTAGCCATCCCTCTCCCTTCCTCCCTCCACCAAATCTGGCCACTGACGACCATGCGAATAGCCGATGCGGCAGCTGGAGGTGTTCCTGGTGCTGGATCTAGCGGGGCCAACCGCCGGCATGGAGTTCAACAACGGGGTCGGCCATGCACACCGCTGCACGCTGTGGGTGCATCGGCAGGAGAGCTCCTGATGGTCACCAGCACCGGATTCCAAGGCCCGCCACTCGAGGTCCATCTCCAAGCCCCGTGGTCTCTTCCTCCGATCGACAAGGGCGACGGCTGCGAGATCGACAACCACTGGTTACTGCTCCCATTTCTCTCCCCTTCTAGTGTTCTCTCTCCCTAACCCATCTTGCTCCCGTAGTCGGATCCAAGGAAGATGGCCTTGTCGCTACCTGATTTGGTCACGTCGAAGCTCACTGCCACCGAATCCGGTCACCTCGACATCCTAATGCTCATGCGTTTGGAGTTAACCATGTACCGTTCATGAGCTCCTTCTCCTTGTTCTCAAGGGTGGGGGCAAAGTTGAGCAGGTTGAAGACTCTGCCGGGGTAGCCACACTCGTGCGGCAAGGCGCTGTAGCTCTTGAAGATGGTCTTGGTTGACGGAGCCCGAGTTCTTGATGCCTTGCTACCACCGGATCTCAACTAACTATGTGCATCTGGACTAACTTAATTTCCCCCTTCTTGTTGTTCTGATGCAATGCTTTGTTGATTCTTGGGGCAATCAACCCGTTGATTCTTTTGTTGATAAGTGCAATCCATTTGCTCATTAGCCGTCGAGGAGGCGCCGAGTAGGGGCGGCCATCTTTTTTTTAATACGTAATTAGAATCATAGACGGTTCATTTTGAAGAACTATCTGTGTTGTAACAAATCATAGATGGTTTAAAAACCGTCTGAGATAACCTCATATTATCACTAACTTATGGTCATTGATGGTTCAGAGAAGGATCTGTGATAACTGTTTAAAACCATTTGTGATGCCATTGTCTATGGTAGCGTGATAGCCTGAGGCTATGAGTTGTGTGGGGGCTGCTCCAGTAAAGCCGTAACTGATCTTTTGTTCCTATGATCTTACCAAATCTCTCTGAATATTCCTGACATGTCGCCTATGGCATATGCCATGGCAATATGCCAAAAAGAGCTGAAGAAGGCATGCATGCATGGGCTAGTTTCGCTCTCATCCGGCTGCAGTAACCAATGCCCTTCCCCCCTCCTTTTCTTTGGTCTCTTCCAAATCTGTGCCATGAAACCTGAACATCTCAATCCAGATAACCAATGGCAGATTCATGATTTTTTCAGTAAATGTGTCTACTTATCCGTAAATTTTTCACAATATCATAAGTGCAACATATAAGTACAGAATTTGACAAAGGTACAATGCAAATAGGTTACTAAAATCTCACAACATAAGTTCAACAATAATTTTACAATTTATAAAAATACAATACAAGTAGTTTAAATAGAAAATAGTAATGATTAGAAAATAACATGAATAAAAGACCATTGTAATTGTCGGGAACGGTAGTTGCACCTCCTTCTGGTTTGACAACTAGTTAGGGGCTCCCTCTTGTTTTTAGTGCGCTTTTCTCGCACGTTTAATGCCCAAACATCTCGTCCGGGACGTCAAGATGTTTTTGTGTTTCACCAAGCTTGATAGGGAGCTTGCCAAGATAATCGAGACCTTTAAACCTATAATCTTTTTTCATGCCATCAATAAAATTAGCAATTTGAAAAGTAGTGCTAATCAAATCCGTGCTTGAAACGTCCTCGGGATAAAACTCGGGTTAGGGGGCGAGACACTGGGAGACAGATTTTTGCGTTGATACGTTGGATCGGGGAATCACCAATTTAATCGGTCTAGTGTAACTCAAGATGGATGACCGATGCGGTCGGGTCAAGTGGCCCATGCGGGAACAGTCAATGAGGGGGTAAGGGAGGCAGCACAACCTCTGAGCTGGGCTTTTTATTTTATCTATTTCTATTTGGTCTGAACTGGTGTCTAAAATTTTGCAAAATAGTTGGGTAGTCCTGGATCTACCAGGACTACCCGCTGGGCAGATAACTTGTGATTTTGTTCCTAATGATTCGTCGCTCTTTTGTTTCAGAAAGTGGATGGATATCCACTTCTTGGCTGCTCGCATATGTCAGGATGCATGGCTCTCAGCGCGTGTAAAAGTTGCTCGAATTTGGGAAAGCTGGCGCTGTGTTGCAGTCAGGCCGAAAGGCCAATTAGGCTTACCGTTGCAAACAGGGAAGATCCTACAGAATGTGCCTAGGAGCCAGTCAGGTAGGCAGTCAGGTCCTTGCAGAAAGAAGCAGTCTGTAAACCGAGCGAATCTGAAGGCAAGCAGAGAAAGACTCGTACACTGAGGAGAAACAAAAGCTCGCACGCTTTTTGGAGGAGATAGAGGGACCATGCAGCATCCATTCCATTCAGGCAGCACATTCCACCGGGAAATCCAACCAGAGATCTCTAGATCGCCGTCAAGAAATGAAGCTCCTCCGGAATAGTCCACTCCTCGGGGCATATGCCGCGTCGGATCCATTCTCCCAGGCCGGTTTCGGCGCTATATATGCCATGGTCAAGGCCGGCGGACATGCAAGCAGTATGCACACGCACTCGTCGACGATCATCACAGAGAGAAGCAGAATAACAAGCATGCAGCAGCAATGGTGAGACTCAGAGGTACACGCCCGGCCGCGCGGACAGTGAATTACAGGGCAGTTCTCCTTTGGCACCTGCAAGGTAGCCATGCATGCACAGCAGAGAAGCGTATCTGCAGCAGGCCATGCATGTACTCGTGTTGATTAGCCACCTAGTGCCAAAGGAGAATTGCCCTGCGATTCGCCTGCGCAGAATTATTCGTTCTGGTGCTTTCTTCAGCTATCAGCTGCCGCTTTCCGCCTGCTAACTATGCATATGCTAAGTTATTAGGTGCATGCTTGCTAGCTCATTTCACTATTTCGAGCATTTTTTGTTTGTGCCATGCAGATACAGTTGCAGACGCTGATCGAGGCCTTCATTTCAGGCGCGTCGATGCTGGTTGCAGCATATCTCTGCCACCTTTTCCGTGTCGTTCGGCGCCAAACCGGTCAAGTATGATCCCAGCACCAGCTAGTCCAGCAGCCTAGTCGAGGTACTTTACGTCTAGATTAGATCTGGCTCTGAAAACAGCACTGTTTAGGTGCTTAGCTGTGCAGCATTTACTTGGGATTGTTAAATTCCTCGTGCGCGGCCGCGATGTGTGCTGTGATGCCATGCATGCCATTCGCTCGACGTTTCTTTCTGAAGAAGCAAACACATATAAACGCGAACCAAGCTTTAGTCAATCGAACTGATCGAATAGACACGCTACGCGCGCGCACAGGTCGTCGACGTGTAGGCGCATTGGGAGAGGGAGTCAACCGATAAATATCGGTAAGTTGATGTCAAAATGTGTTCTTTTCTACACGCCAAACTCCAGGAAAGTTGAGGCCAGTTCATACCACGCAGATGGAGATGTGCAATTAACCGTTTGTATTTTTTTAGATGATTAAAAAGTAAACTTTTTTTACATCTGCATCACGCGATATGCACAGCCAATAAAACTCGGATGAAAAAAATAGAACCCTTGTTATGCAAAACTATATCATTGATTCCATTCTTCGATACATGCTGTTTCTTCGGGTGAACCCTTTACCTCGAAGCTAGCTAGACTTTCAGAACTTGCGTCTGTCAAGAAATAGCTGAAATTAAACCTTTTCCACGGTCCTGACAATTCAATATTTTTTTTCGAAACGAAGACAAAAGATTTACCTCTATCCATTAATTAAGAGAGTTAGAACAATCGAGAGCTGAGAACAGCGAGGCTAACAAAAAAGGAAAGAAAAAAAGGCTAAAAATCTCATATGCCGCTACTCTCCTGGCAAGATGAAACCCAAGTGTTTCGCTCCGGCCATTGCCCATGTCGCCGCCTCGTTTTTAATCTTGGAAAGGATGATAGCTGGCAAGGTTGATGTGCCTCTGAACACTCTTGCATTTCTTTCGTTCCAAATTGTCCAAGTGACAAGAATGATGAGAGTACCCATTGCCTTCCTCTGATGATCCCCATTGAACACTTGCTTAGTCCACCATTCCTCAACCGTGTTGTCCATAGCCCATGATGCCATGTCTAGATGTTGCATTCCTAGCCAACCTTTAATCATGCCCCATAAACGAATGGTGAAGCGGCATTGGAACACAAGGTGTGCCGCCGTCTCGGGAGCCCTCCTACATAGAGGACACATGCCACAGTTTGGCCATCCCCTCCGTTGGAGCCTATCCGCCGTCCAAACCCTGTCTTGCACAATTAGCCACGCAAAAAATTTGCACTTGGGAGGAGCCCATATCTTCCAAATGGTGCGCTGCATCAATTAGGGTTGCAGCCCCCGAAATTGGGCCCTATAGGCCGAGGAGGTGGAGTACTCCCCATTGGCGTTGTCAATCCAAGTTATCTTATCCACCTCATTTGCATTGAGCTCAATGCCACGAATCTTGGTCCATAGGGTGACGAATTCATAAATGTGGTCAACTGACAGCCCATCGTCCATCCTAATCTTCGTAATCCAAGCATCATCGTTCAGAGCTTGCTTGGCACTCCAATTTTTCCGCTGGGAAACCGCAAAGATTAGCGGGGCATTGTCCTTTGGCTTCTGCCCCAATAACCAAGCAGAGTGCCAAAAGGGTGCCTTGCTTCCATCCCCAATGGTGATAGAGGTGGAGTCGTAGAATAGGTCCATGTCGGTGCTATCACAAGGTGTTCCCATTCCCCCCCAAGTCTTGGTCGAGTCTGTCCACTCAAGCCAAGGCCACCGAAACCTCAACGCTCTAGCAAATTTCTCGAGGTCGAAGATCCCAAGCCCGCCCAATCTGGTGGGCCTGCACGTGGTCCTCCAATTGATCTTGCATTTTCCTCCGGTGACCTTGTCAGAACCGGTCCATAAGAAGGCCCTGAGAAGCTTTTTAATGTTGTTCATGACACTTTGCGGGATTACGAGCGGTATCAAATGATAGATGGCAAGGCAGGTAATAAGCACGGATTTGACTAACACACACCTCCCCGCCTCGGTCAGGCCCTGCCACCTACTGAGCTTCGCCACAATTCTGTCCTCCAAATGCTGAAAATCCACTCTTCTTAGACGCCAAATGGAAAGGGGTAGCCCTAAGTATCTTAGCGGGAATGTGGCCCGGACAGCTGGGAAAGGGAAAAGGATGTCATCAAGGTCAACACCTTCGCATCGAATAGGAGCCACTGAGCTCTTCTGAAAATTAGTGTGCAAACCGGTCACTTCACCAAAGCTCTGAAGGATGCGTGTGAGGCTAACAATGTCTTCTTTAATCGGGGACACAAAAATAGCCGCATCGTCAGCATAAAGGGAAGTTCTCAAATCAGGACCTCTCCCACAGATGCGATGAAGGATGCCGCTTGTCGTGGCTTTGGCAAGAATTTGTTGAATGGGGTCGATGGCGAGGACGAAGAGAAGGGGGGAGAGCGGGTCCCCTTGCCTAAGGCCACGACCATGCCAAATGGGAGTGCCAGCCACCCCATTAAGAAGCACCCTCGAGGAAGACGTCCTGAGCAACGCGGATATCCAATCACAAAACCTTGAGGGGAAACCCCTCACCCTTAGAAGGTCCATAAGATAGTCCCAACGGACGGAATCGAAGACTTTCTTGATATCAAGCTTGAAGAGCAGAGCGGGCGTGTTGGTCTTTTGCAATCTTCGTGCATAATTTTTTACGAACATGAAGTTGTCATGGATACTCCTTTTCTTGATGAAGGCACTCTGCGTGGAGGAGACGAGCGAGTGCATGAATGGCGCAAGGCGAATGGCGAGCATCTTTGCAATAATCTTCGCAATGGCATGAATGAGGCTAATGGGGCGGTAGTCGGAGATGTCCTCCGCCCCTCCTTCTTTGGCAAGAGGACAATGTTTGCCGAGTTGAGCCAATGGAAGTTATCCGTATGAAGGTTGTTAAAGGAGTTTACGACCCGCATGAGGTCCACTTTAATGGTGTCCCAACATTTTCTGAAAAACAATCCAGTGAAACCATCCGGGCCTGGAGCCTTGTCGCTCGGCATTTGGGCGATGGCGTTCCGAACCTCCTCCTCCGAGAAGTGGTCATCAATGCCCAACAGTTCACATGGCTGAGTCTCAAGATGCTCCCAGTTTAGGTCGAGATGCCGCTGCGACCCTCTCTTTAGGATGGTCGAGAAATGATTATGAACAATTTCCTCCTTCTCATCATGGTTAGTGACCCATCCGGAATTGTTTTTTAGTTTGTGAATATGATTCTTACGTCTCCGCCCATTGATCCGCATGTGGAAGAATTTTGTGTTAGCGTCCCCCTCTCGTAGATTGGCAATGTGGGCACGTTGCTTCTTTTTCGCTCTCTCCATCACTGCCAAGCTGATCACTCTCCGTTTGAGCCTAGCTCTAAGATCACGCTCCTCCGGGGGGAGCACCCTTGTTTCCTGTGCGACATCGAGCCGAAGGATAATCACGAGGGCCATGTGTAGGTGGATTTTGGCATTGGAGAAGAAACCTCTGCTCCAGGATGAGAGCCTCCTACTTGTCACTCTGAGCTTGTGAAAAAGGATTTGACAAGGCTCGTAGTGCTCAGAGTGCTCCGCCCAAGCCCCCTGCACAACCTGCTGAAACCCAGGAAGACAACCTTCCAGAAGTTCTCAAAGCGAAAGATCCTCGGTCTTCTCGGTCCAGTAACCTCTGCCAGGAGAAGAGGGCAGTGGTCTGACAAGGAAGATGAGAGAGCGTGGAGCACATGGTTGCCGAACTGGATATCCCAGCCCGGATTGCAGAAAAAACTATCAAGCTTGCACATAGTAGGATTCTTCCTCCCATTAGTCCAAGTGAATTTCCTATTTTGGAGGTAGATGTCCTTTAGCCCATAGGAATGGAGAGTAGCTCTGAAAGTTTATCCGGCTTCTATTATCCTTTCGTGCATCTTGAGACAATGACATCGACAAAGTTTCGTGCATATCTATTCTTGAATAGTACAAGAAAACAAAATGCTTCAACCAAACCATTGACAAAAAAGACGTCTCCCTCTCAATCCCTCGTTCAATCAACTCTGTGCAAATAGTAATGTCTCAGATTCTTCTATGTGCTAATGTATGATGTAAAGAACCAAAAGAAGGGGAAAAAACTAACCGAAAAAGGGCAAGATAACAAGAAACCAAAACTCCACGAGTTTTTTTGTCTGCTCTTATTGGGGACTGGACCCACAGTTCGGACCGTACGATCATGTCATGGCAGTGCCCTCCGCCGGCTGCTCGACCTTGACCCCTCCTGCCATTGCCAGCCCGTCGCCGGCATGCCGCCGGAACACCATGGCGCACTCCGGCAGCTCGCCGAGCCCGGCGAACATCGCGTCCTCCTCCTCGCTCCCTTCCCGGCCGGATAGCCCGCCGACGGCGTCCCCGAACTCATCGGGAAGGAGCGCGGCCGTGTCGGCGATTGCCCCGGCGCCGAAGAACATCGTCCCGTACAGCAGCATCTCGTCGACCGCCTCGATGTCGGAGGGCGACGCCGACGAGGTGACGGACACGACGTCGTAGAGCCACCGGAACTCGTCGTGCACCTCGATGGCGGCCGCCGCGCCCTCGGCGATGAGGCCGCCGGCACCGGTGGCGGCGCCTTGGCTCGTGTCATCGGATGCCGCTGGCTCAGGCGGGCTGGGCTGCGCCTTGGGCGTCTTCTGGACCTGGCGGTTCTGCGCCCTCGGCACCGCGCTGGTGTGGTTGTGCTCGTAGGAGTAGGTGACGATCACCGTGTCTGGCTCGGCGCGGCTTCTCTCCACCTGCTTCCTCACCGGGCACCCCTTGGAGCTGCTGCACCTGTAGTAAGCCCTGCTCATCCCAAACCCAGATCAGCAAACCTCTCCAGACATAGCGCTGCATGACACGCTCGAACTCGAAGAACACAAGAGCATGTAACCATGGATGCGTGTTTGCTTAGCACGTACCTTGGGAAAGGTGAGCCCTTGATGGGCTTCTGGCCGTACTTCCGCCACGCCCACGAGTCGGTCGGCGTGTTGCCCTCGCCGACGCCCTTGGGCCGCGGGACGCTCACGTCGGCGAGCGGCACGGTCACCACCCGCTTCTGCACCGACTGCCTCCTCCCGCTAGGCGACGTCGAGGGCGCCGCTGGTGGCGACCCCGGGCAGTCCACCGAGATGCCATCCCCGCCGGCCTTCTGCTCGCCGCCGGACACCGTCCCGTCGCTCCACTCGCCGTCCATACACAGAAATCGGAGAAACACTAGCTAGCAGCGGTGTGAATTGTGATCGGTAGCGCGCGGGCCGGAGCAGTTCTTGGATCGATGTCACACCGGCTAGGGACAAGCCATGGATCCACACGGGATATAAAGCAAGAGATGTGCAAGTGAACTAAACGAACACGAGGCTGTGTGCCTGTATCATGTGTCGTCGTGTCGCTGTAGGCGTTCAGTTCGTGGGGTTGTGGGCGCGCACGCTGCGATCGATTAAAGTTAAACAAAAGGGACAGGCTTGAGAATATGAGCGTTGACGGTGATGTCTCTCCAACTATCTTTCATGTACCCTCTGCATCAACATCATCATCTATCAGTCAGTAATTGCCTCTCCTCATCGGCAAGTGACGAGTAGCGGAGTAGTAGCAGTTGTTTGATATGTATGCACACAGGAGTGGTTGGCGCGGAATAATATATACCTGTCACCGGCGTTTCGAAATATAATTGCAGAGCCGTAGGGAGTATTTAAGACTCAAGAGCTTTCTATACGATGTCATGGTAGAATTATCAGCAAGGAGATGGGAGTATCAGTTTTCTTTTGCTTGGAGGCGAAACAATGATGTTCGATCTGGATTACGCACTTGTACCTTTTGATATTGTGGGTCAAATCCCTGAATCTGGAAAACTGAGGACTAATTCCAACGATGTCATTTCAGATTAGATTAGTTTGCAGTTTCATGTTTGATAGTTCTAACCGCGCATCCGCAGTCGCCGCATGCTCAGAGACATTTGTGCATTCTACCACATGAAGCTAGCTAGAGCCAGGTCGATCACCGCGCGTGATGCAAAATATTATCCTATGGTTAAACCGGTTCAGTTATCGCATCACCGTCCATTTCGGTTGCTTTATTTAATCCTCGGATGTTCTCATCGAGCTTGACTTGTTCCCACTGCGGTTTCAATTATGAGGTGCATGGCATCACCGCATCATGCACGCAGCCATTGCATGCATATAAAACTACATTGTTTGACAAAAGCTTAACAACGATTAGGTTATCTCGGAAATATGCTTAACTGCTAGTTCATGGCCTGGATAAGAACGCGGAAACAGCTTGTTGTTACAATGGAAAAGGAGACTGCGGAAGATTCTATCAAGATGATTTGAGACTTTCTGCAGACCTGCATGTCTGTGATGAGTGGTGTACACCGCAGTCTGTGGTGGTCTGGCTCCATCCATTCGCTCAGCTGCTCGAGAAAGACAATACTGGCGTCTGGCCGTGGCCGGACGGACAATGGTCTCCTGACTTGTCTAAATATACTGGATCTTTAAGTTACGTAGTGTTACAGCTCTGCAATTTCCAGGTTCTAAGTTAATACACGCCAACGGCAAATCTCGAATCCGCACAGACGGTTGAGTCTCAGATATTGGAACTTGGAAGTGCATGTGCATAGCAGTATCAACTAGATATCAACAGGCTCATGTATCACTGAAGGCTGAAACTCAGAAAACTCGGAGGAAAGCAATACTATCTGAAAAGAAAAAGAAAAGAAAAAAGTCTACATAATCCCTAAAATATTATGCTTCGTCTACTTTACCCTCTATGGCATGAACCCGGGTATTGTACCCCTGAACTATTAAAACTAGTTTAAATAACCCCCATAGACAGTTTCGAGGGAGGTTTTGCCACCGTGATGCTGACGTGGCACAATGACTCAGCAAACTAAATTAAAAGAAGTTATTAATCCAAGAAAGGCTTATGTGGGACCCTAGAATCAGAGAGACAAGCTTCTTTTCCTTGTTTGTGTAGACCAATACTGCAGTACAAGAGGACGAAAACCATTGACGGCCCAGAGCTCGGGACAAAGGCAAAACGGTGCACGCTGATTGCCGGGGCGAGCAAAGATAGAATGTGGTGAGTGGGTGAATCATTAGACGGGCTAGGCAATTAAAGCTATGTTGTAGCAGGCGCACCGTGGCGAACAACGGCACCAGTGAGGTAAATATGAGTGGTGACGAAAGAGATTAACACCGGCATGACCTCTTCATCTCATAGATCGAGGCGACATTGGATTTCAATAGGGGTGAAGAAGAAATCATGGTGGCATTTCTGCCTCACTGACCACGCGCAGCCCGCCATTGACCAATTCTCGCACGCCGGCGTCTCCCCATCACAGATTGGCCCATCCCTCAGGTATCATCTAGGAGCTCACCCTCTAACATGCACTCCTACTCAGCGCCTTGCATAGCAACAACCTCCTCATGTTCTACTTCCATCATTGCTCTCAGGACGCCGCGCTCCACCTATTCGACGAAGCACCCGACAGGACCTTATCCTCTTGGTACACCGTCCTCTCTGCCTACGTCCACTGTGCCCAAAAATCCATGGCATTCAATCTGCTTGGGGTACCAAGGTCGCCGGGTCAAAGGAGGAATGGGAGGGCGACGCTGGAGTTGAAGGGGGTTGCCTCGCCGGCTGTCTCGGATGAGGCCGACAAGCACGGAGGGCGGCAAGGTACAAGCAGATCTCCATGGTGAAGCTCTCCTGCGTGCCCCTGCCTGTGCCCCTGTGTGTGCTATAGTTAGGTAGAGTCTTAGGGAGATGCATAGAAGAGAGAAAGAAGAAAGGTAATACCCACTTACATGTGTGCCCATTGTCTAAGTAATCACTACATATCAAATTTGCTTAGTCATCACACATTTTCAGCCACATCACCCTCCATGGTGACAAAACTACCCTCAAAACCACCTTGAGGGGTTATGTGATCTGGTTCTGATAGTTCGAGGGTACGATACTCGGTTTCATATCTCAGGGGTAAAGTAGATGAAGCGAAATACTTCAGGGGGTGATGTAAACTTTTGTCAAAAGAAAATTTGAGAGTTATTGTACAAGTTGGAGCTCGTACCCTACAAACTAGGGTTTCTCTCCTCGGGGTGATCTATGTCGCCTTCAAGTTCCCTCTCCGATTCTAGACGGATCTACCTTCCCTCCTCCTATATACCTGATTGGGATGACCAAGGGGTAGATCTAATATGCTTCCTGGCCTTGGTAGGTGTGGCGTACCCGGTTTTTAAGCCGGATACTTCTCTGTGTTTCTTGTACTGGTCCCATGATCAGTAGTCAGTACACACAGAACTTGATAATATTGTCATACATTACCGAATTCTTTTATTACAGAATAGCCATTATGGTCTTAATTCATACAACGGGCCTATTGGCCCAATTAAAACAGCAGCGGAAAATGGAAAGTGCGATAGATAGCCCATCAATATGCCTACCCAACAGGCAACTGACTGGGGGAAACACCCTAGCCCTCGTAGTCACTATCGTCGTCGTCGGAGATGAACTCTTCTTCATCTGGCCATATCAACAAGTCAGGTGAGTACATTGAATGTACTCACAAGCTATTCCCACAGGAGAAATATACGGCTATATAGTATGCAGGGTATGTGTCAAAAGAACAGCTCTATCCTAAGTTGCTTGTTGTGCGGAAATGTAAGTTTTCAATTTAAATACGAGAATAGTAGATTCAATAGCAGTTTTGTAAATCAGAGTAATTCAAAGCAACAAAACTTCTCTTGAGGTAGACCCGGCTACCTCCTTTTTATTTCTCGTGATAGCTCAGTCCATACTAGCTACCCCGGGCAGTATGACTAGTCTCCTCATTTCATTGCTCAGCTCGTACAATCTCAGATAGTACAGCTAGCCTCCTTCTCCTGTAATTCCTTGCTACCAGCCGTGTAGCGTAAATTGCACTCTGTGAACACGTCATGCCCACGTCATTAATCCCTTTCCCAAGCTTTCGCAAACAAAACTTAGTCTAACCAGTGTGTGGCCTTGCCAGTTCATGTCCATGACCGAGGACGTGGCTATTCAAATAGTTTTTAACACTCTGCAGAGGTTGTACGGCTTTACCCACAAGATGTAAGTCCCCCCTTGTTGCCGAGCGCTTACGGATACACTTCTCGAGGTGTATCGGCAAGGCTGTTACAATGAGGCCTTCGCCCGCTTCCATACTAGAGCTGGACCCGCTAGGTGGTTGACCCAACTTTTGCGTCCCGGACCAAAAATGGGACTCTCCACCTTTGTGTCGCATCAACACCCAAACGCCCAGCGGTGGTGGATCTCTAGGACTTTTAACCACCTAGCACATGCTTACTACTTCCCACGAATCCATACCCTAGTACTTGCCGGGATACCAAGCCAAGTCCTTCCCATAAAGGACATGTGGACATACGGTGAGGAACTGGTTTAGCGGCACTTAGGCTCGGTCCTTAATTGATTCGAGCAAGACTCCTTTTTCGTCCTCGACGACCATGCCATCATCAGGTACTCTACATCCCCGAGCTACCCTTAGCATTCTCACCCGAATCAAAATCATCTCCAGTTTTATTTGGGGTTTTGATAAATATTTCCTTCAAATTCCACCTCAGATAACACATGCTATCCGAGGGTTTTATTTCCCATGTCCCAAAGGGGTTCTTGTAATTCGAACAAAAATTTAGTTTTTGACTACAGCAGGTCTAAGCATGGCTAATGCCTATAGTCTTAATACTTTTGTCGGTCGCAGAACAACCGACTAATATACCTAGGATTGCAAGAAATCGGATATTCAGACCTAAGTCATATGCATCCATAGGGTATAACTAGGTCTACATAAAATATCGTTGATATCTACATAGCATGCATGTTTCGCAAACAAAGTAATTAATTTCTCACACATGGGATTCAACATGATCAAAGTGGGAATGCTTGCCTGGCAGTTCTTACTCTTGTTCCTGTCGTGGGGGTGATTCCGGGTCCTCCTGACATAACCTCACTCCGTCAACTACACGTCGGAAAATCGGCGAATGAGAAGCAATCTAAAACAACTCCAATAAATCCAGACTTAATGCATGTTCAAAAGAGGGGATGATGTTAGCAAGGTGGGGTAATATAGGTTTTGGTCGAGTTAGGGTTTAGGATTTCGGAAAGACTGGGCACAATTTGACGGAGGATAGGGTCAGTATATAAGGGCTTAACTTAGTGGTGGGATTCTGAGGTTTTAGAGCTTAAGTCTATGAGCATAAAGAATGCCTTAGACGTTGGGTATATGCGTATTCTTCACATAAAATGACGGTGCCTTTGTCCTTAGCGGATTCATGCCCTTAAGTTTGTGCTTCTAAATCATTTACCTTATGAACTAATGAACATCGTGGGCACTTGGGTGAATTGGCAGGGTGGTAGTTTGTTTTTGGGTTGCTCCAAAAGATGACACCTTCATAGTATATGTTGTTTTAAATAAAGAAAAGACTAACCCTAGACTTAACCTCCATCGTTTATGACTTAAATACTTTTGAAAGTTTAAATATTTTTGAATCAAAAGTCTGGAAATGGTGTAAGGGTTCCAGAACCAGAGCTGGATGGTGGAAAACCGGTTTGGTTCGGGTCGAACTGGGCGAACCAGTTGCCAAACCGGTACTGAATAGTGAATAAAATGGTTCCCAGTGGACTTTATGCTTTCCTTAGAGGCTAAATGCGCTTTTCAGAGGGGAAGGCAAAAAGGGGCGAGGGCACAGACACCTAACCCGACCGTGGGCCTCCACTCACCTGTGGCCCATGTGTCAGGGGTGTTTCCTTACCAAGCTTGGTCCTTGGCCGGTAGGTAGGGACCCGACCACCCTGTCGATTGCTCGGACAGCCTGGTGAAGGTTGCTGGCGGTGGTGCTTTGGCAGTAGGGCTACCGGCGGTGGGTTGCAAATCAAAGAGACAGGGGAACCCAAGGGAGAGGAGAACACTCCGGGTTCGGTTCACACAACCATGAGACCAGGGATAGCTCGAGTGGCTTAGATTGGAGCGGAACCGAGGAGAGGAATGGAACCTAGGTTGTAGAGGAAAGTCTGGTGGCGGCTTGAGCTTGTCTTTAGCTAATGGGAAGAGGGAAGGGGCGTTCTGGATGGAGGTCGGTGTGCTCAGCAGCCCTTTAAATAGGCCGGCGGCGAGCTCGGTTAGGTGGTGGCCGCTGTTGCTCCTCATGCCAGGTGACGGGACTTGGCCGGGATAATTAGAGCTTGGCTGTGGCTACAGAGGGGCACGGGGATGGCAGTGGCGAGAGCAGGTAGGGTGGACGGCGTGCTGGGTGCCGTGCAGTGCGGTGGAGATGACGGCCAGCGTGGCGATGCACATTGTGGCATGCCAATGTCAGCGCAGAGCGCGATTCAAAGCGGCATGAGGTGTCACAAGTCGTCCTGGATCGGCATGCTGCGCACAACCATGTCGTACGGTCTTCTAAACACATGTCCAAGTGAATAGAGGAGTTAGGCACCGAATATAATAGTGTTTAGGTCCGTTGGTTGGCTGCCACTGCATGCCCAGTACTAGAGTTAAATTGAAAGGGACATCTCATGGTGTCGGCAGGTGAGTTATTTGGGATTGGGTGTGCCAAGGGAGCAGTGGAGAGTCCCTACCAGTCCTTTGAACTATTTTCACTGAGGTTCGCACGTGATTTTATGTGAGGAAAGTATTAAGGTGAAGGTGTTCGATGCCAGCGGTTGAGAATTTTGAAACATGAGGAGTTCAAGTTTTTGCATATTCATGCTCTTGGTGGAATTTTATCAAAATTTTCTGAAGCTTATTTTTGTGTGTTGTAGTTAAACGCTCAATATTGCCCTAAAGATTATTATTTACATTTGTGTATATTTTTGAACTGGGCCTCTCAGTTTTATTTTATAATTGAGTTAATAATAATATTAGGTTGTCCCACAAATTTTCCCATAATTTTTGGAAAGGCCGAGGAGTGTTAAGTCTCACGATTAGGGTTTCAGAAGGAATTGGTTTTAAATAGTGGTAAAGGAATCGGGAGATAGAACTAGGGTTTCAGGGTGCAGCAAGGGTTGGAGGGAACATGGAAACTCTCGGAGACTCTTCTGCCTCGGCTTGGGACTACTTGGTTGCAGGGTGTCGTGGGTGCATCAGCGTATACGGTGCATGTGTTGCTTTGAGGTATGTCTGTATTAGGGTTTTGGTTTAAGAGAGTGCGTGTGTGGTGGGATTAGGGGTAATGAGTGCATGTAGGGTTTATAATATGCTAATCACATATGCGGTTATGCTAACATGCAGGGTTTGAAAAACAGGGTGTGACAGTAGGTCTAGGTGTGTTGGAGCACAGATCGGTTTCGGCAAATCTGGGGGGTGAGTTCTGATGGACGCGGAAGTGTCTAGGACGGGTGATTGGAGAAGAAAGATGGAGGAATACGTTGATGCATTGCTACAGAAGTTAAATCTACAAGAAGAAGACTTTGACGATCTAAACATCGATGACGGGGAAGATGATCTCAAGATTACCAAGTGGTTGGCCCTTGCCAAGGTTCATACCAACAAACCCTATAGCAAGCCAACCTTCTACTCAATGATGAGATTTCTTGGAGTCTTGCGAGTGATGTTCGTTCCAGAGACAGTGCCGAGAATCTATACGTGCTGCAAGCTTGGGTGATTGGAAGAAAGTCATGGAAGAAGGGCCTTGGCTATTTCATGGATTTGGTGTGGTGTTGATGGAATATGATGGGTTTTCGAAAACCTCCATCGTCACGCTAAACATGCTGCTGATTTGGATCTAGCTTTATGATATCCCGGAAGCCTATTGGAAGGAGAGGCTGTTTAGGGGGTTGGCGGGATGTATTCGTGAAGTGATCAAGTTGAATGATATGAACACAGGAGGGGGGGATGCATCTATCACTAGAGGCAGCAAGAGGAAGGTCTTTAGGGTCAAATATGAGAAGATCCCCCCATTCTGCTCTATGTGTGGGATGCTTGACCATATTCACCTTGAGTGCAGCAATGGTGAACATGATCCAAAGGCAATGATATATGTCAACTAGCTCATTGCGACTCCTGAATGGTGTAATAGACCTCGAGCGCCCGAGCGTGGCACACGTAGTTACCGTGGTGCTCACAGTGGACATGGCCCAATGAGGGGATGGATGTAGCATGGAGAGAAAGATGACACCTTTGAGTCCTATGAAGACTATGAGGAGAAAGAGGGGAATGAGGACATAGACTTGGTGTATGAGGAAAACAGGAAGTTTGCTCATAAGTGTCTAGAGATGGATGATAGCTCGGCTAAAGCCAAAAAAAATCTTGCTCTGGCTAGGCCAGTTGGAGACTTAGTCAACCAATTTCCAGTGATGCCCGAAGAATACATGGTAACCAATTCAGAGCAAAGTATTGCACAGAAGGTACATGATAAGAAGAGGTAGAAAAATGAGGAGTAGGTGGATATGAACAAAACAATAGAATCAGCGGGCTCTCTTGAGGATTGCTGCCATCCACAATGAAATTGTTGAGTTGGAACGCATGCTTAGCATGCTAGCGGCAGTTCGCGCTCTCTTGGATCTCGAGGGGCAAATGAAAGCGGATGTGATCTTCTTGTTTGAGACTTGAATAAAGCTAAAGCAATTTGGTTAGGTTTTAATTTCATGATCATTGATGAGAGTGATGGTAGGTTCAGTGGTTTGTTACTTTTGTGAAACAATGATAATGAAGTGATCTTGCAGTATATGACTCCCAACTATATGGATGTGGTATTTGATGTTCCACGTGAGGTGAACTAGCGATTCACTGGTTGTTATGGCGAGCCATCATGGGAAAACCGACAGTGGTCTTGGGACTGCATATGGGACCTAAGTCCGAGAGTGTCCATGCTTTGGGTGATGATGGGTGATTTTAATGAAATTCTATATAACCCTAAGAAGGAGAGAAGTAACCCTCGACCCCCACGTATTGTGCAAGATTTTTGGGAGTGTTTGTTGGAGTGTGGCCTTGAAGACTTGTGCTATATTGGTGACCTATTCACGTTGCAATATGCCAATATTAGGGAAAGTCTGGATCATGCGGTATGTAATAAGCAATGGGATACCATCTTCCCACTAGCGGCATTACTTAATGAGGAGCATATATGGTCAGATCATCGACCGTTATTACTGAATACTGCATATCATGAGGGCATTCAATTTGAACACTCAGTAGGAGGTAAGAAGTTTGAAGCTAGATAGTTACGTGAGGATATGGTTGAGGAGATTGTAAAGACCGCCTACAAATGGGCCAAATTAGCTTGACTAGCTCCCACCCTAGAGGATCGCACAAAGGCGGTACATGGCGAGTTGCATGATCGGAATCACATAGTGCTAAAGGGGCCCAAGAACCACATCAGAAAATTGAAAGCTAAAATGGAGAAGCTTTGGCATGGACCTTTCTCTTCAATATCGGTGGCTAGGCAGAAGAAAATTCAGCTCTTGATTGAGACCTTACTAGATCAAGAAGAGATATACTAGCTGCAGCGTGGACGGGCGAATTGGCTAATGCACAACAACCGCAACACTTCGACATAATGCGGCCACAACACGAAAGAAGCAGAATCGTATTAAACGTTTGCTTGATGAGACTAGCGTGTGGAAACAAGGTACAGACCAATTGAACGAGGTCATAACTAATTATTTTTTCTCACAGTTTACTTCGAAGGTGCTTGAGCCGGATCCAGAGGTGATAGCTAAAGTGTAGTGTCATGTGACCCGGGAAAATAATGAGGCCCTGCTGGCCCCTTTTTCAGCTTAGGAGGTGAAAAGGGCCCTATTTGATATAGGCGACCTGAAAGCGTTAGGACTTGATGGACTCCATGTTGTCTTTTACAAGCGATTTTGGCCCATGTTGGGCAACGACTTGATTGTGGTGTTACAGGTGGTGAACACTAGTAGTGTACCTGCTGGATGGAACAGTACTACCATTGTGATGATACCAAACGTTGCTAATCCAGAAAAGGTAACACAATTCAGACCAATCAGTCTCTGTAATGTGGTACACAAAGTGATTTCTAAAATTCTAGCAGCCCGACTCAAGGGTTTCTTGCCTGAATATCAGTCAAACTCAAAGTGTCTTTGTTCCCAGACGACTGATTACAACCAATGTTCTGGTAGCATATGAAAAATCCCATACAATCAACAAGAAGAGACAGGGCAAGTTTGGCCTATGTACGGTCAAACTAGATATGCAAAAGACTTATGACCAGGTGGAGTTGGCCTTTTTGGAGAAAATCATGCTCAAGCTTGGGTTTGATGCTCGTTGGGTGAAATTGATCATGCCACGTGTGACGTCGGTGGAATATCGTGTGCGTCCAACGCGTCGGAGAATGACACGTTCACGTCAACCCATGGTTTAAGGCAAGGCAACCCCTTATCCCCTTACATGTTCTTGCTATATGCAAAAGGCTTGACAGGGCTTTAACACATGCGAAAGACTCTGGTGCGCTGGTTGGAGTACAAGTGTGTCGCCATATGGCGGCAATCTCGAACTTGCTCTTTGCTGATGATTCTCTTATCCTCATGCAAGCTGATAGGAGTAATGATGAATTAATGCTTGAAGAAAATTCTAGATGATTTTTTTTTGCACTGCCTCGGGGCAGTTAGTAAGTGAAGCTAAGTCAAGCATCTTCTTTAGTCCCAATACTGGTGTGGAAATTAGAGATGATATATTATCTTGTTTGAATATTCTTACGGATGCCCTCACAGATGAATATCTCAATCCGCTCTCTATGGCCAGGGCTGATCGGATTGATTGGTTTTTCAACACTTAGGGTGTGTTTGGTTCACTGGCTATCCCTCAGTGGGATGAGGGTAACCAGTTTTTAGTTGGTTGATCTGTGTTTGGTTCAGAGTATGAGAGGGATGATGGTAGCCACTTTAGTGGAAAATTGCTCTAAAAAGCTGGTTGAGCCCATCCAGGAAAAAATGGTGGATGAGGGTGCCCTCAACCAACCCAACCTATCCCTCAAACCAAACACA
Source organism: Stipa capillata (assembly GCA_019208055.1). NCBI lineage: Eukaryota > Viridiplantae > Streptophyta > Magnoliopsida > Poales > Poaceae > Stipa > Stipa capillata. Next base: position 253,819 of record JAGXJF010005261.1, read on the forward strand.
CCCTTAGTTGACAGAGTGTGCCAACGGATCGATAGTTGGAAGGAGAAGATGCTCTCGGTTGGAGGGACGGAGGTGCCACTTAAATCGGTTGCTCAAGCCATCCCGTCATATGCAATGTCGACTTCCAAAATTCCTAAACAAGTGTGCAAAGGAATAATAGGCGTGATGTCACATTTTTCGTGGGACGACCATAAAATGCACTAATTTGCTTGGTGGAAGATGTGTGTGCCGAAGAAAAAGGGTGGCATGGGATTTCGTGATATCCATTGCTTTAACTTAGCGATACTAGCTAAGCACGCTTGGAGGCTGCTATCTAACCCGGACCCCAGAAGAGAATTTTTTATAAATATTATTTTTAAAACTAAAAATTTGAGATATGTAGGTCTCATTTTATAAATTGCAAAACGAGTAGCATGTCGTTCGACGGCTGGACGATTTCGCAGTTATCGTTCAACGGTGGAACGATAACGCGTTCTCGTTTTCCCGAGAACCGAAATCCCGCCGAAAGCGCGCGCAACAGTGGGACTTGACGCGTGACGCGACCGCTGTCGTCCAACGGTGAGACGACAACGCGTTATCGTCCCACGGTCGAACGATAACGCGTTATCGTCCCATGGCCGGACGACAGCGCCTTTCCACCGCGCCCGTGATTCCTTTCCTTTTTGCGTCGCGTCGGTGCGGCCGTTTCTTCTTCACCCGAGCGCGTGCGCAGAAATCCAGCGGGAGAAAGAACAGAGGAGGGAAAGGAGAGAAAGAAGAGAGAAGAGGAAGAAGGAGGAGGAAGGAGGAGGGGAAGGAAGAAGGAGGAGGGGAAAGAGGAAGGAGGAGAGGAAGGAGGAGGAAGGAGGAGGAAGGAGGAGGGGAAGGAGGAAGGAGGAGAGGGGAGGAAGGAAGGAGGAGAAGGAGGAAGGAGGAGGTGAGTTCGGGGAGGCCGAACTCCGCATCTTCGGTAATTTTTTTAAAATTTTGTTAGTTAGGTATTGTTTGTATTTTTTAGTTTAGTATGTATTAGTTCGTAATTACTTATATTGTTTAGGTTGTTTAGCACGAAATATGCAAATATAAATTATGTATAGATTACTTATATTATGCAAATATAGATTACGTATTGATTATAGAAATATTATTTAGGTTGTTTAGTACGAAGTATTTATATTATTTAGGTTGTATATCATTATAGGTTATGTATGTAAATATAGTTAGGTCTATAATTGATTACACGATGGGGGAAAATTGTTATTAAATTAGGTCGAACTAATTAGTTCTACTATTAGAGACGTAGAATATTAGTACGTAGTTAGGTTAATTATTTCGTATTCGTGTTGACCGTTACGTTCGATCGTGCTAAAAGTTCTATCCCGATTTATCGGTCGATAACCCTGGTGTGTTCCGGATCACCCTTGTATACGCTGTACGCGTGTACTCGACCTACATTTAGCACGAAAGAATTTAGCGGTCGCGTGGCGTAATAGAACTACATGTTTTACTGAGTACGTGATGAAGATGTCAATTTATCTTACGGCAGGTATGTCGGAGTTAGTAAATATGACGGTGTACTATGGTCCTGGGGTTGTTCGATCAAATCGGAGCGGGGTTGATCTTAGTGAATTCAGCCATGTTGATGTGCCTATTTTCGATCCGGAAAGGTTGAACTTCAAGGAAGCCAATCATTGGCTTACACGTACCTTCTCCATGGATCCCGCACTGTATGCAGTGACCATTCAAGCAGTGTTTACCAAGTCTTGCCATGATATTAAATGGGACTTGTTGCCGATCGAGAGTACTAGAGACTGGAGATCGTGGCTACGGGTTTGCAATGCTAGAAAAAGTCCTCCGGTCGCACTAGTGCAAGCCATCATGAAGGGTGGCGGGTCAGAAGGCGGTGGGTACGAAGCGGAGCAGAACAATCCAGAACCATAGGTGGACGAGGTAGTTGATCCCGGTTGGCAAGCTGGGCAAGCTGGGCAGAGCAGTCAGCCGGCAGAAAGAGTTCCCACGGGGCAGGCGGATGAAGAAGAGGATTTCGAGTGCATGCAGGAGGTAATGGAACAGGAAGATGAAGATGGAATGGCTGAAGATGTGGATGAAGATAGCGGTGAAGAAGATAACATTCATGCATCCCCGATTCCAATTGCATGGAACCAGGAATTTCTTGGTGCCATGAGTGTGAATGATGGCCATGATTCTTGTTGGGAATATAACAAGAACCAGATCCAAATTGGTTCGATGTATGCCACCAAGAAAGAATTGAAGCACGCAGTCACGCAATGGGCCATGTCCACGCAGAGGATTTTCAGGACCGACATATCTTCTCCCAATAATTTAACTTTAACATGTACTGCTCATGGCTGCGAAAGCAAGGTGCACGCCCATGTGCCCAAGTATGAAGTGAATTGGGTCGTGACCAACGTCGTGCCGCACACTTGCGTCAGAAGCAATGTGCTAGCGCGTCACCTGAATCTGACATCCACTCTGATCGCAGAACTGATGTACAGCGAGATAGTGGAGAAGAAAGACATGGAAGCAAAGCACATACAAGTTGCAATAAAGAACAGGTACAAGTACGAAATCCCATATGGCCAGGCTTGGAGGGCTAAGCAGAAGGCCATGGAGATGCGCTTCGGCACTTTCTACGACTCGTACGATAACCTGCCCCGGCTGCTTTACACACTCCTCCTCCGGAACCCAGGGACACATGTTGATATTCAGCACTCGGTGAACCCGCATTTTCCAGGCTATAAAGTGCTGAACCGAGCTTTCTTCTCTTTCGGTGCATGCATTGAAGCTTTCAGGCATTGTCGTCCAGTGCTGTGCGTGGATGGGACATTTCTGACAGGCAAGTACAAGGGGCAGATACTGACGGCGATTGGTGTGGACGGCAACAATCAGATCCTGCCATTGGCGATGGCGTTTGTGGAGGGTGAGAACTTCTCAAGCTGGTTATGGTTCTTCAGGCAGCTCAAGCATGGAGTAGTAAAGAATCGGGAGAATGTATGTGTTATTCACGACAGGCACCCTGGTATACTGAAAGCAGTGAAGACACTCCAGGAGCCAACTCCTGATGAGGATCACCCTTGGCCGGACCTGCAAAACCGTTGGTGCATGCGCCATCTGGGGGCTAATTTTTTTAGCCAGTTTAGGAACAAGCGCCTGATGAATCTGTTTAAGAGGCTGTGCAAACAGAACCAGGAGAGGAAGTATAAAACTTTGTGGCGGAAGCTCGATGACTTTACTAAGAGCGAGATCATTGATCGCAAGAAAAAAAATGTGGTACTTACCCCGGAAGAAGAGCCACGGGAGCTTTCTGCTATTCCTGCAATTGACCCCCCTGGTACGAGGAGGAGGAAGGCCAAACAAATAAAGAGTTTCTCTCAGTGGATAGAGAAAGAGCCGCCTGAGAAGTGGTCTCTGCTTCATGACACTCATGGCGCTAGGTACGGCATCATGACCACCAACCTTGCGGAGGTGTACAACTTTGTGCTTAGAGGGCAGCGGGGTTTACCTCTAACTGCTATCGTCGAGGGTGCCATGCATGGCACCGTGAGGTACTTTCAAGAGAGGTACAGAAATGCTGCACTGCATATGAATAATTTTCCTGCGACCCCTTACTGTGCGAAGATCATGGAGTACATGGAGAATAAGATTCAAAAGGGATCAGGGCACACAGTCTACAGCATTGGGAATCTAGAAAGTAGGTACGAGGTACGTCTGAGGGATAAATCTGGTTTCGGGTCTGCGAACGAGACGAAGACGCATGAGGTTACAATTGGAATGGAAGACGCGCCCACTTGCAAGTGCACATGCAACAAACCCAAGCTGCTACACGTGCCTTGCTCTCATGTGCTGGCTGCATGTGGCCAAATTGGAATGGACTCAATCTCGTTCGTGTCACCTTACTATCTGAAGCAGTCCGTGCTCCATACTTGGAGCGGCGAGATAAGTGGATTCCGTGCGGTTGGCAACTTCAACAAGGTAGACGAGGCTCAAAGGGAATACATCCCAGATTTTGGACTACTCCGGGTTTCACGAGGTCGACGGCAGGTTCGTCGTATTCGTAACGACATGGACCAATCGGAGGCTGGTGGTCCAACTAGGCAGTGCATGCATTGCTCAAGGTATGGGCACAGAATGAAAAACTGTCCTGACTTAAAGAAACAAGGCCAAGGGGATACTTCAGGTGGCGCTAGCACATCGGTGCCTGGAAGCGCGGCAGGACAACGTTGAAATGCTATATACTTTCAACTAAGTTTGTTCCGTACAATAACATATTTATTCCCTATGTGTTGAATTAAAATTGTGTTTCTATTCCTGTAAGTCTGTATTCCTGTAAGTTTGTAATTCACGTAAGAATCCTTACGTTTGTAAACTCATAATTCGTGTAAGAATCCTTAAGTTTGTAAGTTTGAAATTCGTGTAAGTTTATATTTGTACATTTCTGGTACGTTTATATTTCTACGAATCCATTATTACCACAGGTATGGCGACGTATCGTCATCTCGACCCTACGGTTGACATACGACACCGCGGGAGGCTACTGGAGGAGGGCCAAAACCTCCCCGTGCTCGTCACTCGCACGCCTCAGGAGGATTGGATGATACACCCAGATTGGGTTGACAGGTGGGTCGCGTAGTTACGTACGTTGTTTGAAATAATTTTTACTACATAACTTGACGCTTATTTTGTTGTTCTGTACTTGTTTCACAGGTTGGCTTGGGCGGGTCTCCTACCGCTGGCACGGATGGTTGAGGCTACTGCGGCAGAGTGGAGGCTTGTGCCGCAACATGACGATGACGAGGAGCCGATAGAGCAGTACAATGAGCGGTCTCGCCGTTTTTGTTACGACCGGTCACTGATCACCTGCTTAGTGGACCGTTGGAGGCCAGAGACCCACACACTACACTTTCCTTGGGGAGAGATGGCGCCTACCCTGCAGGACGTCTCGTTCTTGCTGGGCCTACCGTTGGCTGGAGCCGCAGTTGGACCATTGGAGCCTCCAGTAGGTTGGCACGACGCCATAGTGGCCCGTTTCGCAGGTGTTGCTCATGGGGTCGGGGAGTTCGTCCGAGATGGAAACGGCCCTATGTGGCGGTGGTTGCGCAGCTTTCAGGTAACTCCGCTTGCCTTTGTTATGCATTGCGAACTTACTATTAAAATTTTATTTCGGTTCTTATGTTAAAATTTTCATGTAGATTGGCGCGCTAGGTTACCCTGGTGTTGCGCTTACGGAGCAGCAGGTTGACCGTTGTCTAGAGGCGTATGTCTTGTGGCTCTTCGACAAGGTGATGTTCACGTCCAATCACGTGAACACTGTGGACGCTCGCTACATCGGAATAGCGCGAGAGATCGCGGATGCACGTTGTCGCGAGGACATAGTTCAGAGGAGTTGGGGTTCGGCTGTCCTCGCCGCCACTTTGAGAGCCATGTGCAATGCTTGCAGCAGGCGCGCCGAGAAGTCGGCGGTACTGGGTTGCCCACTTTTGTTGCAGCTTTGGTCGTACGAGCGGTTCCCGATCGGACGGCCAGACGTGCAGTTCGACGTACCGTACGACGATAGGGAGTACCACGGGGACCTCATCGACATGCCTACTTTCGGGACACTCTGGACACGGAGACGGGTGAGTCTTATACTTAATATGGTTTCGATCAGAAGTACTTCATTTTTCCTTTGTATTAATTACTTTCATTCTTGACAGGTCCGATATGCTAGCGCACAAGTCAGGAACTGCTACCCAGCCTTCACGTCGCAGTTCGATACGTTGCACCCTAGTCAGGTGATCTGGGAGCCGTACAGTGAAGACGCGATGACGCGACGAGCGCCTGGCGGGATTTCATCCTTGTGTACCAGAGACCTCGACTACTGGATGACGAAGGCTACCGTAGTCTTCGACGTCACTGTGGAGGTAACCGCTGTGCACCGTGTGATGCGGCAATTTGGCAAACGCCAGTTGTGTCCTCCCCCAGCACCGCCCACGCTTCAGCCTCACATCCACAGGTAAGAGCATCTAAGGTTTTATGGTTTGATAATAGTATTGTAATTGTTTTGCTCACTTCGTATGAATAATCATGAAATGTAGGTACAACCGACAGGGTGGAAGCAAGACGGCAACAACTTGGGCACGAAACCTTGCGCCGTTTGTCGAACGGTGGACGACGGCAAGCGCAGATCTCTGGCAAGAGGACACGCCCTTCAACCCAGTCGAGTACGATGCGTACCTCCGATGGTACCGCTCCGGCACGAGGTTGTACTACATACCGCGTGCCGACCCAGCTGAGATGCAGCAGGGCCAGACGTCGGATCACTACCCGGCTGCTTCTGTTGTTGGCGTCAGGCACCACGCCGTACGTGTCACGATTTTTTTTGTTTTGCATTTGTAGAAGTACTGAGCAAGTAATAATATTCGTTTCGCATTTGCAGGCGCAGATGACGCTGGAGGCTCAGGAGGAGGTTGCCGCACTCCTTAACCGGCTTGACATGGGGATTGAGATTAGTCCGTCTGATCATCGATCCGCGTGGCAGCATCTCAACGGCAAGCTACGGAAGATCTACGAGACTTTGACTTGTGGGCGCGCTTCAGACGTCGAGATTGCACGGTCTAGTCGTCATGCACACCGTCCCCCACGGCAGTCCTCGTCGTCGTGGCGGCCGCAGCCGCAAGTCCAGCCACGTCCTCCTCTCCCGACGCAGGCGGGAGGGTCGTCGTGGCATCACCAGCCACAGCCGTCACCCCAGCCTACACCACCTCTCCCGACGCAGGCGGGAGGCTCGTTGTGGCATCACCAGCCACAGTCGTCACCCCAGCCTACACCACCTGTCCCGACGCAGGCGGGTGCCTCGTACTGGCACAATCCGCAGTCTACGATGGTCTACACTACAGGTAACGTATTACTAATATGGTCTTACTATTTTCTTGGATTATATTGCTAAATATGATTGTTCACTGTAGGTGACACGTTTCCTGTTATGGCGTTTGCGAGTTCGCCAGATACTGTTGACTACGGCGACATGTGGAGCCAAGCGGACGCTTCAGGGGTTGTTCCTCACTTCCCGGGATTTCAGACTCCACCACCACCACCCACGCAGGTCACGCAGTCGCCACCTCGTCAGTCGGCTGAGCCGATTTACGGCAGGGGTCACCGTCAGCCACGGCCGGTACAGCCCTTGACACTGTCCGGCCCTCGCAAGAGGCCACGTCCTCGTACTCGTAGAGCCGCCGCACCCGCCGCACCACAGCGAGACCTAGGAGGACCGGACCAGGGAGACGAGCAGGACTAGTTTTTTTTTAAGCCATACACTCGCACCATTTCCTTTTGTATTTTGACTATCTTTAGTTGTACTGAATTGCATGGAACACTTTATTTATTTCTTCGAAATCTAGAGTTCGAAACATCGTCAACACTATGCATGGCGTGACAACACGGTACGATAACATTCGCATACAGCCGAACAACCTAATAGAACATTGAAATAACTACTCAGGGCCTTTAGGATATTTGCCCTTCCTCATACGACGAGCGTGAGCTTCCTCCCCTTCTTCCTTCGTGCGACGCGCCATCTCGCGCTTCCTCGCCCTTTCGGCCTCACGTGCCTCCGCAGATCGACGTTCTGCCTCCTCCTTCTCTTTGCGTTGCATCTCCTGCCAATGTTTTCTCTTCTCCTCCTCCTCTGCCTCGTGCATGCGTTCCTGAATCCGACCTCGAGCACAGTTAACCTTCCACATGAGTTCTTCCTCATCCTCTTTCGATTGGGTAACGTCCAGCCACTGTATGTAGTCACATATAGTAGGTCGAGACTGCAAGCAAACGACTGTTACCATAGTATTGCATCGTGTTAGAAATGCGGGTATGTGCGAGTTTTACCAGTTCACTCCGTCTGGACATGCCAAACTTCGGTGGCTCTTCGTCGTAGTTAGCACACATGAAGAACCTTCTTCCGTACGTGTACGAGAACTCATCCGACTTCATCAGTCTGCACGGATCTTGGCACCAGCAAAGGGGAACTTCGACACCTGCGGGCACATCGGCAACCATCTTCTGCTTCGGCATCTCGTCAGCACCAGATGAAGCCATTCCTACGATAATGCAATACGGCATAGTTACTATTTTCAGGAAACGAAACAAAAGAATAACGCAACTAATTACCTCACACGCGCTCCGCTCTCGAGATCTCACTTCCAAACCCTAATCCCTCTCCTCTTTATCGATTTGTTAATTTTTCATGAATCGGTGTGAGGCAGAGACAGGTGACGGGTGATTAAATAGAGAGCGATGCGCCTCAGGGATGCACTGGATGCATTCACGAGTGACCAGAGCCCAAAAAAGGCGCTGCAGTGGACTGGACACGACGTAAAGGAGTTCACGCGCGCTGGAGCGGACTGGACAGGACACAAAGGAGCTCAGGTGCGCGCCCGCGTGCAAAAGTGGGTGCTGGACGGAAGCCGCAGGGAATCTGACCGTTATTAGTCAACCGTCGGCAGATAAGGTGGTTATTAGTCGACCGTCGGCAGATAACTGGTTATTAGTCAACCGTCGGCAAATAACGGGGGAACAGCGGGCCCGCCAGCTCTTTCGGCGCGAAATCGTCCACTGGACAAACGATAAGTCGTTATCGGTCGGCGGTGGGCTGATAACGCCCTTGTCGGTCGGCGGTGGGCTGATATCTCCCTTGTCGGCCAACCGTTGGCCGACAGGGTTATATTTTTGAAATTTCTGAAATAGGACATATAAATCTCGAATTTTCGATTTAAAAAATAATATTTATAAAAAAAACTTTCGGTACTAAGAGCTAAGTACTACCCTTCGGACGATCTACTATCTGCTCAACTTAAAAAGGGATCCTCGTCTACTTGGCAGGGCATCATGTCTGGTGTTGGTCACTAAAGAAAGACTATATATGAAGGATTGGGGATGGCTCTCAAGTCAATATTTGGTCTAATACTTGGATACCTGGAAGCCCATCTTAGAAAGTTGTCACTCAGAAAGGGTTCAAATTTGTTATCAAAAGTGCAGGACCTAATTATCTTAAGCTCGGGTCAATGGGATGGAACCCTCATCCGGGACATCTTCTGGCTAGTGGACATGCCATGGATTCTGAGTATTTCGCTTCCTGCATATGATATTAAGGATTTTGTTGCATGTCAATTCACCGAAACTAACATCTTCTCGGTTAGATCGAGTGGGATCACCAGCATGGGTGTAAATTGCACTGCACGAATGGAGTGGGCATAACGGTGATAAATCCAGTTTGGGATGCGCTATGGAGTTTGAAGGTAGCTGCAAAGGTGAAATTTTTTGCATGGAAAGCGTTGCATGGTTCTATGCCATGTAGGGCGATTCTGGCTAACAGACATGTGAAAGTTAGCGCCTAGTGCCCAGTGCCCAGTCTGTTGTGCTATAGCTGAGGATGTCAAAAATGCGCTATTCCTATGCCGGAGAGCCAGGTCCGTATGGCGAGCACTAGGCTTTGAGCAGATCATCCAAGAGGCCTGCTCTATTGATCGAGCGAGGCAAGTAGTGCTTGAGCATCTTCTTTGCTTACCTCTCAAAGTTTCACCTATCATTGGACAGTTGGGCCTACAGGAAACAGTAGCTATGGGACCATGGTACATATGGTGGGAAAGAAGACAACTGGTCAACGTTGAAACAATATAGGAACCTGCTAGGTCGGCTATGGCGTTCAATGCGTTAGTGGCAAATTCCTCAAAGGTATCAGTGCCAAAGACGGTGATCAAGCGACATGGATGGGCACGCCTCCCTCCGAGCATGGTCAAACTCAATGTAGATGCGGCATTCAATGCAGATCTTCTCAATGGAGCAACGGGAGCAGTCCTCCAAGATGATAAAGGCTGCTTCGTCGTTGCAACTAATGGTGTTTTAGACTTCATCTCAGACGCTTAATCGGCTGAAGCATACGCCCTATGCCAAGGCATGTCTCTAGCACTATCTGTGGGGTGCAACCATCTCATGTTAATGCGGATAATATGGAGTTCATTCAGACGATGATCAATGGTGGACAATCCCTGAGCGTAGCTACCGCTGTTTATGATGATTGCTTCTATATGGCACGGGATCTAGGGAAGGTGAACTTTGAGCAGTGCCCGAGAGAGAGACAAATATCATCGCTAATGAGCTAGCTAGTTCGGCTAAGAGGTTTCCACCTCGTGCTTGGCTTGATGATCCACCTGATTTTCTCATACCTATCATGGTTGATGATGTAACAATATTTGCTAGCTAATAAAGATCATCTTCATGTCAAAACAAGTTTATTCTTCACTGTTAGGCCTAAAAGCTTCAGCGCGGCCCATATTGTGGAAACCATGAGCAGGCCCGTCTAGCACGGTGAAAGGCTTTTTAGCTGGGCGGAAGCGACTTTTTCTCGTCATGTCTTCTCACCAAATTCTACACACTCTCTCTAAAAGAAAGCAAATTCTTCACGTGTTCTGGTAAGGATTAAATCTCAGCTTGCAGCCCTTGACTTTACCGTGATAAATTTATTTCATAATTTACTACCGAAAAGCAGCCATCAAAATAGAAAAAATTAATTAACCATACGATAAGGTAGATAAAATCTGGTTAGAGAAACAAGATTATTATAATCCACCATAATACCAAACTCTAGAACTATAGCTTCTTAGATACCAAAAATACGAAAAGCTAATTGAAAGGTTATGAATGAAGGGTGCAATTGAGCTTGACAACCATGGGTGATGAACATTCCGAAACTTGTAGTTGCCTAAACTAATAAGTAAACGAAGTTCCAATACAATTATAAAAATGTAGTTTAGCTTAAGCAGGGAAGTGAAGACCGTTTTGGTTGAAAGTTTAATGTTGCCACATAGTTCTTCTCAAATTTGTCTAAGCTTAGTCCAACAGAACCGACGCCACATTTTGACATGCAAGATCTAACTGTCAAGTAGATCTCACCGAAGGTGGTGCAAACTAAATATGTGCCCAATTCAGTCTATTCGAAGTGCGGCAACGTGAGAAGGCAATCTTAGTCTGCCAACCTTTGTTGCAATACTGTTTATCTACAGGTTAGTGTTTATATTTTGAGAAGACAAATAGTGTGGTGACTGTTCATGATGCCGTGAAAAATATTGAACTATTGTCATGTATATTTATGTATATTTGATTAAGGAGTGTTAATATACGCAAGGTAACGGCCTTTTCCTCCCTATGCCTCTTTCTCTTGCTCACTTCTATGCACCGCATCTCTTACTTCCTCGACGAAACTTAGGGTGTGTTTGGATGAGGTACTCGGACTGGATGGAATCGGGCCGCCCGTATTTGGCACAGCAAAGTGTGTTTGGTTGTGTGGGATTGGGCGGCCCGAAACGAGTATTCGGTGGAAAAAACGGGATGGCGCGGGTCGACTGAAATCATCGACTCGCGCGGCCCGGCGGCCGCCCCGCACTCGCGCTATTCCCACCCCCGTTCCCCCCCTGCTCAGCGCACCCAGCAACACTCCCGACCAAGCCTGGCGCCGTCGACCCCATCGCCGCCACCGCCCGAGCTCATCCCCACTCCCGCCCCGCTCCCGTCTCACGCCGCCCCTGCCCCCGCCCGGAACGCTCCCCAGGCTGCCATCCACCCCCGTCTTCCCGCACCCAAGGCAGCGCCGCCGCCGTCCGATCTCCTCCCCCCCGCTTGCCCTCGCCGCGCCGTCGCTTCCGGCTCCCCACTCGAATGAACTCCCGCCTCTCCGTGTTCCCCACCCGACCCCGGCGGCTGCTGCTAGGGTTCGGGCCCGGCTCCCCCGTTCAAGCGGATCGACAAAAGGGGCGGCGGCAGCGGCAGCGTCTGGGGCGGCAGCGGCAGGGGCAGGCGCGGCAGCGGGCAGGCGCGGCAGCAACAGGGGCAGGGGCATCAGCGGCAAGATCCACAGGTAGCAACTCACAGCTTGCAATTTTTTTTAGCTAACTCACATGTTGCAAGTTCTGGGATCTAGCTAGTTGTTGTTCAATCCAAATCACTGATATGAATGCATGATGAGAGATCACTTGAAGCATTCAGCACTGAGCTCCTCCATCAGAATCAGCATTTTGTTGTTCTATTAGTAACAAATCAACCAAATGTCTTTTAAAGATTGGGAGTATCCTTCACAACTACTGTTGCTCTGCATATTAGTTGGGCAATTATATTCTAGTCGGAGGAGCTCCTATATTCCAAAACGAATTATATTCTAATCTGATGGTTTGGCTTGATGAGCTTCTGAAATGACTTCAGCTAGTTATTGCTACTGCTTTCTTGATATAACCCTTTATTTAGGCCTAGCTAGGTTTTGATAGGCCAAGGAAAAAAGATGCCTTTAAATCTAGTGAAGCAAGCATTCAAATGTCAGTTATCTCTTTCGCTACATGTTTGGATTAATTCTTGTTGTAGCTATCATTATATGGTTTTGCAAGTTGCACTGTCTCCATCAATCCTTACTTATTTTAGATACGCAATTAATACTATACAAAATCTCAACTCTCAGCCACCCATGTGTAGTAGTTCTGTTTCTTTGAAATCAGATCATGCATATCCCCGTATACATATCTTCTCCCTGACTCGTGCATATCCCCATATACATATCTGTAGATGGATAACACCACGAATTTGTTCATTTGGGCTGCTGCTGCATACTTTTGGATGGTCATGGCTATGGTATGCGTTGAATCTAGGAAAAGGAAAAGAAGGGAAAGGATTAGCTATGGACCAATCGATGAAAGGGATAGGATGAGAATTGAATATTTGAACAATAAAGTTTGGAAGGATGAAATAACTTGTGTGAATGTGATTAGGCTTGGTAGAGGAGCCTTCTTTCGATTTTGTAAACTCTTTAGGGATCGTGGCTTACTTCAAGATACTATACATATGTGTGTTGAGCAGCAAGTAGCCATGTTTCTGACCACAGTTGACCACAACTTGAGGAATAGGTTAGTTGCCACAAATTTTGATAGGTCCAGTGAAACTGTTAGCCGTTACTTCAACTTAGTGCTACGTGCTATTGGTGAGGTACGACATGAATTCATTAGGCCACCTTCATTGGATATCCAAACCAAAATTGCAGGGAACCACTGGTGGGATCCATACTTTAAGGTATGAGGCTTAGATAAAATATTTTTCAGTTTGTTGATCACAAAAGTAATTGGTTTCTAATATGTTTGGGTTTATTTTTCAATAAATAGGATTGTATTGGAGCTATAGATGGCACACATGTGCGGGCCTCTGTTTCTAAGGCCATGGAGCCATCATTTCGTGGTAGAAAATCCTTTTGTACTCAAAATGTGTTGACAGCCGTAGATTTCGACGGGAGGTTCACTTATGTCTTGGCTGGTTGGGAGGGCACATCACATGATGCTACAATTTTAAGAGATACTTTAGAACGCCCTAATGGCCTACGTATCCCACAAGGTATCCATCCTTTAATTGTGTATACATAAATTTATCCGTAACCTTTTTTTATAAATGGCAAAGTCACCCACATGTCCATCAAATGCTAGGTAAATACTATCTAGTTGATGCCGGCTATGGAGCCAAACCAGGTTTCTTGCCTCCCTTTCGTGGTACAAGATACCATTTGAATGAGTGGGGGAACAACCCTGTGGCAAATGCGAAGGAATTATTCAATCTTAGACATTCTTCTATTCGCATGTCCGTAGAGTGTGCATTTGGGTCAGTCAAGAGAAGGTTCAAGATCCTTGATGATGCCACACCTTTTTTCCCCTTCCCTACTCAAGTAGACATTGTTCAAGCTTGCTGCATTATTCAGAATTGGGTTTTGGATGATGGAGTTGATGAACTGTTCATACAAGAGGACACTAATCCAACTTATCATACTCATGCTACATCATCAAGTGGGCAAGCTAGAGAACATGTTGAGACTGTTAATTTCAGGCAGCAAATTGCAGATCAGATGTGGGCAGACCGTCAACATTACTTTGCAAATCAAGGGCCGTAAAGTTATTTTGCTACTGTAATATTGTGTTGTTGTGACCAATTATGGTACTAAAACAATTATCTTTAATGTAATGCTTTATTTCAATTCCATTTATGCAATGTTGTCTTCAAATTCTCTTTTATAGTGCAAATTGTTGAAATAGAGGCCAGAGAGGAGAACATGGTAGTTCAAGCTGAGGGTAGAGTTCAGGTTACATGGACATCCGCCATGTCCACGTTCATGCTCCACAACTTGGCAGAAATTGTTGCAAACGGCACTAGAACTTCCACAGGCTTTAAGAGTGTTCACTACAACTCTTGTGCGAGGGCTTTGAATGACCATTTTCGCCTCAGGTTGAATGAAGCACAGATCAATAACTATCACAGAACCTGGAAGAGGAAGTATGCAAAGATACTACACATTAAGAACACACTTAGTGGGGCTCTTTGGGATGATGTCAACTGCATTATCAGGCTGGAGCATGAGCATTATATGGGGTATATCAAGGTAAATTTGATTGTCGTACCTTATTCATGCTTTCTATACTCTTTTCATGTTAGCTCTCTTACATTGAATTTCTTGATTGTAAAAGGACCGCAAAGCAGATGCTGAGTACCTCAACAAACCGATTGGGAACTACCGTGAGATGGCCATCATTTTTGGCAACAGCTTGGCTACTGGCAAGTATGCAAAGGGGGTCAAGTGAGCCTCTTGGTACTGATGTGACTCACACTGAGGAAGAGGAAGAAGGTAATGAAAACGAACTTGAGTATGTTGCCGGTGAGGTCCATTCAACAAATGCTGGTGAGTCTTCTGCCACGAGGCCATCAAAGAGAGCCAAGTCAAGTGACCAGAAGGAAGATGATGGGCTCATATCAACTCTGACTCGTGTTGGTGACAGACTTGCTATGGTAATAGAAAATGTTGGTGCTAAATCTGCCCCTCCCCCTCCACAAGATGATATCCCAGAAAATCTTTTTGAGACCCTGCAAAGCCTTCCTGGGTTTGATGAGACTCAGATATCCCACTACTTTGCACACTTAGTAGAGAATCCTAGAAGTGCTAGAGCGTTCATGAAGCTGCCATACATAGGCCAGCTGACTTGGGTTGCTAGGTACATCAGTAAGGAATTCCATGTGTAATGCTTTTGGTTAATATCAATGCTACCTGTGTAATGCTTTTGGTTAATTCGACTAGTGTGTAATGCTTTTGGTTAATTGGAATGGTGTGTAATGCTTTTGGTTAATATCAATGCTACCTGTGTAATGCTTTTGGTTAATTCGAATGGTGTGTAAAGCTTTTGGTTAATTGCAATGGTACTGTGTAATGCTTTTGTTTAATTGGAATGAAACTGTGTAATACTTTTGTTTAATTGGAATGGTACACAGGTTGTTTTTTGTATTCTGAGAAACTGAACTGAGCTGGCGTTTTTTCGGGCGTTTTGCCGAGGAACCCACACGCCAACTAAGCTGGCGTTTGATGACTGAGGCAAACGCCAGAGTCACCGGCGTTTATAGTAGAGAGCCAAACGCCCGCTGTTTTGGGAAAACAGAACAACTAGCAAACATGCTTCTGTTCTGGCGAATAGCAAGGCGTTTGGTCGAGGAACGCAAACGCCAGCAGACATGGCGTTTTCTCTTTGCAGTCTAACGCCCAGCACGCTGGCGTTTCCTTTCCGGAGCAAACAAAAAAATGGTTCACTCGAACCAAACAAAAAAATGGTTTACTCCATCCACTCTCACCCCTCCAACCAAACAAAAAAATGGTTCACTCCATCCACTCTCACCCCTCCAACCAAACAAAAAAAAGTTCACTCCATCCACTCTCACCCCTCCAACCAAACAAAAAACTGGTTCACTCCACCCACTCTCACCCCTCCAACCAAACAAAAAAATGGACCACCCCACCACTCAACTAAACAAAAAACTGGATCATCTCACCACGTATAAATGGATCGCCGTATCCCATCCACCCCGAGTCGTCCAACCAAACGCACCCTTAGTTTCGTAAATTAGTAGCATGGTGAGTTTGGACTAATACTGCCATACAGATGAGCATCTGCAGGGACCGAAGGCAAATTTCAAATATCTCCTCATTTGCCATTAAAAAAATCTCTTCGTTTATGCTGCCACTGGGCCCATCTGCAGGGACCTAAGGCTAGAGGATTTGGAGCCACAAAATCATGTTGGAGAAGTACCCTCCGCAAGACAGCCGCAAGCTCCGTATCTACCAAAGGTCCAAAGCTGCCCCCACGCTGTCGCACACTTCAAAGCACTCCGCGCACCCTCCCCGCCGCCGCCACCGCCACCGCCACCGCGTAGAGATGAAAGCTCTTGGAAGCGGCGGCGAGTGGTGGTGGAACCTCCCGTCTCTCCGCCGCAAGCATGACTCCCGCCGTCGCGGCCGCCGCAACCACGACGCTCGCGGCCGCCGCCGCGGTCCCCCGCGGGAGCCGCTCTCGTCGTCGTCGGAGTCCGTCAGCCAAAGCCGTGGCTGGCCCATCGACTTCCCATTCAAGCAGGCCGTGACCGCCGCCTGTCTCACCCTCACCGGCGATACAATCGCGCAGGTACACCGCCGCATCGTCGACCGCCGAAGCCGCGGCCCCGAACCCGACAACAAGGTCACTCCTTTGTTCTACATCTCATTTCCCTTTTGAAACCGTAATCGATATGGAAGGACTATGAATAGAAAGCGAATCAAATTATGATGGAGCTGTGTAAGTATTCCAACAACTGAAACCTGAAGCAGTTGCTGCGTTGATGCTATTCTAGCTGGATGTCCATCAATGTAGATCAAACTGTAAAGTCCAAATCTGTAGTTTGTGTAGAGTAAGCATAGTCCGGCACAACCGTGCCAAACTTGTAGCTAACTCACATTGTATTGGCATTATGTAATCTTGTATGCTTTGATGAGTGCAAACATGGCATTTCACGTTATGAATTCTGACACCTGCCGAGGTCCTCCTTTCAGGCTATGGTACCAGACCTATTGCTGAACCATGATTGGCTTCGTGCGCTTCGTATCGGTTCTTACGGATTTCTTCTTTACGGTCCGGGCTCTTATGCATGGTATCAGTTCCTCGATCAATGTATGCCCAAGCAAACATTAGCGAATCTGTCCACTAAGGTGCGGTTGCATCCTCCCATGTAACCTAATGCATTGTGGTATTTTATTTCACAATTCACACATATGCTTTTATATATCTGCTGTCGTTCCAGGTCATACTGAACCAGATTGTTCTTGGTCCTTGTGTTATTGCTGTAATTTTCGCCTGGAACAACTTATGGTTAGGGAAACTGTCAGAATTGCCATCTAAATATCAGAATGATGCCCTTTCTACTCTTCTCTATGGTAATGTTTATGCTTGAACATATTCTTAATGTTGTACTTGTACAAAAACAATTGATGTACCGTATGCTTCACTTTATTCTGATATATTGCAGGGTTTAAATTTTGGATTCCCGTATCGATTGTTAACTTCGGGTACAGCCCTTAACTTCTAGTTTTAATTTTTAATAGTTAGCTCAATTTTCTAGTACTAGTCTAGGTTGTGTTGAATGGACTGGTTAGTTCGTACTTTACTTCATCTGACCAAAGTAGCTGGTTCTTATTCTAGTTTTATATATGTATACCAGGATGGTTCCTTTGCCTGCTCGTGTTGCCTTCATGTCCTCTTGTTCCATTTTCTGGAACTTTTATTTGTCGACCACAATGAACAAATGAACTTCTAGTTCATCTTCAGGTTAGTATTCACAGCAACTCCGAACCATCGATGATTAACTTCTCTTGTCCGGGCGTTGGTACATTTTAAGTTTTCATTAACTCGGCTGATAATAGCTGTAACTTAAGAAATTTTGCATTTGTTGCCATCTGCTGTACTTTGGTTGGCTGCCAGACACGCAGGATTTCATGCATAGTTGCTTTCTTTATGTAGAACTTTCTGTTGAACAATCTAACATAATGTGTATGTGCCACCCTCATTGTCATGTTCCATAACCAAATATTTGCTCGTCTTATTGTTCAGATTCATTCAATTGCAACAGAGGATCTGAAGGAGCTTCTTTCGGCATGCACGACGGTTATATGTGGTTCCATAACAAAAGATCTGCTCGTCATATTGTTTAAATTCATTCAACTGCAACAGAGGAGGATCTGGAGGAGCTTCTTTCGCCTTATGTGTTACAGGGCTTCTTTGATTCTTGTGATGCTCCTGTAAATCAAAGAGGTACTAAAGTCACCTCTTAGGCAATTATGGTGGTCGTCTGTTGAGTTGACATTGTTGAAGATGTTGCATAAGCATATGGTCGATGGAGATATTACAGTTCTGTCTAATCATATATGGGCATGCAGCTCTAAATTTGACAGGAGAATAATTTAGCTTATTTGTTCAGTGAGCTTTACTTCTATGACAAGGACATATTGATGCAGGCCTCTGAATGCAAATGCAGTTGTATAAGTGCTATTTTCCAGGAGGAATATGAATTCTGATTTGGAAATTTAAAATGCCTAATTAGAGAAGAAGATAGTGCATGTGGCTTATCAGAAACCGTAGATGTGCCTCTAATTCCAAGTCCATGTCACCAGTGATATCTTCGGCTTTCGCTAGGTCTGTCTGAGAATACAATGCGATCAGAGCAGCTTCCATCTTGCAGGATCCAGCTAACTGGTTATCATCTTTAATATTATTATCTTTATATTTCATGAGGACATAATTCCACCTGCGCACTCACTAGTCGTCCTAAAGAATGAAACTTAATTTACAGTATGGAGTATGGACTATGCGGAACAAAATTCCTTTTATTGGCCAAGTTTCCAATACAGGTAAAAAAAAAGTATTGTTGGCCTTCAAAAAGAATTACAAAGCATATTTAACAGAAAAGAATTTGCTGTGTCATTTCTACCATTTTTTTACATGCCAAACAATATACAGATTAGAGGATAGCCTATAAATTGAGACAGCTACAGCCTACAAGGTACAGAGTGAATAAATTATGGATGCTAAATTAAACGCCTGTAAAATCTACACCTTCTAGTGTTATTCTATCTTGGAGATTTTGTGGAAATGCATCTTCCACACAAGATAAGCCGTGATACCGCTCGTGACCTTCGAGTCCTGACCCTAAACGAAGAGAGCTGTGGAGAAATGATTGGATTAAAATTGAGAGGAGCATATATCATAGAAACATAATAACTGTATAGATTAAGCAGGGTTCACATACTCTGCAGCTAATTGGTCACACACATAACCTGTGTGCGAACAACATTGCTGTGCTTCAATATCCTACTACTATTAGCCAAGGAGTTTACACGCTACACAATAGGATGCAAAATCCCACAACAATGCAAGAGGAAAAAACCAATAATGAGTTTTAAGGGGATGACAACTTTTTTCCATTTCAGATTCCAGATGGTTTCTCTTTTTAGGCACTCTAGATGTTCCCCTTTGATCTTTTAATTTTTCATTTTTTTTTCAGTTTTCTCATTAAAATTCATCTTGAAATAAGGTCTATATTCTTTAAGGTATGACCAAAGAAGAGCATCAGATCGACCTATGCATGGTCAGTTCAAAATGGGCCTATTTACATGTTTCAAGCAATGTAGATTCCAGATATCATCTATTGCAAACACAACTAACCTAAGCATGGCTTGTCCCCATAGTTCCATAAACGCAGGCGAGTCTTTTATATCAATATGCAAATGAGTAGTTAGAAGGGAAAAACTGATACAAGTTAAAATTCCACATTGTATTCAGGACCAACTAGGCACTAGCACTGATTTTAGTGACATGGACTCCCAACATAACACAAACATGAAAGGCTACCTTCCGTCGAGTCTCTGAAGTTCTCCAACAAAGTATACTCCTTGATCTGGGCTCCAATCTCCTGTGCACAAATAGTATCACAATGAAACATTGCATTCCGAGCAGTACAGATGCTAAAGGTGAATTGGCAAAATGAATTCAAACATAGTAAATTTGACTGGCCGGGTAGCTCTCATAATATGTGCTGGTATAGAATTGATAGCTCACCATTCCTAACAGCCCTTCTGATTTCAAGTAATTATTAGTGTGAGATATTACTATTTCTGTTTATCTTTAAGAAAAGCTTTCCCCTGATTTTATAGAAAGCATAATGATTTAGAGAGTTTTAGACACGAAGGCGGGGGTTACCAGCAACCATAGATGTGTAGTGTAGTGACATATATTTATTTTTAAAATGCAGATGCTGGAGTATTAATCCTATATTTTAGACAGTTTGGGAAGCATAAATTGATGATCATAAGATGATGTTACTTACAAATTCTCTTGTTCCAGCTTTTGTGCAACTGACATAGCTTTTCGTCTAGACCAACCTCCTCGTTGAGAACAGGCCTCTGCCTTACCAATAACATGAGCAAGTGATACCTTTCCTTTTACTATGCTGTTCTGTCGGCGCTGTTTATTTCCATTTTTTCCTCCTTGATTAACCATGCTCTCTTGGTTTGGTAATGACAAAGCTTCTTCCCATACATTATCCTTTCTTCTTTCATTTATATCAAGAACACCATTATTTGTTTCAGCATGCTGATGCATGTGAGAAGGTCCAACTTCAATGATTTCTCCTTCTGTTAATATATGGGGATCAGATTGCATCCATCTGATCTTACTAGAACTGGCCCCCTTCACAACAGTGTCTTTTTTAAGCCTCTTGTTGAGAGTTTCACCTCCAGAAGAAAGCGGACTATGTTTAGTGAAGGACTTCCTTAATGTCATGTTGAAAGAGTCATTATCTGGGTAAGTAAACATAGATGGATCATGACCTGCTCTTGCATCATTTTTTGATTCATATCGGATTTCAAGTATTATAGCAGAATGAAGAACAGACTCAAATGCCTGCAGAATTTGTCCTCTGAAGTTTTCAGCTTTGGATTTATTTACACGTGAGCTGAATATTAGTTGCACCGTTGGTGCTGTAGGAAGAAAAGAAGCTGATGTCAAAAAATGATCTGTTAGAAAAACAGGCTAACCGGTAACTATGCATCATACGTATCCCAAGGAAAAGATCATATAAATGTACAAAATGAGTTTATCAATGTCATGTCATACTGATTAACTGTTCTTAAAAGCAGTCCTGTAACATATTTGTTCAAGGAAATAAAAATTCAACATAGCACAACTAAAAGTAAGGATGCAAGTGCCTGGGCTGGGCCGACCCATTGACCCATCCGAGTTTATTTTGTCATGATTTGTATACTGGACCACCAATTGACTTGGAAATGAATCATTAACTAAGCAAGGTGGTCCAATGGGCTGACCCACTTGCATCCCCAACTACAAGCTGGTGAGCTTTGCTATGATTTCCATCATACATTGCTCCTATAATCAAAAGGATTCCATCAACCCAAGAACAGAAGTTCTGTAATGGTACCTTTTTTAGAGGAAATATAAGTGTTACTTGGCTTAGATGCAAATTACCCATGAGTACTGCGACTGACTTCAACAAAGTGCCAAAAATTACTTGAATAACCGATACTGACATAAAAGCAATTGACAAATGTCCTGTTGCCTGATTACCATGTTAACACAAGACTACATGAGCTTCCCCTCTCTGTTTCGTAAGTACTAAAGCTATATATTTCATCTTCTAGCACAAAAGAAAAACGTTTCCTCTGGAACTTATAATAAGATCTAGATGATTTGAAAATTTGAAAAGGATGCCAGACATCAAATCTTACCAGTGCCTAGGCTGACGGAGCTTAGCTTTCCCTCTTTGGCCATCATTTTTCTCAGTGTATCTGACTGAATACTCTCAAGCACAGCTTGCCAGATCATTTCATTTTCAATTTTGTTATGTTTAGATCGCTCGTTTGATTTGGCAACACTGGCTAACTGGCAATTTGATGTATGTTCAATGGGTCTCCTTTCTCCATAAGAAGTGCTTGCCATGTTACCATTATGATCAATAGCCGAGTGCCTTGCTATATCCTTATCAGGAAAGGAACCAGCCAATACACCATTGCTGAAACTCGTGCTTGTTGATGAACTTGGCAGCACATACTGTTTATCAGGAGCAAGCTGAAGCAGAGCAGCTGTAAGCCACGTTGTCTTGTCATTAGAGACCCTCAACTGCTTTTCAGCTTCAGATAGTGTTTTCAAGGCTTGCCGTAGTTTTTCCATATCATCTTTTGACACTGAAATCAGTAATACCAGAACACTACATTATGTGGATGCAAAATCTTTACTGTAAGAGAGCATAAAGGAAAAGCAGGTCAACCAGATCGGTTACTTAATACTCTTAGCAGAGATAGCCAGGATGGAAATCAGTGAATATTTGTTTTGAACCATCCGTTGGTTGAAACTTGAAAAGGATGTTGCTTACAGGATGGACGTTTGAAGAACTTTCTCTGTAGTCTTTCTCTTGTGAATGTATAGGAACCAGCCAGGATGTCAGTAATTATTGTGGCAAGTTGAGACATCAGCGCCAAAGGCTCAACTCCCGTTTCTGTAATGTCTCGTAATGTCTTCACGGTGTTCACAGTGTCAGCAGATAGCGCCAAATCAAGCAAATCAACCAGCTTGTCATCAGATACCAGACCAACCTGTGACATAAACAAGCAACTAAGCTTTATTGTTGTCACAAACAAGAATTGCAAATGAGGAGCATGGAGTGACAATTAGATTCTAATTCTGACAGTCTGACAGGGGCTTTAAATTGGTCACTTCCTTAATTAGATTCTTGGCACTAAACTTGAAACAGCGTGTTCAGCAAAGAAGCAAGAAAATACTAAATTTATATCAAAGAGTTAGGATTCGGTGCCAGTGCCGATTATTCAAACTATGTGCTATTTCAATTATATGGGTCTTCCCATATTAGGTCTAATTAACTTCTCCACAAATTTCAGGATTAACCAAAGCTACCAATGCTCCAACTAAAATATTACCTGATAATTTCTATTCAAACCCAGGCATTGAATCTACCGTATAAAGTATACTTTGCTTTTTGGGGAAAAAAAAGTAGAAATATTGTGATGCTTGCGAGATATCTTACAAGTTCTTGGACAAGAGACAGAGAGATCCTCTGCCCTAGCAAACTCAGCTGATCAAGAGTCATCTCGGCGTCTCTTAATGATCCATCTGAACGGGACGCAATTAACCTCAGTGCATTCCTATCAACATCTAGACTTTCACTGGTGGAAATCCACTGCAGTGTGTTGACAATGTCACACTCCTTCAACTTGGGGAAAAAGAACTTCTGGCATCTCGACAGGATAATATGAGGAAGGTCGAGGTTGGGACTGACAAGGATAAACACCACACGGCTGGGAGCCCGGTCCACGACTTTTGAGATGATGCTCCAAGTGTCGGCTGGCAATGTGTCACAGTCATCAAATATAAACACCCTATAGTGTGATGGTGCTGGTGAAAGCATGACATTCTCAAGGACATCCACAATGCCGTCCATGTCAATGTTGCCTACAGGCCCAATCTCCATCACACTCCTGCTCTTGCCAACATTGTGCGTGATGCATGAAGTGCACGAGTCGCAGGGCCGCGGGTGCTCGGCAGAGTGGCAGTTGAGCGCCTTGGCAAAGACACGTGCACACGACGTCTTCCCTGTACCGTGCGGCCCATAGAAGACGTATACCAACCCAATCTTCCTCCTTAGGACAGCGTTGGACAGCGCCTGTACCACCAAGCTCTGCCCAACCACGTCCTTGAACGTCCGCGGTGTGAACTTCTGCGTCAGGCTCCGGTGCCGCCCACGGCTTCGCTGGGAGCCTCGTGAATTCTGTCCAGATCGTGCAGCCGACAAGAGGTCCGAACCCATCTCGCTGCTCTGGTTGGAAAATATCCCGAGCTCCCTGGAGTAGCTCCCAGCCATGCCGCCAATGCCATTGCGTGCACCGTAGGTGGCCGCCTCGACGAGCAGAGGCAAAGCGTCGGAGTCTGAGCTGGTCGACGAGGCCAGCCTCTCGGACTTAACCGGGAAAAGAGAATGCGAACCGCTGAGGTGCACGCGCGAGGCGGCGGCGGCGGCTTCGGATTCGCGCCCAGCCGTTGATTTGGGGTCGGAGAGGCCGCACGAGAGACTGCGGCCAGCCAAGTCGAGGATAGACTTGCCGCGGTGGTGGAGCCGCGACCAGTTCCATGGAATGCCGCAGACGTTGCGCGAGTCCTGCGACACATGCTGCCGCAGTTCGCCGTCGTCGTCCCCGCCGTCGCGGAAGAGATACTTGTTGCCGCAGACGGCCTCCTGGGAGGTGGAGTTGACGGAGAGCGCGGTGGCGGCACGATCTGGAGCCTTACTAGCAGTGCCGGCGCGGCGGCCGGCTCCGCGTTTGAAGCGGCGGCGCGGCCGCCGGGTGGACTTGGGGTGGGGGTTCTCAGCGAGCTGGTCGAGGAGCGTCTTGAGCGCCCCGTTCGCCGTGGCGCCACGTCGGGACTTGGCGGGGAGATCGACGTCGTCGTCGGCGTCGGTGTCGGGGTCGGCCGCCACCTTGGAGGACTCGACGGAGCGGCGCGTGGACGGGTCGCGGAGCGATCGCGAGCGCTGCAGCGCGAGGAGGTCGCGCATCAGCGCCGCCGACGTCACCGACTTCGGGCTCCGCCTCCGCCCCGACGACGGCGCGCCCCCACCTCCACCTCCCCCGTGCGCGTGGTGGTGGCGCAGGTGGATGCAGTTGGTGAGGTGCGCATGGCCGCGGAGGTGCCCGCCGGCCCCCGCGGCGGCGGCGGCGGCGGCACGGTCGGGCGCTGGCATTGCGTCTCCGCACCGCACGTACGAGCGCGGCACTGGTATCGAAAATTTGAGATGCGGAAAAATCGCTAACTCCCTTGAGCTAAGTCATCTGAGCGTCGGTGTGTGTGCGGGTGATTATGGCGGTATGGTTCGGAGATTTTCGCCTTTTTCGTTGGAACCTGGAGGATTTCACGGGAATGGAGGGAGCAAGCCAGCGAGGGAGTGGGTGGGAGTGGCCACTGGCGACTGGCGAGTGGCCTCGTCTCGTGCAGGGTGTGGCAACGGGCGGTGCTTTCGGGGTCCTGCGCGCCCGCGTCGCCGGGGAAAGCAGGAGAGGAGCACGGCCACGGCAGTACGGCACGGGGGAATGGATTTGGCCTCGGCTCGGCGCTTTGGGGCCTGGGCGTCCTCGGCGGTGGCGGTTCCGTGGGGTGGCACGGCACCAAGGTCGAAGGCCCTGTCTTGGCACAAGCGGCTGGATGGGTGGGTTGCGTTCCACTGTCGCACTTGCGGGTTGTCGCTGGGAATGCTTGGTGTAATTGTCGGGTCGTTCGTACCAGGTGTGTTAATGTCAATAGTAACACAAGACCCCAGCTCCGTTTGTCGCTTTAAATTACCCCCCTGGCTACTGGTACGACTAGTTTCGTTTTATGATGATCTGTCCGATCTGCTTGGCAATGTGTCGCACTTCGTGTGCACAAAGCAGCGATCCCGCAGAAGTGGTATACTTTAAGAACTATTTGGTTGCTAGTCATAATTTATCACGTATAATTTTAAACGTGTCATACTTTTTTAGATATGTGTTTAATTTATATCATAATTATAACTTATTACATTTTATTGTTTATATGGTTCACATGTTATAGACTTAACATTGTACTAATTTTTGTCCTATTTATGAGTATAATTTTATTAACCATATTTTATTTAAGCTTAGTTATGATAAATATAAGTTGAAACAAATATACCCTTAGATTAGTTTCCCTTCTCTTCTCTGCAGTACCAACGCTCGTCAGCGGCCGGATGACTGACGCTGGGAGGTACTGCTGACTGTGGAGTGGGGCAAAGGGAAGTAATCACGCTGGGGGAGCGGAGCCAGTTCATCGGGTGAGATTGCGGGCCCGTTCGGGACTCGCCCAGCGCCGCGAGATCCCCGAATCCGGCTCCGCGCGGCCGAGATCTGCGCCGGGAAAAAAATCCGGGAGCGTCCCGAGCGTTCGGCTGCCCGCTCCGCTCCACCGATTGCGAATCGCGGAGAACCGGTGAACTTTCGGCGCGACGCTCCGGCTCCGCGGGCGGCGCGCGCACCTGGGACGAGGAGCTCCGGCGGGGCGTGGGTCGGGGCGTCCTCCGGCACACGAGGCGGCGCGGAGCTCGGGGCGAGGCGGCGCCTCGCCGGATCCGCCGCGGAGGAGCGCGGTGCTCGGGCGGGATGGGCGGCGGCGGCGGCGCCTCGCCAGATCCAACACGCGGAGCTCGGGGCCCCCGCCGGATCCGCCGCGGAGGAGCGCGGAGCTCGGACGGGATGGGCGGCGGCGGCGGCGCCTCGCCTGATCGAACCGGTACGCTCCGCACTTACCGGTGGCAAACGCGGGTAATTCCCCTCAACTCTGCCGTTTGCAGATCCGCGGAATGGCCTGCGAGTCGCTCCGCCGAAATGGCCTGCGAGCCGCTCCGCTCCTCCGCTCCGGCGCCGCGGAAAAAAAGCGTTCGGCACCGCTCCGGCCGCGCCGCGTGCGGAGCGCGGAGCCGGAGGGTTCCCGAACGGGCCCTGCGATCGCGATGATTCTGGCGGGAGGGGAGGCAGGCAGGGGGGCCCGAGCGGCAGGAGCTGCTCAGGTCAGGAAGCACGGCACGTGGCTGGCTGCTAGGCCGGAACGGGCTAGAAGCGCGGAAAAGCTCAGCCCACCAGCGCAGGCAACGAAATGCCCGGTCAGCCGCATCCGTCGCGACACGAGTCACTTGCTAATGCACATAATCATCACATATATGCTCCTGATGACATTCGTACAAGTTCGTTTTAGTACCTTTGCAGCAATTCCAGGTGTGCTTATACGACACTTTTTTCCTTATTTTTTTATGAAAGGCATAAATTTTTTCTACTAGGATAGGAGTTTTACGTATGTACTTCCTCCATTTTTTATGGAAGATTTTCTCCGGTGCCGATAGCAACTCTCGGAAGCATCGATCGGCCGAATCAATTGAAGGACACGGGGTTCGGCACTGCGCCTGTCAAGGAGAAGCTGAAAGAGATGAGCCCATGCCAACTTGCAGTCCGCTCTGCCGCCCTCCAGTACACTTTCAAAATCAAGGGAGAGCTATGCGATCATTCCATCGTTCAGGACGCAGTAGTAAATGAGTAAAAAGAGAATGGAGTTTTCTATGAGTGGGGAAGAACTGCAGGGAGCAAAAGATTGCTCCAAATGCCCACTGACGACTGCTTCAGTAGACACTAGACAGTAGCTACTTTCTTGATAGAAACTAGATGAGATTATATTGACGGACGAGTAAATCGCTTTGCCAATGCGTGCGCGCGTGCAGCAGGTACACGAAAGGTAAGAGCACGCAGCGTTGTACATTACCTGGCCTCTACTCAAATCTAAAAGCTTTTAGGTCACTCAATCTCCAGACAGCGACATCTTCTCAGTGAAATCCTAACCACTACCTTACCATAATCAAGTACGCAAAAAGCAATCCTTTTTTCTCTAGAAAAAGTTGCTGGTAGAGACACATCCTATCGAGCTACATTTCGATTACTATATAGCAATGCTGAATCTAGGACACTATGATGAGAGGCTTATGATAACATAATCTGGATAGGTTGGCTTACATAAACAAGAGCAGTTTAGCCGTAGGAAGAATACTGCCTAATCCCAGCTCTCCATAAACTAGCAGTTCAGCTGCGACTTGGGAACCAGTGCCTCCAATCAGACGATGCTTGAGTGCCCGGCCGGGCTCTGCATCGTGTGTGCGGTGCCGCCCGCACCCCCATGCACATGCATCTCGGTCGTGTGAAAGTAGCTTTTGCAGCTTGGGCGCGCGCGCACGCACTTACTTCATTCACAAGTGTCTCAGGCTTTGTATTCCTCCTGCCCATCCTTCTGCCTTCCTAGCTGACCTGAGTCTGTACTGTTCCGTGCAGCTCGCCATGAACTGACAAGCGGTGCGGGCATGAAATTTGAAATGGTCTTGTCAGGAGCCGTAGGCCATGAATTTTGTGTTTCTTTTCCAGCTTTCAGTATTATAATATAACCTTGTTACTAGTATCAGCGTGTTTGTAATGTGTGTCATGGGATCTGCTGGTACCATGCAGAAAAATGAAATGGAATGGATGTACGGAATCCAGATATGTAGTTGCCAGCATTGTTCCGTTCCCTCTTCCCTTATGCAGTGAGACTTCTGGGGTCCAAAGTTTCTTTAGTAAGACTTTTGCTCTAGTCTTCGATTCTTTAGTTATGGAAAAAACGGTTAATTAAGTGGTTAAATGACAAACGGGGCCCGATTTAACACGTCAGAGATACTTCGAACAACACTGCACGAAGCATCTTTTAGGCTCGGAGAGTGGACCACTCCACTCCAGTGCAATGAACTGCCAACTGTCTACAGACTGATCCTTCACATTACACATCCAAGGGTTTGAGATCATGAGATCCACCGCAGCAAAACTCGAGCCCCACACTCGGTTCTCAGATCCAGCATATGCACACATGGAATCCTAGAGAAATCACTCGTAACCGTGGTCCTACATGCTGCTCTGAAGGATCAGACTCATTGACACTTCCAAATTAAGTTTCTTGGCCACTTCCAGTTATAAACCGTATGTCAGGGCATGCCCATCTGTTCTTCATTTCGTCAACTGTAAAGGAAGATCGAAAATTGATGCCCGTGAAATCCAGCCATCATCCTGCATTCATTAGTTGTACAGATCCGAAAGACGCATCTGCCCGAGATGTACACCTAGTAAATGTTAAGCTGTCGGTACAACCGTACAAATCATTATAACAAGATGGATCTAATGATTTAAAACAGACATGGACGGACAGCATTGGAGGTCACACGAAAGATCTGATTAGGTGCTGGGTATCCATGCAGGTGATGGAGTACTCAAGCAGGATCACACTATCACCATTCACCAACACCAATTTTTAAAGGAAGTGCACAACCACCGGTCAGGAAATGACGCTGACAACAGCTTAATGCACGGTATTGAGGAGTGAGGTCAAGAAGAGATGAGAGTATCTAGTCCAGAACTAAGTCCGAATGGTATCTTCATTGAAGTTTCGAGCAAGTAAAGAGTAATGAGATTTACTGATTTACATAATTTACATGGATCTTTCATGTTCTATGACTTCAACCCTCCCGGATCAGATTTGTTGGCTCGCTCAGAACATACTTTGGCAGTTCATATTTGGCACCTGCAACATAGTTTCCAAGGCCACCGTCATTGATTTGGTGCTGAAAGCTGATTTACGAAGAAGGCACACGAGTTACAAGAGAATTCTTTCACCTCTTTCGTCATAGCAAAGTGTCATGTCAGAATTTGCTACGATGATGCCAGCACTGTCTACTATGGCTTGTGCAAGAGATAGATCGGCTCCTGCAGCAGCGCGAAGTGCGTCCCAAATCTCTGGCGGAAAAAGATGGTAGCCTTTAAGGCAGATTATAACATCTAAAGTTTCTTAAACTACTTGGTAGTTTTCCATTATGTTCAGGGTGCGTCATCATCAGACAACAAACATGCATGAGATGAATATGATAAAACAACAGTTTAAGTGACGTGAAATATCTATATACTCCACACCAACCCTTTTGGAACAAATATAAAATATGCTAATTGAGAAGTATATTTTTGAAGTAATTGCATAGTCTATAAAGAAATGTCCACTCTGAGTGGAGATTTATATCAATAAAATCAAGGACGCATACCAACTTTTGTTCTGTCATTCGATTTTTCCCTCTTCAAGGACTATAAGTGGAGATATTAAATTTAACATCAAGCAGTGGACTAACTACCAAAACAGCAAAATCAACACTTTCTAGGCATGTTATCATTTTTCTCTTCAAGGACTAAACTACCAAAACAGCAAAACCAACACTATAAGTGGACATGTACTTCAATAGTGCAAAGTAATGAACTGCAGACATTTATTTAGCAAAGTTAAGTCAAATTTGAGTGGTACTTCTTGCTAGGAGGAAAAAAGGAGTGGTCCAGCAAGCAATATAAATGCATTACGGACAAACTGCGATAGTACAAAATGGGAGTTGTACAGTACCTTTCTGTCCACCATAGTGAGGCGTAGTGTCCCAAAATTCATCACGCATCTGTTTGAGTTGAGCTGGTGTTATTGCTTGAGTGTGCTTCCAAAGTCTTGGTTTTTTCAGCTTCTTACTGTTGTCTGAGATCAAGAGAAAGAGTTACATTAATAACTGTTGTAAATAAGCAATGCACTTATCTTAAAATTGAATAAGGATGTACATCGTATCAAATTCATGCCACCAATAGAACTACAAAAACCAGGCAGAACTACAGAAGTATACTAAGTGATGAAATCACATAACATAACTCTACTTCCAAGAATTGCTAATACGAGAGATGAACTGCTCCAAGAGTTCATGTTTTACTTGCACAGACTTCTAGCCGAAAAGCCTGCTGCAGTAGTGAGCTAACGCTCTTCCTATGCTGAACAGGGCACTAACACCTTGACATACAGCTTGCTGGACATTCTAAATCGGTGTAACTAATATTACAGTAAGGATACACCAGGATCAGTCCAAAGAATAAAATCATATCATTTCATCTAACAACTATTAGAGAAGAGTATTCAAGCATGCTTAGTAATAGACAAACAAGGAAAATAAACTGAATAGGCAAGAACGCGTCTCACTCCCATTTAACCAGGCTAATAGATAAACTATTTGACACTGATATTAAATTAATTTTGCTTAATCAAAAGCTTCAAATAGACGCTACCCTCCTACTGAACCCCCAAAAAAGAACGTCTTTCCTCCTACAACAAGAATAAACCATCAGTTCAGTAGGTCTTTCATAGTGTCAGTGTGTCACGCCTTTGATGTTGCTAGGTACAAGCAGAAGCGCTTCTGTCCTTCTGAAGAATAAACCGTCAGTTCCATTGCCTTCCCTGACAGTCATATCTTCTCTCCCCACTAACTGGAGTTATACCTTACGTCCTACAGTACAAATGGAGAATAAATCACCCCTCAATTGCTTTTTCATAATACACATATCCTCTCTTCCACCAGATTGACATCAATTCCATCACACAAAAATTTGCACCACTGATATGTTGTTGGTCATGGTGATACAGTACTAACAAATCTTTTGTTGCACTATTTGTTCAATGAGGGCTTAGAATTGTGCCAACTGCCAACATAAGTAGAATGATCACATACGACCACATATAAACATGAGTGATGATTCTGCAACTGAATTTTTGCATGACCCATCATTTCATTCTATTAACCAACCAATAGCTGGCAGAGCTAAATCGACATAATAACTACAGGCGCCCTTGATCAAGAACCAAGTGCACTAACCATCTAGTCACTTCTGCTCCTAATCGCGGTTCTCGGAACCATATTGTGCAAGATCTCAATCCTTCACCCACCAAAGAGAACAAGAAAAGAGGAAGATAACAGAACCGAGAAAAGCAGGGCAAAAGGAGAGACCGTCAGTTTTAGGGGTTGATCCGGCGCATCCCATGGTGACGGCCAATCAGACGATCATGGCCGACCGCGGCCTCCCTTCGAGAAGCTTCTGGAAAGCGGATGCGGCTCTCGCGTTGCGAGCGAGGGCGGGCGGTTAAAAAGCGCAAGGAGAGCAGGTGTTGGGGATGGACGCGTCAGCATGTGATTATGCTAACCAATAAAAACCGGTGCGGGCGGAGTTGGTGCCGATGCGGTGGTGGTTTTGTTTTCGTCGCACGCCGGCTAGTCCGGTCTAACGGTTCTACGGCGTAGAAGGAAATAGTGATAAAGAAATATGACGACGTCATAGGTAAATAGTAAAAATAAATATACATAGTATACTGAATGATGTATCTTCTTTTTTTTATTGATCAATCAATTTTCAAGTTACGAATACAATTAATGGTGAGCCCCTCTTATTTATAGCAAAAGATGGACCTACTTGAGAAGAAAAGATAAGAAACCAACTAAAGGGACTAAAAAGAACCTTACCCCTACATGGAGTTCCATCGGTTCCTCAACACTTCCGGTTCCTCAATATAAAACTCGTTATCCCTACCGTGGGCGGGCTTCATTAGTTCCTCAACACTTTCCCTTTGGTACTTATCTCATATAGTCAATACTCCAGAGACTCAGTGAAAAAATACTTGGATAAACAGCACACGACATACATATGTCATGTTGCACAAATTGTCTCGTTAGAGACCTTGTTTGAGAAATTGCAGGAAAACCATCTAATTTAATAAGAGTATAATCCACCTGACTGTTGTCAAGATTTACCGATAAGTTTGTGAAAGTTCTCCCCTTGAACATTGCAATCCACTAATTTTCATCGTACCGATTTCATGCACACACCTTTTAAAGGTAGATGCCGTAATGATTTAGTGAATGAATCTGTGATATTTTCACATGACTTAGTATGCGGTATTTTTATTTTGTCCATATTCTGCAATGCATGAGCATAAAAGAATTTGGAATTGATATGCTTAGTGAGATTGCTTTTCAAATGATCCTCTGCACCTGTGCAACACAAGCTACATTATCTTCATAGATAATAGTGGGGGTTTCTGCAGTGTTCAATCCACTAGACTGTTGTATGTGGTTGATCATCCACATATTCTCGTGAGGTCTTGTATAGTGCTATGACTTCAAGTGATTCGTTGAAGTCCATACGAGCCTTTGCTTAGGTGATTTTCAGAAAACTATAGGTCCACCACATAGAAAAACATATCCAGTCTATGACTTGGCTATGTGTGGGTCTGATAGACACCCAGCATTGGCATAGCCCATCAAGGACAAGTCTTGGTTCTTTCTATAGAACAAGTCATGATCCTTGGTTCCCTAGAGGTAGCAAAGTATGTCCTTAATACCTTTCCAATACGTTTGGTAGGCTCAGAACTATACCTTGCTAGAACAATGTCCGGTCTTGTGCAATTTGTGAGGTACATGTGTGCTCCTACTGTACTCAAGTATGATAATTTTGGTCATAAAACTTCCTCCTCCTCTTCTCTAGGCATGTATGGTTTTTGTCTTGCAATAAGGACCTCCTAATCATTGAAAATTTCAAAGGATACGTCTTTTCAACGCACCACTTTTTTAGTGTAAAGTTAATTGGTGCACTAATATCCCTTGAGGGGTATGCTCAAGTTCTAGACTTCAGCAATATTTGGTTTTACCCAAATCTTTTATTTCGAACTTTGATTTTAAATAGAAACTCGCTCTCTCAATATCCTCAGTTGTACTGATGATGTTTAGATCTTCTATGTATATCGAGATTATACAGAATCCATTGTGGGACCTCCGTATAAATACACATGGACAATTCTCGTTGCTCATGTAGCCCTTCTTGCTAAGGAAACCACTTGAGCGCTTATACCAAATCCTGCTAGACTGTTTAAGTCTATATAGTGACTTTCTGAGTTCCACGCTATACAAACTCATCTTTGCTCTATCTTGGTTCAAGATAAGGACACCTTCTGGTACCCTCGTATAAATGTTTGAATCCAAGTTTTCATATAGGTATGTTGTCACCACATCTATTAATTTTATTTCTAGATTCAGGTTTACTGTCATTGAGATAGATATCTAAAGGTAATTCCATCCATGACCGGTGAGTAAGTTTCCAGAAAATTGACTCATGGCCGCTGAGTGAAACCTTGTGCAACAAGTCTTACTTTGTACCTTACAACCTCATTATTTTCATTTCTTCCGAACAAAAACCGACTTATGTTCTATAAAGCATATTTGGTGAGATGTTAGGTTTACGAGCCCAAATACCTCTCTTTTGTTTAAAGATAATAACTCCATGGTGATTGCCTCTTTCCAATCTTCTCAATCTGATCTTTTCTTATAATCAACAAGCGATACAGGCTCGGGATAAAGATTGATGAATTTGGCAATCTTCTTTGCAAAGTAAATATCAACAATAGCTATTCTCTACTAAGAGATTCTCTCGTTTCTGCATAGTTTATGGCCATTTTGCATTGGAGCGCTTCTTCATGTGCTTTCCCTTGCCCACCACTATTTCCTTCAGCAGGAGTGAAAGTGCATCTAGTGCCCCCTAATGAGTTTTGATGATTAATGACAAACGATTAAGGGACTAATGGTTTACTGAGTGTATTCAGGTACATAGTCCCCAAGTAGTTGGTTTAACCAGCGGATATCGACCCCTAAAAAGTTAGAGATGAAGGAAGTCTTGGATCTAGAAGATTAGTGGTGTTTTTCTAGTCTTTGATATGATCAAAGGATCATTTGAGTCTATAGGACAAGCCGCCTATTAAGAGGGGTGAGATATCTAAGTTAGAGAAAAATCTTCATGTGTGCTCAGTCAAAACTCAGAAGACTTCTTTGAAATATCTTTCTGAGACACAGACAGTAATTCTCGGTAATACCAGTTTGAAGAATCGGATATACCGAGATTGGCCTCTGTTGCAAGGGTTGAGGACTCAGTCGTCTCAAGCCTCGAAGAGCTTCAATTGCGGCATGACCGGTTTTTAACCCAGTGCTACCGAGAATGGCCTCTGTGTCGGAGAGTTAGGGAACCCTGCCGCTTAAAGTTTGCCCTAGTTTCATATTTCGGAAACCGGTATATCCGTTTTTGGAGACCGGTGCTTCCGGGATATGCTTCTGATATCCCAGACTAAGTCTTGCCCGTTTTGTCTTCGGTTCTTCCGGTTGCGCCGATAATCTCTTCTGGACTTGGGTCTCATGTCATTTTAGACTAAATCCTGTTCTCGATGTCTTCGGTTTCACCGGTTTCGTTTCCGGGTATACCGAGAATCCTTTCTGGACTTAGGTCTTATGTTGTCTCAGACTAAGTCCCATTCTTGATGTCTTCGGTTCTTCCGGTTCCGTTTCTGGTTGCACTGAGAATCTCCCGAGAATCTCTTCTGGACTTAGGTCTTCTGTTGCCCTAGAACTAAGTCCTATGTGTGTTGTCTTCGGTTCTACCGGTTCTGTTTCCGGTGGTACTGAGAATCTCTTCTGGACTTAGATCTATTTGAAGAGCTGTGTTACCGAGTTGATTTCTGGTTTGACCTCTATTCTTCTCTGTGTAGAAGAACGTGTCAATACTTCAAATCTCAGTTTAACTGTCTTCAAAGTCGGCACTACCGGGAATCGTTTCTAGAAGTTACTCTAAGGAGTATAATCTTCAATCCCGGTGTGACCGTGTTCCTTCCGGAACTACCGACTTTGAGTTGAAGACTTTCGCTGTGCATCTGATTTC
This sequence comes from Stipa capillata, assembly GCA_019208055.1. Taxonomy (NCBI): domain Eukaryota; kingdom Viridiplantae; phylum Streptophyta; class Magnoliopsida; order Poales; family Poaceae; genus Stipa; species Stipa capillata. Next base: position 288,890 of record JAGXJF010005261.1, read on the forward strand.
CTCAGATCTGACCGTTGGTTTGAAACCCGGTACTTCCGGTTTTGTATTCCGGTTGTGCCGAAGAAGAATCTTTGTCCCAACGATTCTTTTCTGAGCAGTGCCTATAAATGGTCCCCGACCCCCTGCGTGCTCCGTAGGACACTCAGCGTAAAAAGATATTCTCTCACTTCGTGTTCCCCTTTCCTCTTGACTTCTTGAGATCTACTTTGAGAGAGGGAAGCTTTGAGAGACTTGAGAACTGATTGAGCATCCAAGCAAGAGCTTCTTCGAGCCTAGAATTCAAACTTGTTACTCTTGGAGATTTGGCATCTCCTAGCCGGTTAGGTGTCGTTGAAGAGCTCCAACTTGTGGATTCGCCTCCAACAGTTTGTGAAGGTTCGGGGATCACCTCAAGATCCACCACGAGTGATTGAGCAAGTACTAAGTGGACTTGGCTCAAGGAGAAGAAGGTGAAGACTGTGTGTCTTCGGAGCTAAGTGCTCAGCCTCTCCAAACGAAGACGTAGAGTTGTTGCCAACAACTTGAACTTCGGGTTAAATCTTGTGTCCTCTTTCTAGCTCTTTTGTCAGCTGTTATTCTTCAGTTGAGCTAGATCTTATTTGGTGTTTGTTGCTTCATCCCTAAACTGCTTCATTCTTGCATGCTAAACAACTAATTTGAGTAAAATTTGATAATCTCCTATTCACCACCCTCTAGTCGATAGACCTCGATCTTTCAAGGAACAAGGTCCTTTAGTTTTCCCACGTTGATATGTGCACACACATTTTTGCTTGGTGCATCCTCTGCGGGGAGGTTCAAGTCCGATATGTCATTTTTCGTACTTGTGCCAGGTCTCAACTGGCTCCTCTTGTCCTATGTAGGTGCTTCGATGGTTTTTTGTTGCAAGTCTTGTCGTTTTTTTCAGGCGTCCCTAGTTACTTTGGACTCGAGGGGCCAAAGTTTTTATCCTTTTATTCAGAGGCCTCTAGACGGCAATGGGTATAACTTCATCATTTTGTGGTATTCCAATCCTCTCCGGTGCATGTCGACGTATAAACGCCGGCGTCGGTGGTCCGGAAGGACCCCCTTTGGGATTTGGTCGGGGAAGCGGAAGGAATAGGAGCTACGTTGATCTTGAGTGGCAGATTATGTTAGATTGTGGAGGATGTGATTTACCCAGGTTCGGGCCACCTTCTAGGTGTAAAACCCTACGTCCTGCTTTTTGTGTATATATGAATATGTGGATGGATTACAAATGAACTAGCAGCACAAGCGCTCCTGTTCTTCTTCTAGGGTTCGGATGTTTAGGATGGTGTTGTCTAAATGAAGCCGTCTGATTCAGAGGGCGATCAAAAGATCTCCCTTTGCATGGCCTCGGTTCTCCCCTTATATACCCGGGGGTCACCACAATGGCCGAAAGATAAATACATTACAATAATGCTTATTGCTGACGAATGGGGCGTGGCATGCCACGCCGGTGTTTGAGATTCACTGTAGCAGAATAGTGCCGGTCACGCCTTGGTTGGAAACCGGATCATCATGATGAGATCGTGTCAGGAGGTGAAGACTCCCTGGGATGGCGCCTGACACGGGTCATGTTGCAACTATCCGGGCCCCACGGACCAGGTGCAGAAGGCATGCGTAAGGGCGCGGCACCGCGCCCTTAAAAGTCAAAAAGGCGTCTGACCGCCCCATCCTCAGCCAAGACTGATAGCTGATGTAGCTTATCTCTTGGGAGGATGGGAAACTGTCAGGATTCGCCATCATGTTCACTGCGGCAGACTTGGAGTAGACAGGCCCATCAGACGGGCATTAACTGCGCCTGCCGGGCCATGTGGACTGAGGAAGGGCCCACAAGGGGTGCTCGGGGCTCCCAGGATCAGTAGCCCCTGAGCACACCCCCCAGGCCGCTCCACCAGGCGGGGCACTCGACACCCCGAGCGGGTGCCAAGTCGCCCCGGGTGCTCGGGGTGAGGCCCCAAGCACCTCTTCTTGATTCGTCCCGAGCGGGGGTGAAGTCGCCCTGGGTGCTCGGGAAGCACCCTTAAGGGACGACTCGGGGCACCCCTCAATTGGCCGAATGGGTAGAGTGCTCGGGGTGAGCCCCCGAGCATCTATTCTTAACTCTCACGTCCTTGGCGATGTGGCATCAAGATGGGCCTTTGCTAGTGGTTTAGGGGACCCTGGGCCCCGTAACGCCGACAGTGCATTTCGTGCAAACACATACAACTTGGTCAGGGATTTTAAATCACTAAAGTGATCTTGCAGTTGATTCGCTAATGCCTGCAAATCAGTTTCTGGATCTCTCCATTTGCTTCACTAGTGCGCGGGTCATGCGCTTGGATCCCCATGGCTTGCCACGTAACATCCCAACATTTTTCATAAAGGGGTTGATTTCCTCCCCCTAATGTTGGGAATAATCATCGTTAAATAAACAATCAGCAAACCGGGTCGTATGACAATATCAAGTCATGGGGGTCCAGATACCTCATTATGGATATAGTCTCATAACCAACAAAGATTCTAGACCTACGAAGTGGGCCTATTGCTAATCACCGAGGTGGTGGTATAGGTACATATACCTGGCACCCGAACCTGTGAGGTGGGAAATTTAAGGTGTTGACCCTTGCGTAATTGCATAGGAGAGTGGATGTTATAGTCCAATGGTATAAAGTTGATGAGATTTGCAGTGTACAACGCTATGTAACCCCAACACGTTTTTGGTAAATTACAACTCTACAAGAGCGATCAGGCAATAACTTTAACTTTTTTAATTAATACCACTGTCAAACCATTCTGGGGATGGACACGTGGTATCGAGTGCTCAACTCTATTCCCATTTCCATACAACAATCATTAAATGCGTTTGAAGTGAATTCTCCGACATTGTCCATTATAATGGACTTTACATGATGATCTATGAGATCAGCTTTGCAAAAGCATGATTCCTCGAAGATAACAAATAAATGTGTGACCACTTCGAGGACACATTGATGAGCACCTTAAAGTACCTAAACAACATTGATAGGGGTTGTATAGGACCGCAAATGTTCTCTTATATTCGTTTCAGGAATAGAAGGTTTTCATCTTTCACTTTCAAAGTTGATGGTCTAATAACCAATTTTTCGGTGGCACATGTGGGACACACAAAATCTTCTTAATTCGGGACATTCTTTGCATTAACATTACGACCATGCAAGTTGTTAATTATATTTTTCATCCTAAGACCAGGGTGACCTAATCTGTCATGCCTGAGATAGAATAATTCAGAGCTTTTAAACGCAGTCTTTGAGGTAGTGTACACCGAGGACGCTACAATTCTGGTGTAGTACAATCTAGTGTCCTCCTATATTCATTCCAGGAATTTGGGATTTTCATCTTTCACTTTCAAAGTGGATAGTCTAATAATCAATTTCCTAGTGGCACATGCGGGGCACACAAAATCTTCTGGATTCAGAAAATTCTTTACATTAATATTATGACCATCCCAGTTATTAATTATAATCCTCATCCAAAGACCAAGATGACACAATCTGTCATGTCTGAGGTAAAATAGTTTAGAGCTTGTAAACACAGTCTTTAAGGCAATATACAGTGGAGGTGCTACAATTCTGGTGCAGTACAACCTAGTGTCAAATGAAGGAAGTTTTTCCAATACTCATTTTCCATTTTCATCGCACTTTGTGATGAGTAGGTATTATTTAGCATACTCATCGTCAGTCTTTACATGAAAACCATTTGCATGAATATCCTTAAAGCTTAGGAGTGTTATATTCGATTCAAGGTACAACAAAACTTCTTCAATTATCAATGTTGTCCCTATGTGGAGTATAATGGTGGTCCTACCGGAGCCTATTATACGAAGACCGCTACCGACGATTGTCATGATGCTGCTGACACCTTAGTTAATCGACTGGAAGTACTTCGTCTCCCTTTATATGGTAATTAGTGGTGCCACTGTATGAAAGGCACACTTCTTCCATTTGGTGCCACACGGAATTGAACGAAATTTTGTACAGTGATAGACAAGAGACTTATGAAGCTATTCCAATTAGAATCATGTCAAAAACTTATCTGTGCTAAAAGAAAATGCCAATTTACTATCTGTTGTTTTCTAACTTCAAAAACCAGCCCTAACTAATAAGGTGAGCGAAAATCAAATCCTTGATTCCTAGGACCTTGTAAGGTATGTTGATAAGGAATTAACACGAAATTATCTCACATATCCTAGCAACATATTCCAAGCCCAATAAGACAAGATTAGATTCTCAAGAAGAATTAAACTTGAAAACCCCAAAGACTTGCCTTTCCTCCAATATAGATCTGAGATCAAGATGGAAATAAGAGATTCTTCGAGTATGCTAGGATGAAATTAACGTGAACATGATATTTCATCACTAACTTGCCATATCCAAGAGATCTCAAAAAGATAGAGGCAAGAAACCGAAAATCCAAAAAGAGAGAGAGAGAGAGAATCTCAAGAACACATACTCTATTCTTGAAACTCTTCTTGTATTGATTTTCTTGATGTTTAAAAGCCTCTCCACTAAGGCCAAAGCTCTCTTGAGCAACTCTTACAAATGATTATCTAAAATTAGGGTTTCACAAACCCACCATCTCATATTTATAGTGGAAGGGACATACCCCTCTCCACTTGGGTCTTAAAGCCCACTTAAGGGCATAGCGCACTCAGCACACATACCAAAGCGTCTAAGCCACCTATCCACCCTCAAACCTTCCTACCACTAGAAGCCTAATCCCAAACCGCATCGTTGGCCGCCGTTGCGATTTCTTTGATTTTGCTTTGATGGTGTCTGCATTTTTACAAAAGTGCCCTCGCACTAACTTGGTCCTCACGTCTTGTCTCCACATTTTCCTTGTCCGCTAAGGCTCCGTCTTGAGCCGCCCGATGTCGTCGCCACCACCTTGATCGCATCTCTGCCTTCCAGGCGTCATGCCGATTCTCGTGACCAAACCACCGTCGTACTCATTAACCCTACACACTAGTAGACAAGCAAACCGGTTGTGAGCACAAGTTTTCCACTTGACCCAAGTTAGTCGAAAAATTAATTCCATCAATTTTTCACAAGACAAATTGACCAAACTCTAATTTACCAGAAAAACTCGTGGTCAAAAAAGCTTTCACTATCGGAACATCCGGTTCCTAGAACAGAACCTCCGGTTCTCACATACGCGATCTGAGAGCCGGGTCCAGAGCCTGAACTTGGTCCCTCCGGAATTGAAAATCGAAGCCTCCGACTTCAATTTCGACTCCACACATACGATCTGAAAATCTGTCGGGCACTCACAAAAGCCGAGTCCAGAACTTGAACTCAGAGCCTCCGAAAATGGAAGTCGGAGCCTCCGACTTCAAGCTCAAAAATTTTGACTTCAATCATGGAACTTCCGAATCACATCGAACCATCCGGTTCGCGGATTGGAATCTCTGTTTTTTCCAGAGCACTAAAAACTCAGCCCACATCGGATCTTCCAAAACATACCAGAAATTTCGATCAGAATACCGGAACATCCGATATACACAATTCAAAAATAAACGATGAATTCTTGCAACCTAATATTCAACTCCAATAACAAACTCTGTGGCAAAGTATTCATCATCTGAAATCGAAGGAAGCAATCTAGATTCTACATAAATAATGGATAAATAAATGAATAAAAAATAGTCATCCAACCACCGATAAGAACAATGTTTCGGTCTCATAAAGCTTACAAATCATCAAAAATAATTGATGTATCAAATAGCAAAGCATAAATAAACAAAGTCATCGTGCAATGCAAGCACTAAGTCAACTCAGCAAAGTCAGTGTGGACTCCTCTTGAGTCATCCTCTCCTCCTTGGCTATCAAGTTACAGCCGCCCTAATGTCAAGGGAAGGAGAGATTACTACGGTCGAGACCACAATGTCCACCTCCATAGGCGCCATCATCACAAGCGAGACCTCCACTGATGCAACCACCATTGGTGGAGCCTTACCCTGAGCAATGGTGAGGTGAGCCTCATGCCTCTTCTGGTCTCCGAAAGCGTTAATCACATGTTGGGGCTCCTTGCACTGGCAAGACCCCTGTTGATGTCACACTTGAAGCAGTCTTGATTCTGCTCTCTGTATGGCCTGTCATGGATCTTGGCCTTCCCTGTCTTCGATAGAGGATGCGCCTTGACCTTTCAGGCCACAATAGTCTTTCCTTTCCCCTTCTTCCCTCTCCTTCTTGAGGGACGCAGAACCTTATACCTGGCATTGACCTCCATGCCAAAACTGCTACTAGGTGCCTGCAAAATGAAATTCTTCCTTAGAACCTCATTATGTGCTTCTGCCTCCCAGAGGATGTTAATCAACTCCACAAAATATACGTACTTGCTCTAATGGTAGGTATGAGCTAACTATACGGCGTTGGGGTGGAAGGTGGAGAGAGTCTTCTCAATATTTTGGGCGTCTATGATAACCTCGCTAGGGAGATTCTTCCTCTGCCCAGGGCAAGATGGTATACTTCAGCTTCTTGAACCACTTTTTCAAAGTAGTCCACAAGGCAAGCACACTCTTCTCCACTATGTACTCATTTTTCAGAGTATTACAAAGATGGTGCTTGAGAAAATAAAGTGCTTGATCCTTTTCCTTAGGAGTGGTGATCATCACATGCTAGCTACCAACACTGGTTGCGGCCCGGAGCTTTCTAGCTCCAAGCACAATCTCCACATCGGACGCCCAAGTGAGATAGTTGCGGTCATGCTGGGCAATACAGTTTTTCACACCAGCCATTCTACATTTCATGCAAGAATTTGTAACTTTGCATAAAGTGAGAATGATGATGTAAAGTTATTCTTAAAGGTGTTTCAATATTTAAACATGTCATTATATGAAATACTTAATGATTAAAAGCAATATTCAGATTACAATTAATGTAAAAACAACAAAACATATAAATAATGACATGTAAACATTAACAGCATGTTAAGCAATCCAAACCACAAATTGACTCCAAAAATGAATTCAAGGCCATTTTATGTAGAATATGAATTTTCTACTAATTCCTCAAAATCTGGGGACTTATACGTAAAATTTCAGTTATGAGAAAAATCTAACTTCTAAAAAGCCTAGGGGGCTTCCCACAAATTTCTAGAACCAGACCACATTTGGCTCGACCCGGTTTGCGCATGTGTAAGATTAATGAGCCGGCGGTCCATCTTTTCTCCCGCCCGCTTTTCATTTTTCTTTTCTCCACGTGGGCTAATAGACTGAACGGACTAATAGGTCGACCCATTTAGCTGGCCCACCCACACTGCCCGGTTCGAAGGGGGTGGCGACACGTAGGGGTCCGTCGGTGGTTTGCGGCACGGAAGCGGGGCCGATGGCAGCGGAAGTGCGCGCGCGGTGCTCGTGGCCCGGGGAGCTGCAACGGCGGCGTGGCGTGTGTGGGCGTGACCGACAGTGCGAGAGCAGGGACCTTGCTGTGCCCCAGCGGCAGCGCATGTGACCGCGGCAATGTGATGGTGCAGCCGGCTGTGGCATGCAGGGCCGCAGGCAACAACGTGGTGGGCGTGCAGGCGCGGGAGTGGTGCAGTTGGTGGTGCGTGGTGCGACAAGCCAGAGTGCGTGTGGGCGCGTGGTGGTCGCGCGGCTACCACGAGCGATGGGAAACCACGGCACTGTGAGTCGCTGCGTGTGGGACTGACAGTGCGCAGCAGCTGTGCGGGAGGCACAATGAGGTGCACGTGCTATCATGGCCGTCGTCCGGGTCAACGGGGTGACCAACAGCGTGTTGTGGGGCCGCAGACAACGTGTGGGAGCCGTGGCGAGCACGGCAGTCAGTGATGTGCAGGCAAGTGTGGCTAAGTGGTCGGCGGCATGTCCCGCCTACGGTGGTCGCCATGTGCGGGGGTGGCGCGCCAGTGAGGCGATGTACGGGCAGCACGGTGGCTGCGACAACACGTGCATGTGCGTGCTCATGCACGTCGGCTCCCCACATGTGATCATCAACTCCCCGTGTGCAATAGCAACAATGTTTCGCTTGGGAATTCAAACATAGGTAGAAAAAAGAATCTAGATACCAAAATCTAATGCAAAAAATGGAACCTAGATCGAAAAAAATAAATCAATCTACCCGTAGTTCTCTATTTTCTACCTTCTCAATCGTGTAAAAAGAGCCTAAAAGAAGGCTCGACGGCAGAGCATCGCGCGGATAATGTGCGCACAACCCGTGCCAGCAAGTTTAGTCCAAGGGTTACACGGCGTAGACGTAGTCGAGAAAGTAGTCGATGGAGAAAGACAAAAACGTAGTAGATGAATAGTAAAAGTAAATGGACACATTATGTAAGAGAACTTCTCTTTCTTTCTTTATTGGTTGGTCAATTCTCAAGTACAACCAATGATGAGCTACTCCTATTTATAGCCAAAGATGAAGCTACTAGGACAAAGGTAAGTACCCAACTAAAGGAACTAATAAAATTTTACTCAACATGGAGGTTGGCCTGTAGTGCCCCATCGGTTTCTCAATAGTCTTGTTTTGTTTTCCTCTTCCAGTGAACTGATGAGATGCTGAAAACTGACTTAATTTCTCCCTTTCCATTACCAGCATAATGGAAATATAGTTCGATATAGGAGAAGAAAGAAAAAGGGAAAACGAGTTCTAGTATTGATAGAAACCTATTAAAACCGTATTTGCCCTCAAATACAGCCATTAGGACAAAAATCTGTCAACACTGTTATACTATCCTATTACAAAACATAACACCGGCATAGTTCCAAACACAAAAGAACATAACCGAACTCACGGCTCGCCTCAGATCCGACCAGAAATCAGCCGCCACACAAAAATTTGAATCTTAAGTGGCACTTTGGCCTGCCAAATAGGAGAACTACCTTTTTCTCACTGAAGCAAAATTTAATTTTATAGTTTTTGCTTGAAGCCTTGAATCTATCTCTACTGTGAGAATCATTCAGCTAACTCTGCAAATTTGGGACGTTGCAAATGGGAAAAGAAACCGATTTTTTTATGCACCGATGAGGTGATGACAAATCGCTTACTAAATTTTCTAGTTTTTGCTTGAACCTATCTCTATTGCGACTTGCGAGAATGATTCGGCCAACTCTGCAAATACGGAGCGCTGCAAAAGGGAAAAGAAACCGATTTTTCGATGCGTTGATGAGGTGCTGACAAGTGACTTACTTTGTTTTCCCTATAACTATTAGTAACTTACTAAAGCAAAATTTTCTAGTTTGTATTTTAGATGACGTTTACACTCTCGATGTGCTTTAAAAAATTACAAGAGAATAACAATATATCTTATCCTGAAAAATTGACCAAAAAGTTTGGTTTCATAGGCCCATTCTCTCGGGCTCGCTAGACCAAACTCAGACGGACCTGAAAGTTGAAAATTGGGTTTGTAGTCCAAGTGATTTCCGGCCCTCATGACATTCAGGCCCTTTCGTATCAGACACATGCCTCGTGCACACACTCAGGGCGTTTTTGATCCAATAAAAAATTTCAAAAATAATTATAGAATTTCAGTTCTCAGAAAAGTTTTCTATACAGCTTATTTGACTTGTAGGAATAAAAACCATAGAAATTAAATTTCTATGGGTCACTTTGCATTTAGTTCTAAAGAAAAAAAATCTATTTGAATCCAACGTATTAAATTTTATGTGTCTATGACAACTATGACATACACCTAATCGCTAAAGACAATTCTTATGTTTACCTATGGTGTTAACAGACAATTTTGATTATTTATTTTTGTGTTTTCAATCTATATATAATACAAGTTGTTATGATATCTTATTCCTATATTTTTCTGTTGCTTTATTTTTTTAATTACGCATTTCAAGAAGGCCTTGCACTGCGCACACTTTTAAAGGCCCCTGCTTGGAAAGCATTCTTTTAAGGAATTTTATAGTCATAGTTCAATTCCAACCAAAATCACACAAAAACAAATCCCACGTCACAAACCATCTTTTCCACAAAGCTGGTGCGCTAATTAATTCCTGGGAGGCGACGCCTTTCCAACCAAAGCAACAACAAGCATTTAGCAGTACAATTACCCGTTCAACTGAACTTTCAGTCGTTCACAAAGCTATTGAAAATTATCTTTCTGATTACGAAACAGCGGTGCAACACACTGGAGACTGGACACGCTTTATTTGGCCGGGCCACTCGCTCGATCGATCGATCGATCACTCCTGCTTTCCGGAGCCGAGGAAGGGGCAGCCTTGCGGTTGCGGGTCAGCACTTGACGCCGACAAGGTAGCCGCTTCGCTGAGCCTTCCGGCGAACGCCGATTCCTCGGCCTCCTCCTCCGACGACACTTTGGGACCCTTGAGAAGCCCCCCCAGAAGCTCGCCTGGGTCGTAGAACACCTCCACGTCCTCCGCCCGCAGCTGCTCATCCACCTGCGTGTACGGTCGAATCAGTTTCAGCGATCAGATTTATGCCCGGTTTTCATCTCAACGATGGTAAAATCTACAGAGAGATGTGTTGTAGATGGTTTGCTGTATGTAGCGCACCTTGAGGACGGCGACGCCGAAGAACTCGACCTTGTCGCCGGTGGGGGCGTGGCCCTTGTAGGGCCCGTCCATGTGGCCCCAGTGCCGGAACTTGAACGCGATCACGGGCGGGCCGGAGTACACCTTGAGCACCTCCCACGCGAACCCGCGCGGGAACGCGGAGCGGAACAGGTCGTGCGAGGACTCGAACGTCTCGGCGGCGGCGTCGTACGCGCCGGCGCCCGGCAGGATCGGGCTCGAGAGCAGCGCGTTGTAGCTGCCCACGGCCAGCGCCTCCTCCCCCGTCAGGGCCCGCCCGCCGTTCACGGACAGACGGAACCGCCCGGGGCTCACCGACTTGAAGTCCCCGAGGCGGGTCTTGTGCGACAACTCCATCTCCCACGTCTTGATCGCGTTCTGCACCGTCTCCTCCAACGACCCCTTCGGCCACTCCTGCGAAGGAACAAAAACATATGCATGTGATGGACGCATCGATGCATGCAGGCATCGGTTTGAACAAACAATCAATTGCCACGAGAAAGGTGCGTTCCTTCCACATGACATGGGACGCGCGTGCATGTGAAGATCGACGGAATAATACCTGTGTCCTCTCGGCCTCGAAGAGGCTGTTCACGGCGTCGTATGTGGGAGGCGCGCCGTGCCGCCACACGGTGTTCTTCTCGCCCTCGCCGGCCAGATGAGACCTGTACCTGTCGCCGCCGGACGAATCCGCCGCTGGTGCCTCCATCGAACACGCACGGTGAAACACTTGACGATGGCGATGACGGTGTCGAGTGCTCTGGGTTGTCTCTTGTGTGCGCTCGCCGTTGAATGCAATTATGCAAATGGGTGGGTGGGGTTTTAAGGGCGTGAATCGCAAAGTATAAAGATGATTGTTTATCTGTCAGAGGATGCGAAAACAAAACCAATAGAATCTTTATATCAGCATATGAAATCTCACCAAACGTAGATGCTTCAGGCCAGTGGCGGTGCCAGCGTTGTAACCCTGTGGGGTCAATTACAACCCTGTGGGGTCAACTACACTGTTGTTTAGAATTTTTTTCATAATTTTTCATTAGTATAATAGGTTTTGCAAAAAAGTTGTGGGGTCAGCTGACCCCACAGCTTCAACGTGGCTTCGCCACTGCTTCAGATGTGTCCTTCGTTCCTCCTCAATTTCTCATTTCCTCCACTCCATTATACACTACAACCACCGCTACGGACGTATCCAGAAAATTTTCAATCAGGGTGCACACTCTGAGTATATAAGTCAAAATTCCTGTACCTAAGTGAGATAAGTACATAATATTTCACAAGTCCAACACAAATGAGTTCGAAAAAAACAAATACGGTTTTATATGAATAAAGGAGTACAAAATAGCTAATGACAATTACGTTATGAGTGGAGGGACTTGCTATTTGCTAATGATGACATCATTTGTCATCTTCTATAGAAATGAACCCTATGATGATTGGAGAATTTTCAGAAACTTAGCGGGTGTCCGGGCATACCAGCTCCCTCCGCCCCCCACCCTTACGGCATTGACCTCCACCACAAAGTCACAAACTTATCTCTCTGCAGAGCGAATGGAAAAGAAGATTGTTGTGAGTTACATTTGTCCATGGTATAATGACAATATTGATGTAGTTTTTTTATGAATAGTAATAATGTAGTTAATTAAAATGATGTTAAAATAAGATGCAATGCTAAGAAAGGCGAGAAATCAAACAGCTTCAGAATCCAACATCCTCCCCAACGCCAGATGCCTCCAGCTTCTCACCATCAACAGCAGCGTCCGCGTCTGCAGCCTGCTCAATACCAGCATCAGCGTTTCAATCCACAGCTTCAGAATCAGCAGCCTCAACGGCCTCCTCAAGTTCCAGCACCACAGGTACCACAGGGGGATCACGGCGGACGAGATCCAAACCCAGTGCACGATGTCCTTCAGGAACAAGTGTTGGATCCCAGGTACCTCAAGCTGATATGTTTTAACTGTGGTGATCCGGGTCACTTCGTTGGAAATTGCGTTTAAACCAAAGTTGTGCTTTATCTGCAATCTTCCTAGTCACCCAATGCATGTCTGTCCTGATTGGCACAAACAACACCCTAGTGCTGCATATTTTGGTAGTGTTAATCGTGGTCTAGGGTTCTATCACATTGATGTCCCAGCTCAGGAAGAAACTCAGTGGCTCAACTTCAGGAATTGTGGTGTGGTTACAGTCAGGAAAGGGAATATTTCACTGTCTGATTTGGAGAAGAACTTCACTGCCATTTTCTGTAAAACAAAGAAATGGCCTTGGCAGTTCAGAGAATTGGATTCTAAACCTTTTTGGTTCGGTTTCCACCCTGGAAGAAGGTTGATGAGTTGATTGAATTTCCAGCATTTGACCTTGAGTCTGATGGAGTTACTGTGAAGATAACTGCCTGGGATAAGGAAACTTCAGCTCTCTCTAATTTGCAAGAGGTTTGGGTCAAGGTTCAGGGTATTCCTCCAAAATGGTGTGCTTGGAAGACTTTTGCTCAGATTGCTTCCTGCTTTGGTATCTTAATGGATGTGGACTGGCCAATGTTGTTTAAAAGTTTCTATGCAAAAGTAAGACTCAAAATAGCATGCAGGGATCCTACCAAAATTCCTTTCGATAGGATTGTGGAAATGAATCAGAAATTATATTTACTGGGCTTGAATGTTGAAGGTGTTGAACGGATTGGGGCTATTGATGATGATCCGGATGATGATTTCAATGATGATGATGCGGATGACTTGGATAATGAAGATAATTCTGCTCCAAATCCCCCCAATCAGGATATGGACACAGACAATCATAGCACTCCCAAAGGTTTTGGCTCTCAGGCTTCCAAATCGTATCAGGGGCTTATTCCACTATTCCTGGTTCTCAAACTTGTGCTGATTCTAAACTGCAAATGGATTTCCCTTGGTCTTGGGAGGACTTTCCTGATGATAGACTTTTGTTTCATCCTAGAGAATGTATGAGTTGGCATGAACAATCCCCTCAATGGGAGCTAGATTGTATACATGGATGCCATTCATTACCTAACTTGCCAGATGATGCTAGACTGCTGGACCACTCTGTTTGGGAGCAAGATTCTGTTCAGTCTGCAGTGGATATGGATTGTGTGGAACAGGACACCTTTTATCAGCTTGCTAATGGGTCTACCAATTCTGCCAACTGTACTCAGATCTTACAATCTTTGACAGTGGATGATTCTGATGAGGAATCAGTTCAGATGGAGTCAGAACAAGCTGAGGATACAGCATGCTTGGATTCTGATCTATGTTCCAAGCTTGTTTCTACAAAGAAGAACTTGCTGCCTTTACTTGATCTCGCTTCTATTTCAGCAAACAAAGCTACAAAACCAGCTTCCAAGCAGGTGTGGGGTCCTACTTTGGCAACCAAGATGAGCACTAGGAATCATGGGCATGAAAATATTTTGCAGAAAGTTGAGAATTATCAGAAGAGGAAGAATCTTGAGATCCCTCCTGTTTTTAAAGGTAATTCATTTGCTGTCCTTAGCCCTGATATCCTCGGTGGTATTTCTGACACAATTCGTGTTTCTATTGGGACGGATGATGCTGAGAAGGATGGTATCATCCATGACTCGATTGTTGGTGAATTGAGAAATAATTTGACTTTTGCTAGAGATAACCCAGAAATTGTTCTTCCTGAATCTATTGATATGTCTGCTGCTGCTCAATTACTTGATCAGTCAGACAATTCTGTTTTGTTACCAATAGGTGCTGCAGTAGACCATCAGTTGCCTGATGATACTGCTGTCTTGGACACTTCTGGTTGGACAGAGGTGTCTAGGAAACGTAAAAGTAGTTATTCAGAACATAAATCTAATGATAGGGCTCTTTTGGAATGTTAGAGGCCTAAATAAACCAGGTAGAATGCAATCTACTGCTGATGCTATTTCTAATCATAGAGTAGAATTTATAGGTTTACAGGAAACAAAAAAGAGAAGTTTACTCCTGCTCTTTGAATTTTATTTCTGGACAATATGATTTTGTTTGGCATGTCTTACCTGCTTGAAATACTGCTGGTGGTATTCTTGTGGGTGTTAGAGACGATCTTTTTGAGGTTATTAGTAGTTGTAATAAATCTTATTGTGTAGTAGTAGTAATCAAGAATAAGCTAGATGAATTTGTTTGGCAGGTGGTTGTGGTTTATGGAACTGCCTATCTAGATCATAAACTAGAGTTTTTAATAGAACTGCATGATATTATGGAATCTTGTACTCTACCTACCCTTGTGGGTGGTGACTTTAACTTGGTTAGAGAAACCAAGGATAAGAGTAATGGGGTAGTTAATTCTCATTGGGCTTACCTATTTAATGACAGGGTTAATAAGTGGAGTTTAGTGGATTTCAAGACCTCCAATCGATGCTTTACTTGGGCTAATAATCAAGATAAGTTGATTTTAGCTGCTATTGATAGAATTTTTGCTTCAACTGTTTGGGAACAACACTATCCTCTCACCTCAGTCAAAGCTCTTTCCAGGACTGTGAGTGATCACTCCACTTTGTTGCTGGATACTGGTAATCATTCTGCTCCTACCCCCAACCTTTTTAGATTTGAAAAATGGTGGTTGCGCAGAGAGGACTTGCTCCTTTGGTTACCCAGGTGTGGAATACCAAAAGTAATTGCACTTCTGCAATTGACATTTGGCAGTTTAAGTTGAGGTTGTTAAGGAGGAAAATTAAAGGGTGGAGTATTAATGTTGAATCTGCTCTGAAAAAAAGGAAGCAAACTCTTGTACAAGAATTTGATATCCTTGATGCTTTCTCAAAACAAAATCAACTTAATAACTCTGAGAAAACTCGCATGAAACAGATTAGGGATGAGTTAAAGGTTATTTGGAAGTAGGAAGAAACTAAGGCTTGGCAGAGATCCAGGGATAGGAATATTAAAGAGGGGGACAAGAATACTTCTTATTTCCATGCTCTGGCTAACCAGAGGAGAAGGAAGAAAACTCTGGCTATTTTGATTGGTCCCAATGGCCCAGTGGAAACTACTAAAGATATGTTGGGTGTTGCTTCCGACTTTTACAAGTCCTTATTCGGTCATGAACATAGGCCTAATATTTCCTTGCATCCTGATTTCTGGAGACCTGAGGATTTACTTTCTGATGAGGAAAAGGAGAGCTTAGAGCAACCTTTTACCGAGAAGGAAATCAGAAATGCTATTGTTAGCTCTTATGCCAGTGGTGCTCCTGGACCAGATGGCTTCCCTTTTCTTTTCTATCACAATTTTTGGCCTCTTATTAAATCTGATTTTATGGCCTTAGTGAGAGACTTCGAGTCTGGTTCCTAGACTGAACTATGCTATTAATACCCTGATTCCTAAGGAGCCTGATGCTAAAGACATGAAGAAATTTCGTCCTATTAGTTTAGGTAATTGTAGTTTAAAGATTATCACCAAGGCTATGACCAATAGGATTGCTCCTATTGGAAATAGGATTATTTCTAATAATCAAACTGCTTTCATTAAGGGGAGGTTTATTTTGGATAGCGTAGTTGCTGCTCATGAAGTTATTCATTAGGTGCATAGTAGTGGAGAACAAGGGCTTATTTTAAAGTTGGATTATGAGAAGGCATATGACCGCATCAATTGGGATTTCCTTGATGATATGCTTTTGTCTCGGGGTTTTGGTGTGAAGTGGAGAGGGTGGATTAAGTCTATTCTGCTCCATGGTTCATTTTGTGTAAGAATCAATAACGAGAATAGTGGTTATTTTTTAGCTGGGAAGGGCTTGAAACAAGGAGATCCCCTTTCCCCTATTTTGTTCAACCTATTTGCTGATGTGTTTACTAAAATATTAGAAAAAGCTGCTCAACATCATATTATTAGGGGTTTATTACCCCAAGTAATTCCTGGTGGTGTCATTAGCTTGCAATACGCAGACGATACTATTCTTTTCCTTGAGAAGGACATTGAGATGGCTAGAAACCTCAAGTGGATCCTTACTTTTTTTGAAAAAATGCCTGGTATGAAAATAAACTATCATAAGAGTGACCTTTTAACCATTAATCTGGATAGTCCCTGCTCTAGCATTTTTGCTCAAATTTTTGTTGTAAAATTGGGTTCCTTTCCTTTTAAGTACCTTGGGGTACCCCTTCACTTTTCTAAGCTTAGAAAGGAAGATTTACAACCTGTCTTGGATAAGGTGCTCAAAAGAATTTCAGGTTGGAAATGAAAACTGCTTTTCCTATGGAGGCAGGCTGACTTTGCTTAGAGCTTGTGTTGCTAGTATCCCCATGTATTTACTGTCTATTCTCAGGTTTCCCAAATGGGCCATTAAAGCCATCAATTCTCAAATGGCTCATTTCTTTTGGGATAATACTACTGATAATCATAGGTATCACTTAGCCAATTGGGAGTTTATTTGTCAGAAACAATGTTTCGAGGGGCTTGGCATTCAAAATCTCAGAGATTTTAATCTCTGCCTTTTAGCTTCCTGGGTCAAGAGATACCATATGGATGATAATAAAATCTGAAAATTGATTGTGGATCACAAATATAATACCTCTGACCCTAGCCTCTTATGGGTTAAGGACACACATTGTTCACCTTTTTGGAAAGGTGTAATGTGGGCTGCAAACGCTGCTAGAATGGGGTATACGTGGAAGGTTGGCAATAGGAAGAAAGTGAAATTTTGGGAGGATGTCTAGTTGGGTCATTGTAGCTTGGCCATTTTATATTGGGATTTGTATGTGATTGTAAATGAGCATCATCAAACTATTGCTGAAGTGTGAGATGGTGTGAATCTGAAGTTGACCTTTAGGAGGTGTGTCGATCAAGTGTTGTTGGATAGGTGGCATGAACTAGTCTTACTTATCAGCAGTGTCACCATCTCTGATAATGAAGATTGGCCTATTTGGATGTTTCATCTTTTTGGGGTGTATTCAGTTAAATCTTTCTATGTGGTTGTTAATAATGTTGTTCCCATCCATACTCCAGCTATCTGGAATATTTCTGTCCCTCCACGTATTCATGTCTTTCTTTGGTTGTTAGCTAATAATAAACTGTTAGCTAGAGATAATTTAGTTAAAAGGAGACATGTGGATGATAAAACCTGTCTTTTTTGTTCTGAATCGAAATCTGCTCATCACTTATTTTTTGGTTGCATTGTTGCCCAACAAACTTGGGTGGTGATCTCTGACTTATTTAGAAATCCTTGGGTACTGATTTTGAATCTGTTGCTCGCTGGTGGATTAGCAATAACAAGAACTCTGTGCTTAATGTTTTTTCCTCTGCTGCGTTATGGAGTATTTGGTCCTTACGGAATGAAGTTTGTTTTCAGGGAAAATCTTGGCCAGGCATGAAGGAAATCTGGAAGAAGATGATTATGTCTCTGGAGTGCTGGAAGATTCTTTGCACTGCCTCTCAATCAAGTCTATTGGAGGAAAACATTCTGTTGCTGGAAAGAACAAGGGGGGAGACTACTACAGAATGGTCTATCCGTGGCGCCATATCCGAGGCGGTTTAGAAAAAGTGCCACGAATAACCTATGTCGGAAGCGGTTAGCACGAGAAAAACCGCCTCAGATAACGATTCCGGGAGCAACCGCCACGGATAACGACCACATCGGAGGCGGTTATAAATAAGCAACCGCCTCCAATATTATCCGAGGCGGTTAACTATTTATGACCGCCTCGTATATCGACGTTATCGGAGGCGGTTGCCGATATATAACCGCCTCGATTTAGTCGATATCATGGCGAAGCCTTTTTGGGAGGCAAACGCCAGAGCCCCCGGCGTTTGGTTAGCTGCGCAAACGCCGGAGGACGTGCCGGGACGCCAGACCCCCTGGCGTTTGGTTTAGGGGGGCAAACGTCAGACCCCTTGGCGTTTGAGTTAGGGGGCAAACGCCAGACCCCTTGGCGTTTGGTTTAGTCCCACCTCGCCCAGCGACCGCGCGGTTGAGTGGTTTATATACCCGGCTGCGCGTTGCGGGTTGAGATCTTCTGCATAGTAGTACGCCGTGGGCCTTTGCGTGGGTCTCCCGTGGGCCTTCCTCATTTGATACCGACCCGTGGGTCCCCCGTGGATATGTGCGGGCGTGTGCGTGTCTAGTGCTGATGAGCTTCCGGGCAACAGGGCGCGCCGGCCGGGCAACAGGGCGCGCCGGCCATTTTTTTGGGCCCTCAGATATAGGAGGCGGTTATCTTTACCTAAACGCCTCGGATAAGTGTATATCGGAGGCGATTGTATTATTCTGAGCGGCTCTAATAATACATTATCCGAGGCGCTTACGAAAATGTAACCGCCTCCGATATGCCCTTATCCGAGGCGGTTAATGAGTTTTAACCGCTTCGGATGAGCTCTTATCCGAGGCGTTTGCATAACCGCCTCTGATGTATGCCCCCATATTCGCAACCACTCCGTCGAGGCGGGTGCTATAACCGCCTCGGATGTGCTATTTTAACCGCCTCGGATATCGTTTTCTGTACTAGTGGGAGCTTCTGAGGATCGCTTGGATAAGCTGAAAATGATCAAGCTGGGGTTCGTGCCGTTTGATGAGCTCATCTGCCAAATTCCAATATCAGATATGGATCGGGCCCATAATCAATCCGTTGCTTGTGACAGCTTGATTCAGGCTACTGTTAGGCGTTGAGAAAGCCCTAGTTGCGTGGCCTGTATCTATGCGAGAACCTGAATTTTTTTTCCTAGACTGTTTTTTCCTTCCCTGTCTCAGTGCTCAGCTGAGCCCGGGCACTTCGTTTGTGATCCTGATTTGGTTTCATGTTAATGGAACCTGGGGGAATTTCCTATTTTTTTTAAAAAGAAAGGCGAGAAATCCGTACATGAATCAGAGAAAATTTACGATGCGTACCAAATTACGATGTTTAAACTGAATATATATATAGATATTAGTAGCACTATAGTCGTACACCAACAAACCTACATATATTCTCAAACGTAAATATACGTATCGTAATATCTATTCACCCGTGCATTTGCACATGCATTTTGGCAAGTTCTGGTTAACCAACAGAAGGTTAGCAAATACGATGTGAACCTGGCGGCTAAGCATATGTGCATATGTAGTGCAATCTAGATTAGCAAATCCGACAGTACGATATGCTCGCACCAGACGCATGGCGGCTAAGCCCCCAAACATCTGTAGTTCAAGTTCAGTTTAACATATGCGCCATCTGCTAAAAGTATGCCCGTCGCGCCCTGCAGGCGGCTACCAAAGGAGCGAGAAGAATCTTACCCTTTTTTTTCTTCAAAAAGGACAGGATCGAAGAAGCACGGTATAATTTCTTATGGCACGTCTCCTTTGAAAAATAAACTTCGATGGTTCAACTTTCTCGTTAAATAATATGCGTCGAATATAAGTACAAATTAGTTCGTGTTAGACTTTAGTAAAATTATAGTACTATAATAAGATGCTATAAAGACTATGCGTAGGGCATGAATAAAATAAGAGTCGAACTCTACAATATAACCATGAGCAAGCAAAAGCGAAATGACTACGGTCGGCAGGGGGCATGATTAGACCGCGGGTATCCAGAAATATTGATGATCAACATATTACAATAATATATAAAATAGAGCGTCCACATAAGAACTCTGGAGATGTAGACGTATTCATTAAACTCTGTTAATAAATTCTCATATCATCTTGATCTAACTACTTATTTGTCGATAGATCATCGTGCGCCTCCAGTTGCAACACACGTGATCGATCCCAGCCCATGATGCAAACAAGCCGTGAAGTTCCAGAGCCGTCGTGTTAGGACAACCGGAAGCGCTCCATGCTCCGACGAGCCGAGATGGGCGTCGATTTTGGCAGAATCTCGCCGCGGCGTCGATGATTGGACCAACACCGACGTATATCGATCCAACTCGTCTACGTATAGTTAACTGCTTGTTTTGGACTTGTGCACTGCATGGATGCATGGAACGCCATCCTCGTCGTGTGCCACGACGCCACGTACGCGCGCAGTAGCACCCACAGCAATACGGTCAAGATAGATGAAGATATTCTACATGATAGTAGTTACAGCTAGCTATGGACAGCTAGGTACTGCGCGCATTGACATAACACGTTCCAACCGCAAGAGAGATGGATATACTGGTCAGCGTTTCTCAGCTACGTGCCTACGTACAGTAGCCCAGTTCGTGTTTTCAACTTTGGAACAGGGACCGGGATGCGATGATGTTCATTCATTTAATTTGGGGATGACGACTTCTCTTGGATATTCGTAGAAGCAAAGTGGTTCTGTTAGAGCTGAGACTTCAGCTAGGTCTCAATTAGCTTGCCTCCTACCTTAAAATTGTAACTCGTCCGGTTTAGAACACCAGAATTTCCCCAATTGCTGTAGAAGTTAAAGTGTATCCTTTCAAATTTTGCGAAATTAGTGTGGAATCCCTACAGTCAGATCGGGACCTTAGTGTGGTTATTTTTCTTGTTCTTTTTAGCTTTCAAGACGTTTTTATGATTGATACACTATCTTTTATTTCCGTTTCGCTGTTTCACTATCAAAAGGCAAGATAGCTTGCCTCCAATGGAAAAGTACATGGGAGTCAATTAGGACTTGGAAGTGTAAACAGATTTGCACCTTGTTTTCTAGTACTACATGCACCGGGTGCGGCAGCCGTTGCGGCAGCGGCACGCACGACACTGTCGGCCGCGCCCCAGACGGTGGCAACAGCGGATTTGACCCTCCTTTGGCTGTGGAGGCGGCCGCGAAGATGGCCATGGCTGCTGCGGCAAACATTATTGGCGCTGCCCGCGGTACGATGGTGCCGGCTGCGGTGTCCACCCCGCGCACCTCTCCTCCAGCGGCAGGTAAAGCCGTAAAGGTGTCGCTGCAGTGGTGACTGGGCAGCCATGCAGTCCGTCCCACTGGAGCAGCCGGACAGGGACCTCCACACGTTGGAGTGTGCAGTGTTGCGCGCCAACGAAAGAATTTGGAGGGCATCGCACATACGTTCGCATTTAATGATTCGACTATTTTAGGCTTACCTGATGATCATGTTACTTCTACTTTACTTGACGTGGGAATTTTGTTGGGAAACTCGAGTCAGGAAGTAGATGAACCTATTACAGATCTTAGGTTTTAAGAAGTCTATCGACTACTGGCATATTTTCTTGCTAGGGTGCCAATGGGAGAAGAATGTCAGACACTCTACATGAACCTCGAGATTGTCTTCAAGTAAGCAAGCTCAATTTCTTATGTGATGACTTGCAAGAGAGTTTGACACTGGTGACTACTCTGAAGTAGTTTCGTCCAAGCCGCCAGTATAGCGAGGGCAGCCGATACGTCCAGTAATTTTAAAGAGGCCAGTTTCTAAGAAGCAATCAACTAAAATTAAGACATGAAAGGCCTTGTTTGGAATAGTAGGGGGCTCGGGGATTTAACAAAACATGGACATATAACAAAGTTAATATGGGAACACCGGCTTCACTTTGTTGCATTTTTAGAGACGATGACACAGAGTTTCTCACCGGCGCATTTAGATCATCTTTGTGGTGGTGCGGATTTCGTATGGCATTGCAAACCACCGGTGAGGCGATCGAGGGGATCCTTGCGGGCATAAATCAACAATCTTTACAGGTTGAGATGGTGCGGGATGGCGAGTTTTACGTGCAGATTCACTTACATAATAAAGATGATAGTTTTCAGTGGAGCCTCTTCGCTGTCTACGGGCTACGCAACCATAGTATAAAGAAAGTTTTCTAGTGGATATGATGCAAGGTTGTAACTCGGTGACGTGCCTCATTTTGATAGGTGGTGATTTTAATATCATTCATCGCCATGAGGACAAGAATGATAATAATTTAATACGTAATGGCCCTTCCTTTTTAATGTTGTCATTGGGATTCTTGATTTATGTGAGATCATACTCTCTCGGAGACAATATACATGGGCTAATGCTCATGATACTTCAACTTTCGAGAAACTTGATCGCGTGCTCATAAGCACGGAGTGGGAGTCACAATTTCACCTCGTCACGGTGACTGCCCTTGAATGTTTCCTATCAGACCATCAACCCTTCTTTTGGATTAAGGGCTAGCTACCTCCATGGAGGCCAGTCTTTATTTAGATTTGAATTCGGTTGGCTGCAACATGAGGGGTTTGTACAGTTGGTCACTGACGTTTGGAAACGTGATGTCAAGGCAGTGTCCGCTACAGGGAGATCATAGAGTAAAATTCGGGCCTTGTGCCAGTTTCTTAGAGGATGGGCCAACCACACTAGTTGTGTTTATAAAAAGGAGAAAGAACGTCTGCTAGGTACTGTGGATGGTTTAGACAAGACGCAGAGTATAGAAACCTGACTAGGTTAGAGCTTGAGCATACACGCCAGGCTTCAGAAGAGCTAAAATGGTATCAACGCTCCAAGGCGAAGTATATCCTAGAGGGGGACTATAATACCAGCTTTTTTCATATGCTGGCTAATGGTTGTCATCATAAACAATTCATTTATCAGTTGGAACAAAATGGCCAGTTCATCCGAGGGCATGTACGTTTGACATAGTACATTACGGATTATTACTGGGCCTCTTTGGACCTTTAGAACTGACCCACTTCTCCATGCTAGAGGACTTTTCTAATGACATCCCCCGAGTTTCTAATGTAGCAAAAATGAGGCCATGATTGCGTTGTTCATAGAAAAGGAGGTCCATGATGCGGTCTTTCAAATGACGCACAACAAGGCACCAGGCTCGGACGGCTTCCCAGCTGAATTCTACCAAGTATTCTGATAAGTCATTAAAGCCAATCTCATGGCACTCTTCTATGATTTCGATGGGGAGAACTTCCGCTGCACAGACTAAATTTTGACGTGATTACTTTGTTACCAAAAAGGCTGATACACGGAAGATCCAAGAGTATTGTCTTATATGTCTGCTCAACGTTAGCTTTATAATTTTCACTAAAGTTGCAACCAATCGCATCGTCAGAGTAGCCGATTCGGTGGTACGGCCTTGTTAAACATCATTTATGCCAGGCCATAACATCCTAGAGGGAGTGGTCACTTTACATAAGATATTCCATGAAATGCACAAGAAGAAGCTCGATGGGGTCATCTCCAAAATTGACTTTGAGAAGGCTTACGATAAATTAAATTGGGCCTTCCTACTTCAAACCTTGTGATTGAAGGGTTTCTCCAATATATGGTGTGAGTGGATCGAACAATTCATTTAGGGAGGAAGTGTCAGGATCAAGGTTTATGATGTTATTGGTCCCTACTTCCAAACAAAGAAAGATCTTTGGTAGGGGGACCCCATGTCTCCTACCTTGTTTAACATTGTGGCGAACATGCTGGCAATTTTCTTGGACAGGGCCAAGGCCAAAGGCATCATCACAAGAATTGTACCGCATTTGGTTGAAAATGGGTTATCCATTTTACAGTATGCGGATGACACAATTATTTTTGTAGACCATGACATCACCCAGCCCAAGAACCTGTAGCTCATACTTTGCGCTTTTGAGCAACCGTTAGGACTTAAGATCAATTTTCATAAGAGTGAACTATTTTGCTTCCGCGGGTGAAGGACCATGAAGCCCACTATAGGCACCTTTTCGACTGTGAGCTGGGTGCTTTACCATTCTGTTATCTTGGCATACCTATGCACCATACGAGACTTCATGATAGTGATTAGAAAGTGATTGACCATTTTGAGAAACACCTAAGCAGCTGAAAGGGGAAAAATCTATCAATTGGTGGTAGGTTAATTCTTATTAACTCCGTTTTATCCAGCTTGCCGATGTTTATGCTATCCTTCTTTGAAATCTCTAGATTATTACCACTCTCGATTTTTTCTGGCAGAGCAATAGCCATAAACGTAAATATATGTTAGCCAAATGGAGTGTCGTTTGTCAACCGAAGGATCAAGGGGTTTGGGTGTGCAGAACCTTGAGCAGAAGAACAAATGTTTATCGGCTAAGTGGTTGTTTAGATTGATTAATGAGGATGGGATGTCGCATCAACTTCTATGTAACAAATATCTATGGTCCATGACCATATCACAAGCCGAGTTCCGTCATGGTGACTCCAAATTTTGGGCGAGGCTCATGCATGTTAAGAACCTGTCTTTTCAACTAGGTCGGTTCAACTTACATGATGGCTTACAAATCTGACTATGGGAGGATACTTGGCTTTGTATACCTCTCTGTTGCAATACCCTATCATATATAACATAGTTCGGAAAAAACATGTCACAGTGGCGGAGGCGATCTCTACAACACCGCTCAATGTGATATTTTGTCGCCGATAGGAGGTCCGAAAATGGTTGCATGGACTGATCTTGTGTCCCGAGTTACTCCAATTTCCTTGTCTAATGAGAGTGACTCATTCTCATGGGCAATGCATCCACATGGATAGTTTTCAGTCTAGTCCATGTATAAAGTACTTATGATCGACCTCCTCGGATCTGTTCCGCCATAAGCATTTATGGAGACTGAAACTATGGACTAAGTTTTTTTTATGGTACTAAGATAGAGGGGTGAGAATGAAAGATAACTTACTAAAACAAAATTGGCGTGGGAGTCAAAAGTGTACGTTCTATGATCAAAATGAAACTATCTAGGACTTGTTTTTTGATTATCCGATAGCTTGTTCTGTTTGGCGGATAGTATATTTCGCTTATAATCTATCTCTTCCTTCTAACATTCCTCGTATGTTGGGGCGATGGTCAGTCACGATTGGGCATGGATCACGATCACAGATCATCATCGGGGTAGTCGCCCTATGCTGGACAATATGACTATGCCAAAATGATATTATTTTTATAACAAGTTGTTTTCTCATCCCAACCATGTCATTTACGGGTGTACTAGTTTGTTAAAGTGTTGGGCGTCATTGCAGAAGCCAGAGAATAGGGAAGATATAGTGCAAGACAGCAAGCGGCTGGAAGCTAGCGATGGAGCTCTTTGTGCTTAGTTGGCACCCTTGGTGGTGTTTAGGCATTAGTGCTTCCCTGGATCCTAATGATTAGATTTGTTTCAGTGTGGATGTTCGCTATGGTGCGTTATTTTCTTTTGCTTATCAAATAATGTATTAGATGAATAATATTAGTTGTGTGTATCAACTTGATTTAGAGACCAGAAGATTAATGAAATCTTCATTTTCAAAAAAAAATGATAAGCAAATTGTAGTGGTTATAACTGATAAAATTTCCCTTGCGTTGTTCCTTTCAATAATGCTCTTAATTTTCTATGGACAGAAGTGTCGGGAAATGATGACCAAGAAAATACTGAATTCTATGGATCATATTTAACTTCATTATGCAAGGTAAAAATGATCTACTTATGCTAAAATGGTTTTACACATCAAATGGCAGGTGTAAGATAGACTTCGGGCCTTCTCACTATGCACAAACTACATCAATGAGATAGGATGAAGTATGAAAAGAATCACATAATTTTCACAGTAGATACTCCGTACAAATCATCAGCTGAGGTTCTTCTCCCCCACCCCACTCTTTTAAATAGATACAATGACACCTCTTTTGAACTTGTACATCCTGATAGCAACAAGAAACGTGTAAACGTGTAGTTTCTTGGTTTACAACAAAACTTGGCCATAGTTCCTCTGAAAAGAAAAGCCAAAATGGGGTTACATAAGGTCAACAAGCTTATGTAAGGCTTAGGAAAATGGTGCACATCGTCTCATAAAATATTTACCGGAGTCCAAATCTTTGGGAAGCAAGAGGGTGTGACATTTGGATAATGTCTGCTAATAATACCTCACTTTCACGAAAGAGATAATCTTGCTGACCATGTCAGCTATGGAGATAGAATAAAGAAACCAAGTTATACAAGCGAAGCAAGGCATGAATAAAGAACTGCCATCTTCAAGAAAGATGGGTTAATAATCACGACAGAAACACAAAGAAGTAAAAAATTTTGCCTCTTTAGTGCCGAACTATTGTGGAAGTATAATTCATTCATGATGCCCCGATGCCCGTCTTGCATGTGCAACTCACTTCAGATGCCCCCTAATCCACACTTATTTGGATTCGATCTATTGCTCAATGCTCATGCACAAGGGACAACATAATTAGCCGGCAAAGAAGCTTAAAGGTGACATAATCACATGCCAAGATTAGATTATCTGAAACTCACCCTCGCAAAAAGGAGAATTATCTGAATCTGAAACAGATTCTTGATCTAAATAAATTATTTTGTCCCCGTACCTTCAAATTAGTCAATCGAGCAGTATGTGGCTGGTCGGTCAGTAGCGTGTTATGCCTAGCCTCCAAGCCACGAGCATTCGAACCTTGGTTCGCCTGGTGCCCACCTTCTTATTAAGTGCAAGCCAGTGTTCCTGGCCAAAAAAAAATATCAGAAAAGAAGTCCCATATTCTCGGAAAATTTCATCTACCCCTGTAGTAGCACATGTACTTTATTTGATCATATAAGTTCCTTCCTCAGCTGTCTCAGTCAAAGTAGTCTTCAGGTTGATTAATTTCTTGCTTTTACTGGATTGTTTCCCCTTTCACCTACATGCAATTAGGATCAACACTACATGAATTTTCATTGTCGGGTTTTGCATTATTCACTTCACTGACGGAAGGTCATTTGATCAAATTGTTCCACCAACTAAAAGCACATCAAGTAATGAAATTAAGAGGACAAAGATCCAAATGGACAATTTTGAAAAGAAATATTTAAGGAGCTCTGTTGTGATTCTGCCTATAAATTTCTATACAATTCTTCGCAACTTAACAAGTTGCGATTCCACATGACCCAATTGTGGCAGCATAAATCAGAATATATTTACACGGAAAAACCAGGGAAGCATGAATGCGATCAGTAAGCTGGCTAGCAAACAATTACAGAAGGGCTGCCGCCTCCAACAAGTATTTTCCCTCTCTACCGTAGCTCCCGTGTTTGTCACTCTTCGCCCATGCCATTCCTCCATGAATTTTTTCACTTCCAACCCGGTTATGTTTTTGGCATCTGAACCACAAATTTCACAGCGCCTGTGTAGTAATTGAAGTTTTGCAGTTCTTAGCCACTTGCTGCAAGTTCCAGAGATCCCACAACAAAATGATAGGAGATTGTCAAAGCATGAATATTTACAAAACAACAGGGAACCTGGTAGTTGCTAACTAAAGAAAAATATGCTAATTAAATTAGGCACAATGGGTTGATTCGGCCAGGAAAAACAATTAGTTAATTTCACTCAGCCAAGAGCCAAAAACAATTGGTTTATTCATAACAGTATCCAATTGTCCAATGCCAAAGGGAAAGCCACTCACATGTCGAGAGTGACATAAAGGCTTAAATAGTCACGGAACACCGACACAAAAGGCTGAAAAGCCCAAACCCAACCAGCATCCAGAAGGCACGAATTTAATTCTTTGCTTCATCAAGGCCAATAGCCCTTTCCAAAAGCCAAGGGATGCTCTTAGGTATCAAAGCTTGCTATATTCACTTATCGAGGTAGTTCAACAACCAACGTTGGATATATATATTTGCCCTCAGGTCAATTCGAACCTGAACCGTTTCAAATATCCCCAGCGAGAAAAGCTTGGTGGGATCTCTGACATTTTAATATTACTGTACAGTAGCAGTAATATCGCTGCAATTTTCAGTTCACAGAAACTTTGGCTAATGGGCTCGTGTCAAGCATTGTTCTTGTGGTTGTATGAACTCTCAAGCTTGCCCCATTGCAGAAATTGCTATAAGCTGACCCTAGAGCCATTCAGAAGAAGCACTATTCCTGTCTCGACTGCTAGTCTGCTAACCTCAAGATCATTGGCATTGACCAAATGGCAACTCCCAGGAGGCAGGAGGTGCACGCCCAGTGCATGTACTGTACTCCGCACGGAAATCAGAAACGAGGCAGTACAGGAGGATAGAGCGAGAAAGGTACATACATATCGCCCTTGATCCTAAACCACGCCTCGGCGCATTGGCGGTGCGCGTCGCCGAGCTCGCCCTTGCAGCCGCAGCCGAGCCGGATCACCTCCGACCCGGGCGCCCCCGCGGGCCCGTCCTCGCCCTCGGGGCTGAGGTGGCAGATCCGGCACGCCAAGCCGTGGGCCGCTGCCGCCGCCGCCGCGGTGGGCGCCCCGTAGACCTCGAAGGCCGCCGCCGCGGGCGCCCCATCGACGTCAATGACCACCGCCTCGTGCCCCCTCTCCGTCTCCGCCGCGCCGGCCGCGATGGGTGGCGAGGCGACGGCCGTGTCTCGCCCCATCCCTCGGGATCAGGCGGGGGAGAGCCGGTCGGTCGCGGCTGTTCCGGGGCTAATGGCTGGTAGTAGCGGAGGGAACAGGGAGTGGTATAAGAGGTGGTGCGTGCATGCGTGCGGGGCGGGGTTGGCTTGGCTTCGCCGTGGACGCGGGAAGCACCGAGGCGGGAGACGGTGGGGCCGCGGAGAAGGGAGGGAGTTGGTTGGATGGAGGTTTGGAACGAGACGGCAGGCCGGCCGGGACGAGACGCGTGTCATAATCACACGTTCTATCTCTGGCGGCTTGGCACGGTATGCCGGCACGAGCACGGCAACGGTGTCGTGCGATGCGACAGCGTCCGTCGGTCCGGGTAACAGCTGCTGCCGCCCTGCCTGCCCTGCTGACCGCGGCAGTCGTGCTGATGCTTGACCGAAGATTAGAGGAGCTGCAGTTCGTGGGGTTTAAAACTTAAAAGGGGCATGTCAGTGCGTGGTCCGCTGCGTTCGTCGGCCTTTGCCGCTTTGGCAAGCTACTTTTACTTTGATGGCCGCCTTGTCCATGAATGATCCATGCACCGTGTCGCAATGAAAACAAACCACGATTATGCTCATACCCAATCAAATAATAATGTACCTATTTTTAACCCTTTGGATCTGAGGCAATGGGATCTTATAGGTTCTTCATCTGAGACAGAGCAGTTGCCATTCGTGGGGTCCGGCAGGGCGGCAGATGGGAGCTGTCAAGTCCCTGCGTAGCCCCATGAGCTGCCGTGCCAGCGAGCACGAGCTCCTCATCTTAGACAATTATGTTGGAAAATTAAGCAATATAACGAAACTAATCCAAAAACTTAACATAACTTGAAACAATGAATTAAATTTAGATATTATCAATAGTATATGAACCTATATCACAGCACATGTCTAGATCACAGATTAACACTAGCACAATGAGCAACATCGCCATCAATTCCATCTATGAAACAGTGTATTACCGGAGATGTGAAGAAACGACGCAGCGAAGAAAACAATGCAGCTCGACTTGACGCAGCGAAGAAATTGATGCAGTGACGCAGTGCAGTGGATTGAAACAGTAGCAAGCAGTCGCGTAGTCGCTTCCCAAAAACCTTATTCGCTCTCTCTCGTACAGGATCTCAAGAGTGGAGGGTTTCGGAGACCTGCTCTCCCGTCGCTCAGTGCACGCCGAGAAACGAGATGGAGAAGACTCGAGATCCGGCGCAATGCGTGTTTTGAAAAACAGAGAACAGATTGATTGCGTGTTTTTTATCTAGAAGAGAGATGAATTCTTATAGACGAGTCGCCACGATTTCGGATCCGTTTTGGACGCAAGTACAATGCAAGATCTGAACTTGGTTACGGTACACGATCCGAACTCGGTTTGAATCCTTATCCGAAATCATGTAACAAAACAAAATAGCAAAAGCAAGCTGCGACAGGGCCCATCGAGTAATCTGTATTCACTGGACCATTCATGCGCATGTCATGTGTGCGCACCCTCCGCCATGCTCGGCTAGGCGAGCAAGCACGCGTGTGTGATATTTCCTTTCTCTTCTCATATTACTTTGGAGAGGTGTGGAGCACCATCCTTTATAAAATGCCCTCCACTTCAACTAGCAATATGAGACTAAATTCCACTAACTCTTACTATGCATGAGTGGACTTTTGAGATTTATTTGGAATTAATTATAGAATCACTTGGGTCTAGCCCGTTAATTCTAATAAATTGTACTGAGATCCATTGTTATACTGTAGCAAAGTTATTCTGGTCAAGAGGAACTCCATTAATTGTGCCTACATTCCACGTGACAATCTATTTTGTGGGAAATATCTTCATGGTAAGGATGTCTCTTCAGAGTTGATGCCAAATTTATCTTTCTTTTTCTGCGAGGAATAGGAGAAGCATTATAGATTACTCATGAGAGTAAAATATTTGCGAATGTGTCAAATTGTTTGTCTAGAAAAGTAAGGAACCTCGGCAAACACACCACATTAACCAGTCTTCATAGCGAATTAGTAACATATGAGCGACACTGATACAAGCTCTCCTAGTTTGGGAAATGAACCAACACAACAATGTCAGTCGTGCTTGGCACGCCTCCTGGACGATGAGCTTGTCATTGAGCTGCTCGATGAACTTGTTGCTAGCTTGGCTGCCACCATTGAGCAAGTAGTTTCACAGAATCACATCTTAGTCTTGCCATTTCTGCGCAGAAGTCCTTCTCGGCATGCAGTTGCTTCAACTTCCTCTGAATCCGGCAGTGTTGCAGGGATTCCAAGCTACAAGGACAGGCATCCTTGCTCATCTTGCACAATTATATTAAAGACATCATATAAGGGATTCTTTGGATTGAAGGATTTTCATTTAAATTATGTAGGATGTCAGTCTATAGATTTTTTTTCCTTATAGAGACCATTTGGATCAAAGGAATGGGGCAAGCAAAATTACTATGGAATGCTTTTCTACGCCCCAACTTCATATAGATTAGACATCATGGAAAAAAAATATTTTTGCCTTGCATGCAAATTCTTTTGGAGCATCGAAAGAGCCATCTCCGATTCTTGCGTTTTATTTTCCTATAGAGTTCAACAAGTCATGATATTTCAATCCTATATTTTTCCTATGCATATGATTTTAGAATCTCGCGTTTAAAAAAGACACTAAGTTGATTTTTAGAGATCCTGAGGAGATGGACTACATCTGACATGCATGAAAAATCCTTCATGTCTAAATACACCATAATGACCCCATTCCTAATACACGAGCTCAGTGTAAATCATCGCGAACAAAAAAAAGATTTCTTTCACTCACCTGCATACATATAGATCGTTCACGAATGACTTTGGTATAAAACCTTAGCTTGTGTTTTAGGATCAATTTTAAAGTGGAACTGAGAAACCAATATCACCAAAATTTATGCCCAGTAATCTTTAAATGTTTTAAAACATCTTATAAATCTCTCCAACAATTTGAAGTATATTGGAATTCATCTGCATATTCGAACAAAAGACTTTGCAAACTATTTACACTTGGACCGATTTGAAATAACAGTCAACCATAAACTTTTCACCCTAATAAAACTCTGGGAAATCATATACGTGATAAGCAAGTTCCGCAAAATTTCAAATTGATATTTGGATTCGGTTTTAGTTTAAAACCTAGCTCTAAAACAGAAAATAAAACAAAACAAAGAGAAAATACCTTACCTATTTTACCTGTCCGCGGGACCCGCCTGCCGGTCCTTGCTCCACGTGGCAAGCAGCTCCACCGGCCACCTACTTCTCTTTCTCTCCCCAAAACCCCTCTTTTCCCCAAATCCTCTTCTCCTTCCACCGATTTCTCCAAAGCTCCTCCCCGCCTCCGCAGTATCCTCCGCATCCGTCCCCTTCACCGCCGGTCATTGCCACCTCCGGCCGGTGGCCCGCTGTTGCCCTTGCCTTTTTCCCTCGCGCGCACCCCGTAGCCCATTGGGCTTGCCGCCGCTGGTCTCGCCTTCTCCACCCCAACCACCGTACTCGTCGAACGCGTTGCCGCCGTCCGAGCTCTGGACCCGAGCCGCGCCACTGCCGCCGGCGTCGCCACTCGCCGACTCCCCTTCCCCATTCGGCTACCAAGCAAGCCCCCCTTGCCGCCCTCGCCGATTTCTTCCCCATTCCGGCGTCGGACCACGCCGCAGCCTCGGGAACTCCTCGCCACCCGCTGCGCTGCGCGCCTCGTCGCGTCCACCGCTTGCATCGCTCGCCACCGGCGTGGCTCACCGCTGGCTCCGGTCCTCCCTAGCGTCCGCCCGAGCCCAAGTCGCCGCCGACTGCTCACAGGACCGAGCACCGGAGCACCGCCCTCGCCGACCGACCGCACGCCCCGAGTGGGTCCCCACCTCCGGCGACCCAATTTCCTTGGACGAGCTCACCGCCCCACCAGATCCAAGCCACGCGCGCCGCTTCAACCTGCCGCCACCGATGGTGCTGGTTGCTCCGCCGCCCGAAGCGACGCCGTTGCCGCCACGGTACCGCCTCCGAGCTCAACCAAGGATGTGAGGAGCAAGTCTTGCAGCCCGGATCCGAGCCCGAGCTCGCCACCATCTTCCCCAACCCGAACTCCTCTCCGTCGTTCTTCCCCAACAACATCACCAACGTCCATGAAGGCTATCTGCTAAGCAATGCCTTAGCACCTCTTGTATGCCAAGTAGTAAGTGAACCAGTTAATCCCTTGGTAGCTAACCCTCTTCGAGCTAAATGGCATTTAGGCTAAAAATTAATCAGTGTACCGATGTCGGGGTATTATTCCGGCAATACTAAATATGGGGTAGCGTACGAGTAGCAGATCTAGATGGGTGCACACGGGACACAGAGTTTAGACAGGTTCGGGCCCTCGAGAAGAGGTAATACCATACGTCCTGTGTTTGGCGAATCGTATTGCTTGTATCCCGCGTGAGGGTATATGTCTATGTCTATGATCAGATGATCTGAGAGCTCTATTTTTTTGTCTACCTATCCGGGGATCCCTACCCGGCCTTATATAGGCGGCCGGGATAGAGTTACAAGAGTCCGGATCGGTTTACATATATGTCTCCTAATCTGTTACAACTGATACCCGGCTATGCCGGGCAGGTATTAGTCCATGTCTTGTACTCCAAGACGATGAGGCGCCCCCGTGTAAAAGTCAGACTCCGAGTAGTCGGCCTGGCCCACCCTATGCCTGGATGGCCAGCTTTGTCCTCCTTGACGATACCCGGGTGCCATGTCATCGTCAACCGACTAAGATTCTTTGGCTGAACAAGTGTGTAGCATGCTGATACTTTCTTTGCATATGGACTCAGTTGAGTTCCTTACCCTTTGGGCAGTATTAATCCCGCGATACGCATACTGATCCAGCCTATTTATGATGTCTCAAGTGTAATTCAGTTTAAGCTATAATCTTGGCATCGATAGCTGATTAAGGAATCCAAAAACTATTTAACCATCCAATGATCACTGTTAGAGTAGTAGCTAACGATGTCTTGACTCGTCAGTAGCTAGTTAATTAATTGAGGTAGTTGTTTTAACAAAAGTTAGTTGTAAGTAATATACATATTTGCTTCGGAAAATTATGGTAGGACATGGTCTAAATCGCTACTTAGCACAGTAAATAAACTGCCAATTAATCCAACTTGGTTGCAAATTTCATACTTAACTGCCCCCAATAATCACAGTTGAATAAATTACTATACACCAGCTAAGGAGTGACCATCTGCCAACTAAAAGTGCTGCAACTAGCCAACCTGGAATTAGAGAATATTGGCAACTAATTATAAGGAAGTTTGTTACCTGGTTAAGCTTAGTCTCTATATGCCACCATGGTTAGATGCAAAGCAAACCCGTAAGACACTTCATGTGAATGCTAACATTTAGCAATCACTCAGGTTAATCAGTTAACTAGTACCATAGTATCAAAGTTTGAGAAATCAGCACCGATTAATAGTCAGCCGCTTAAGTATGAGCACTTAAACCCACATGCTAAGTTGTAGTTAAGCATTAACCAAAGTTAAGCTAATTGCCTTATTAATTGTTTAAATGTCACTTGAACACCATGGTTAGCTTCTAGTTATAGGGCAATGACATTGTCTTCAAGTCACATACCAGGACTTAAGTGATTGCCATTTAGTTCTTTATCTCTAACCCATAGCTTCTGTAGATGCCTCTCTATAGTTTTGATCACAATTTGTAGGATCCAGTTAAGCACTAATGGTCATCCTACTAATTACCATGCGCCCCTGTATCATGAATATTAGACTAGTGCTTAAGACCAAATGCTGGATGTACCTTCAATTGTTATCAGAATTAGATAAGATTAACTGTTGTCAAGTTAATGATCATGGTCCCACCAGTCAACCTCTAAGGTTAGAATTCAAATGAATAACGAGGGTTCAATATCTTCCTTTACTAGGAAAAAGGCAGAAAATAGTTGAAATTTAGTTAAACCTTAAAAGCTTGTAGAAAATATATGTATAGCCCCCAAGAAAGGTAACCCCTTTTTGTGAACCCATCTTTTGAAACATAAGATTGAATGGGGTAGATTCCACTGATGCTAAATTTTGGAATTCAAATATATCCCCTCTAAGCCACGCTTTCAGCCATGCATGTTTAAAATTTCACACTAGTTTCAATTGGAACTCAACTTATATCACAAGCTATAACTTCACTTTTATTCCAGCATGAAGTTTTCCTTATATGCATTCCTGTTATACAATATTTAAATGCAGAAAATGCTAAAAGATCCCAATAGTAACACATACACCCTATAATTCATATCTTAAGCTCTAAAAATCCAAATTAAACGATTCTAATTGTGTTAGCCTCATAATAGAATTTCTTACATGTTAGGATGCATTTCATACATTTTATCTTTCTACTTCTTGCTGGTTTTGATTTATACCCCCTTTTGCTGTTTTTTCCGGCTTTTGGGCATCATTTCGATAGAATCGAGCAATAGGGGTAATACTGAAGTTGTTTCTCAACGAGCGCATGATCCAGAGCAACCAGGCAAGCTTGCTCGCTTGTTGATAATATTCCCGGTTACTCTTTTACTATGCTTGGTTGATTGAATGATGATTATAATGTATGAACTACTAGCATGAGCAGGGTTGTCTGTGCTTGTGGTCAATGAATGTGTCCATTAAACCGATTGAATTAACACTTGAACCCCCTAATGTGAGATGTGAGAGCCGGGGTACTGTCGCCTACATACGGATCGGTAGGTGGTTAACCTAGACCGATACTGGTATCGTAGGGGCGGTACCTGTCACCCACGACGGGTTGAATTGAGATTTGGTGAGAAGTCACGGTCGGCCAACCCTGTACTTACGCTTTCTCAATTCATCCCTTGAGTCGAATTGGGTGGTCAACCCATTCGGCATCTCCCTAAGTTTTCTGGCTTAGGGAGAATAATATGGTTCGTTGCAATGGTTGTCTCCATGCTTGTAAACCTGAAAATGGAATGATTTGGTGATATGGGAGCTTGGGTGGTTAACCCAGCTCTAAGAATTGCTTTGAATGGTTTACATGTGACAATTGGTGGATGGGTATGATGGTTTTTCACACCTATTCAGATCTGAACCTGAGGGTTAATTGGATGATATACCAAGTGGTTAACTTAGTAGAATGAAACATGACATGGTATGCTGAATTTGATAGCTTGTGTAGCTTATTCTCCATGTTATGTTGATTTATTCACATTATCATTGCAATTGCCATGCTATGTTTAAGATTCACCTGGAATGAGCATATTAGCAGCTTGCGAGTACGAAAGTACTCATTCGGGAATTCCATTCCTGCAGGTTGTTCTCGCATTGTAGCTTACTATGATTCTGGCTACTTCGATCTGAATGTTTGAGTTGCAAGGATTGCCCAGCTTGGTCAAGGGATGTTTATGTAGAACTTTCGGAGATGGCTTGGGTTGCCACTTCCAGGGTTTTCACTTAATTTTCACTGCTGTTTTTCATGATTTAAAGGTTGTATACGGCCTTCGAGTCATTGGTTATGTGATGTAAAATCTCTCTCGGGTAAGAGGTGAATTACGTATCCGAGTAACTCCTTTCTACTAGAGTTTGACCTGTGATATGAAGTTGTTATCTGTGATCGATCCATATACCATGCGTGTATGGGAGAAGTATATGGAATCGATCGTAAAGAAGTAATGTATACTGTCTAGTTTTACTTTGCGAAGTCTTTTTGGTTGAGTGACTCGCTGGCTGAGATGCAGTGCCGGCCAGACAGGGTGTGGGCAATCGCATCGGGCTTTCGAGCGACCCACTAGCCTTCAGGCTAGGTTAGGGTGTGGATGCGATTGTCGGGCTCCTCCGGTTTTACTTTGCATAGTGAGCTTGAGAGTGACATTAGTGCTTTACCAGATCTTGGATTTGTCTTCAGCTTCTTTTGCGATAAGTGTGTCCTTGCTCGGCTTAACCAACCGTGAGTGCATATGACATGTGGTGATCGTATGGTGGGTTGGTTAGGTGTCGGATCGTCCCGTAGTGAAGGAATACGATGTTTTGGTGAGCGTATGGTGTGCTGGGCGATTTCTCGGGTATTCGGATCTCGTATCGCAGTTGGAGTTGATTACGAATTCGGGGTCCTGACATACACCTAGATATTTCCAAAAAAAGTGCACCTAGATATTTTGGTAGATAATTTCGAATTAAGCATATTTACGATTGTAGAAGTTCTGCCACTTGGCACTAATAAAACGGGTTTATACAAGTATAAATATGGGTCCCTACCCTTCCGCAAGAGTCCTAGGGATGTCATTAGAAGGACTAAGTTAGAGTGGTTGGATAACATAAGGATTGTTGCAACAATGTTGTGATATTGAACAAGAATTGAGTTACCTTATGTCAATATGGTCTCTCTAATGAGCCGTAAGTTGTGATATTGAATAAGAGTTGATGATCTCTCTAATGAGCTATAAGTTGTGACATTGAATGAGAGTTGAGTTATCTCTCCTTTATGTAAGTGTAGTAAATAACAAACAAATTGTTTAGACAATAAATTATTATAGAACTGCAGTTTTACATTAACCAAAATAATAGAAAGAGGAAACTAATTAGTAATCAACGATATAGAATTAAAGGAGTGTAGCTTATACGTTTCCTGCCACAATCACATTTGAATTTTGAAAAGGCAAAAAGTAGAATGCTTGATCGGTAAATTTTCCCTACCACATTGACAAGTCCAAAGTCCTGCATCAGATGAACTACGCATACCATCTCTGATGATGGGCACCATGATATGAACCTACATATTAGAAACATATGTAAATTTCTGTTCCACACTGCATTCAATCAAAGATATGAAATTAAAAGGGAAAATATTATACCACAATCATTGCATAGGTCACGGTTGTTTGATAAGTTTTTATAAAATGTTGTACTTAGAATTTCTTTGAGGAAATTCATTGTAACATCCTCATTTTGCGGGCTTGAAATTTTTTTTAAAAAAAAGAAAGAGAAGAGGATGTGCAACTATGTAATAAACCTATATGTATTTTAATTGGATTTTATTTGAAATTAATTCAAGGTTTTGAATTAATTTGAGAGCTATAAGTGTTGTTTTTTATTTTTCATTTGATCATTATTTGAAAATGTGCTTCAAAAGTATTTTTATTGAGTTCCTTATGCTCAAATTGATTTATTCAAATTTTCTGAGATTTTTCAGAGGTGTTTTGCTATTTTTAAGGGCTCTTTTGATTTTTTTGCAATTATTTTAATTCAAAAAGAAGTCTTTTTATTTTTTCTTTTCTCAGGCAACCTGGGCCGGCCCACCCGAGCCCCTTTTGTTTTTTCCTTTTTTCTTTTTTTCCCCTTGGGCCACCTCCTTTTTTTTCCTCTTGGGCCCCTTGCCCCTCTTGGGCTGCCGCCTGGGCCGCCTCTTGGGCTGCCGGGTGCGCAGCGCACGGCCGAGCAGCACGCGCGTGTGCTCGCGCGCGAAGTGCCGCCGGCCGGCCGATTCCTCCGCTAATTGCTCCGGCGTTAATTCTTGATTTAATTCCGCTAATTACCGCTAATTAGTGCTTCGTTGCCCCTTCCTCTCCCCATTTCTCCCCTATAAAAGGCCCCTAATCCCTGCAGTTCATTCCTTTGTTTTCCACACCAAAAATTTGCTCTCCACCTCTTCTTCTCCCCAACTCCGGTGGAACTCCGGCGAGCAATTTCGGCCACCACGACGTCCCCCACACCGAGGTGCTGTTACTTGGAGCTTCCCCACACCGACGCACATATCCTACCGCAAGGGACGCGAGCTTCTTCCTCTACATCAACCGAACCGCGAGCTTCTTTCTCAACTCCGGCGATCTTCTTCTCTCCTTGATTTCTCCACCCACGGTGAGTCTCTCTCCAATCCCTCTCCGAGGTAGTCTCCCATCAACCCTAGATCTTTTCCCTCCACCAATTTTGGGCTAATATTTATTCATCTTGTGCAACCATGCGTGGATTTCTTCCCCAAACCCTACTGATACAGCACTAGAATGAACAGTAGCTCGTGTTACTGCAGCATGTACAGTAAACCATATGCCTGGAGTAAACCATATGCCAACCTTCTGCCTAATTTTTTGCTTCATCTAATCTAGGCCCAATATTTGATCTCAGTAGTAAAATGGAATCATTAGAACCCCATGAATCCAATGGTGCGATCGGATTTTTAATCCAACCGCTAGATTTTGAATTATATTTAAATTTGGATAAAATTTGATCTAATTTCGTGATAACTTTGTACTGGATGATTATTTTAAAGTTTTTTCTGTAGATCATTAGTATGCTAAGGAGTATTTCTGGAAATTTTCATAATTTTTGGCCTTGTGTAGAATTTCCTATAATTAAAATAACAATTATTTTAATTATTAAAAATAGAAATGCTCTCTGTTATTTATATCCAATTTTTTCCTAGGATCAGGGAACCCTAGAACTCATTTATCATGTAAACTAAAACATTTTTCCTACAATGGTTAGGGCTATAAAAATCAGGATGTGCTCTAGGTTGATTTAAAATTGATATTTAAAATGCTGAATTGGCAATAGTGCCTTTATAAATCTGTTTTAGCCTTTAGAAATTCATGTCCAGTACCCAATAAATCATGTTATGTCATATGAATGATTTCAAGTCATGGGAACCCATTTGGCATGATTAAATAATGTTTTACCATGCTTTTACTATAATTTTCATGCTTAGAATAATAGTTATAATTTCTTAAATTATATTTCCAGAACACTTGCAATCATGAAATGTCTCTGGAATTGGTATTATAACAAGAGAATCCAATTGTATGATTTATTGATGTTAATTAGTATTTTCTACTTAATTGTTATACTAGAAATGCTAGTAATTGCCTTAATCAATTAATGTTCAGATTAAAAATTATTATTAAATCATTTTTGGTACTGTTCTAGTACTGTTAACATATTTCAAGATGTTCCATGTTTAATTAGTTCATGCTAATGGTAGAGATTAGCTTTTATCTTAATTCCTAGTCTTTAAAATAACGGAAATATATGTGTAGATATGATTAGATGTTGTTAATTCATCCTTTGCTGTTATTAACCATAGTAAATATTTAGGATTCACCTAAATATTTATTTGTGGTTAATTGCTAAGTTGTTATACCTTTTGTCATGATGAATAGTATGTTAGGGTATTTCTTGTGTATGTATAAGAATATCTATGCTATATTACCCGGAAAGGGATATATGTTGTATTTATGGTTATGACCAATCCTAGAAGACCCATTCTTTTTCACGATGACGCTATCGCGCCATTGTTCCATTCCACCTCATCTTACCTTCGTCGTGCTTCTCTCTTGTGTTGCTTTCCGAGTTGTTTTATTGGAAGTCGGTATTTATTTGCTTTGCTCGTTGCGTTACGACAATAGGGAGTGAAGAGACCGATCCGGCGACCGAAGCAGCTAAAGAAGGAGAGTACTACCACGAAGGCATGCCCCTTTTTCTTGATCATGTTGATCCTATATTTTTAAAGTCATTATATTTTATTGTTTATAAACATGCATGCTGTTTTATTCCAGTAGCTAGCGTATCGATTGACACACCTTTACCTTTCCGTTTGTCGCCATGTTGACTTGATACCCTGAATAGATTAATAGGTTTTATTCTGAATAGAGTAGAGAAATACTTAGCCATGCTCAATTATATCTTTAGGTTGTTTTTACTTGCCTCTACGGAGGAATGAATTTCGGATCAATGATCCTTGTTGGAACTTGTTGAGCTCGCTGAGTTAGGGTCGGATGCCTGATGTTTTTCTTCTCTATCTATTCTTCCTATTCTACTCTGGATGAAACTTACCATCTAATATGGTGCGGGCGGCAGCTGAATCAGTGTTGAAGGAGCATATGGTTGTCCTACCCGCAGAAGGCCGGTTTAAAGGAACCATTTGTCGTCCGTACCGCATAAGGCCGAAGTCTTGGATTTGAGATTTGTGAAAACAGTACAACCACATGCTATACGGGCATTGGCTTGGTTAAGTAGGTTAGTCGAGTCTTGGTGTCGACATTGCCGTACTGCAGAAGGGTGGACGTAGCTACGAGGACCTCGGCACAAAAGGGGGCCACGCAGGGTAAGCAGGTGTATGCTCCTCCGTGTCGAAACCTAGTGGACATGTCACATCGGGATGAAACTAGCTAAAAGACCTCGTCACAATCTCCCTGCCGGTATACCAATGGGCGTGTACTATGCTGGCGACGGCCAGTGGCAACAAGACAGGATTGTGTCGTGTGGGTAAAGTGTACACACTCTGTAGAGTTAAAACTAATCGATTAGCCATATCCATGGTCACGGATGGCACAATAATCTTTCATGATGAAAAGGACTTGTCCCTCTCCCCGTTGCTACTTCCCTCTACCCCTTTGCTGATGAAACCTATGGTCGAGTTAAGGCGGGAGTCCTTGCTCGAATGTGTTGGTCGTGGACCACACCTGTTGAAAATCATCCCTGATAATAAAACTGATTTATATCAAAATGCTGCCTTCGAATCTATTTAAGTAATTCAACTAAAAGATTGCTTTACGCAACTAAGCCCTAAAACCTTCCTTTCAAGCCTTGCATATAGTTTGGTAGGACCATCTGCTGCCAGGTGGCTTGCTGAGTACGTGAAGTACTCACCGTGCATGTGTTTCGTGGTGGTGTGCAGAGGATTATGCTGAAGAAGGAACCGACGAAGACTTCTTCTATGATGATTCTGAAGAATAGGTCGCGTGGGCTTCCGTCAAATTGCCTGTGGCACGGATGGAGCCGCTTCGCTTTTATTTCCGCTGTTTCCTCTGATGTAATAATGTCGCTAAGACATGGAATTATGTAAGCCGTGTGGCATATCGTACTCAAGTTAAGTTTTTAAACTTTGAATGTATGTAATGCTATTCATTTCGTCTGCGTACCGTCAGCGTGATCCTGGACTGACGAGGATGTATACAGGGGGGTCTAGTAGTTGAAACTAGACTCTCACATTCATCGAGGACACTATTGTACCTAGTTCGCTACTAAAATGTTTTAGTTTGGATTTCAAAAAATGATGAGTGGGAAGCACATGTTAAATAATTCCTTAAAGAAATGAGAATTATATTTTATTAGTTCGCAATACGCAAGTGTATACCTAGAGAAACTGTAGAGGGGATATGAACAAGTACTCCTCAAACTTCCTCGTGAATTTCCTAGTATCGCTATGGATATGAGGGGTTCAATTGACCAATTATTTGCGCTCTCATATTTTCTTTCTTCAATCTTAGAACAAGACTTGTGCAAGATCGTTTCAATTTTCCTTTCTCCAATCTCTATGGATAAACATTTGTTAGAATACAAATCCAAAAACATTAACATTTGAGCCAATTTCTTGAGATGGCAGCACCAACCACTTGGCGTGCAAGATCATGTAATCATTCACAAACCAAGAGATCTCGAGGTGACATGTGAGATGACCAAGGTGAGTTGCGAGGGTCAGAGACAAATTAGTAGCAAGCTTAGTGTCGACTCCTATCATCCTAAAATGTCCTTACTCCATTCTAAAAAATTAGGATCCAACTCTAGTTTGAACTATAATAAGCAATGCATAATGAAAAAACAATTAGTCCTTAGATTACAGCGCAGTGAATAAATGATATATGGGAACTTTAAAATATGCCACTTCAGAAGTGCAAAGGGCACAATTTTGATATATGCTACTGAAAAGTTCTATTTTCCATATGTACTGCTGCAAAGTTACGTACACATCTTAGAGCATTCTTTCTCACCTCCTCCACTCCCTCGCATGGTTGTTCTTCTCTATTCCCCCTTCTCTCTTCTTCACCACTGATGTTGGTTAGGCTAGGCCATCCTCACAAGGGCCCATCATATCCGAGCCATCAATGAGTGGAAGTGGTGCCTGTCAACTAGCGCATGATGCTCGTGGCGACGGTCTCCCAAAGTCCACGTGTC
This sequence comes from Stipa capillata, assembly GCA_019208055.1. Lineage (NCBI taxonomy): Eukaryota > Viridiplantae > Streptophyta > Magnoliopsida > Poales > Poaceae > Stipa > Stipa capillata. The sequence continues at coordinate 331,483 of JAGXJF010005261.1, forward strand.
GTAGGAGCTTTGTGTTGTTAAAACCCTCCCAGTACAACGGGTCCTCATCAGCCTCAACATGCTTATGAACCACTTGCTAGCTTCTTTCTGATGGTGATGCTTCCTCCTACACAATGTGGATGGGGGTGTCCTTTGTGAAGGAGAAGGGGCATTGGGAGGTAGTGCCAGCCAAGTGCCAATGAAATGGGAGTTCATTGCGGTCCTATTGCTCCTTCAACTCCATCTTTGCCAGCAGAACGACAATAAGGAAGGTGAAGTATCCTACATGTGGGTCTTCAAGGCCAAATGGAGGGCGCCGACAAGGATAATGGAGGGAGAGGGGGAATACAAGGTGGCTCAGTGCAAGAATGAGGGAACTTGTCAAGTCGCGGTTGAGACAGGGGAGGCGGAACACAACAAGAGCCGCATAGGAGGGTTGAATGAGGTTGGGAATGGGCGGGGAGAGGAGAAAAGGAAGAAGATATGGGTAATTTCGTCCAAAATGACATATCCCAAAATCCAATCACTGTGTAGACGTGCATCTCGAAGATCGAACTTTTCAGTGTTTTATCTCAAAACTGAGAACTTTGGAGTGGTATACACACACACACACACACATATATATTCTGAATTTCTCATGTTTGCATGAGATATAGCAGATGTTTGAAGAAAATTTGCGAGGTTATGTTACATAGACAAAATGCAAATTTCGGTGGAAAAAAGAAGAAAAAACAAGATGCCATCTGCAAAATATTGGTGCCTTGGAGGAACAGTTCCAGACACACTAAAAGAATGATGGCCCCCCCAACTCTAGTGAGCTAGTTGTTTTATAAAATTTGGAAGTGTATATTCAAATTCAAAAAAATCTCAAAACTACCATATGTATATATGGGAATACACTATACATGCAAAAATTCTTGAAAAATGTTTAAAACAAATAAAGTTATTTTTTCACAAAAAATTATAGAACCAAAGTGTATTCTCATATGTATACGTGATTTTTTTAACTTGAAAACATACTTTTCAAAAACTATACTACTTATATGTATACACACACATATATATACTACTTATAATGTACGAATTGGTGTGGGATGCTTTCGATCTAAATCATGCATAAGTCTCTCCTCAACGGCTCACGATTTAACTTGTTCTATAGAAATGACATCTTAGTTATAGACTTATGGCGTAGTTAATCTCTAATCAATATTCTATTAATTATCTCTTAATTGTAGGATTATGGTTCACAATTTAATGTATAATGCTTAGTATTCTTTTCTTCAGGTGGTTTACGGGAAAAGAAATAAATTTAAGAATAGAGTGAACTTATATTTTAAATATAAATTTTTATATATGTCACTATATTTTTATGTAAAAATATATATTATGAGAGAGGATGCATTACACGTAAATGGTTGGTAGTTTAACATAAGCCAAAAGCTATTATCGGTTTACTCGTCACTATCTCATACTAAATGGAACAAAACAGTAGAACGCGTCAAACCGAAACTGTAGTACAACACAATAACAGGTTCACCAAAGGGAAACAAACGCTGTAACACGTACGTAACGCAATACCAGTATTTGTAAGTAATTGCAATTTGCAGCCCTTAAAGTCTTAATAAAGAATTACAGATACATTCGCTAGTAGACCGTCAATGGGTATCGGTAAGACCCAAAATCAGAGCGACATAAAGGAATTAAAATTATGCAGCAAGAAATACAGTACTGAATCTTTCCGCGCGTGTCCGTACGGATCTCGCCGAGGAACAGCGGTGGTCCGAGGGAATTGAGCCAGCCTGCGCTAGAGGGGGAAAAGGAGCTGCACGAGGCGGTTCTTGGGCTCGGAGTTCATGCCGACGAGGATGACGAGGGGATGAAGCCGTAGTGGGCCACCACCTTTGCGTTCTTCATTGCCCAAGTGCTCCACTCCCAAGCCAGCCGCGCGGCGCTCGCCTTCGCCGACTCCGCCGCGTCCGCTGGGGCCTTCCCCGCCTCCAACGCCATGGCCGACTCTGCCAATCGCGTAGCCGAGAGGAAGGAGATTTGGATATTGTAGCCCGTGATAGGAGGAGGCGATGCGTCAGGTCAGGAGGCGAGCACTATGCACCTATGCGATTAGTCGAAGGCCCCTCGCAAGTATGCGATTAGTCGAAGGCCCCTTGCAAGTCCTGAAGACTATTCGCAATTCAGTTTTAATCCTTCCATTAATTTACGCACTTTTATCAATTAGAGAGATCAGTATTCTTGTGTTCACTCTTGGTCTTGCTTTGAAATGTGCTCTCTGTCTCTGTTTTGTTTTTTTAATCTTGCATAGCATGTTATTATTGTTCATTGAGCTGAAAATATTTTTGTGTTGGATTTTACATTATTACACTATTGCACCTTTTCGCTGCTATGTCATACCTGCAAATGGCTTCACAATCCTGTCTTTACTATGCTAGTAAACAAAGACATGTAAATTCAAATCTTAAGTAAAATTCTGCATGCTTTACTTGATAACATTAGCCAAGGGATCAACTGAAACGAAGCATGGTTCTACTTGGTTTTTACTTTTCAAAGTTTCTGAATTGCAGCATGCAAGGCGAGGATGCAGGAAGACCGCTAAGGAAGTTCTTGTAACCTGGCAGAATCAACTCGTTTTGCTTTAAGAAATAAGTGCTTTCCCCAGATCTTGGCGTTGTCAATCTGAGAATCATGATGATACTCGGTTCTGTCCGCAAGCACTTAAATTGTTTGCTGAGGAACTTATGTACCATCTTCATCAGTAACATGCTCTTGCGAATACATTAGTTGTGTTGGTGAGTTCTGGTTCTTCAGATGTTGGCGCATCCGTGATTTAACAAAATCAAATGGCCTAGTTTACCCTGTCAAATGTATCTTTGCACTGCTTGAAATTCAGTGATCAAATGAACCCATGAATCTCGTAATCTCTTGCTTCATGGAACACTCTGGAGTTCTACCCTCCACTTGCATATTTTGAGATGGAACAGATGGTTCCACTAAACTGAAGGCTCACCCAATTCGCCGGCCACAATAGCCTGCAGTCACTGAACTGGTTCATGCCAAGGCATCTCGGCACCCATGTATCATTAAATTACTTAAAGTTTTTTCCCTCGCTCTGAGCTTCCTTTTAAGACGCATTTGAAATTCTCCTCTGATTCCAAACTGGCCCTAAAAATCAAATCAAATCACTCTAATTTTCGATCGAACGGCTGATGTAGAAGGCCCACAGCCATCTACCTTCCGGTCCCACCCAATCCACTTTTCCCAGCCCTTCTTCCACTCCACTCCGTGCGTCCCCAGACCACGCCGCGCACTTCTCGCCGCCTCCATATTCCAAACCCCTGACCTCAGCCGGCGGCCATGCTCCTCTACCACCGCATCCTCCCTCGCCTCCTCTTCCTCCCCTCCGCCCCCACCTCCCAACTCCTCTGCCCCTCCCGCTTCCCACCCCGGCGCCCCCTCCAACCCTGCTCCGGTGCGCTCTCGCAGCTCGCGGCCCCCCAAACCGTAGACCACTCCGACGCCGAAAATCCCCAGGAGGAGGTTCAGGTACAGCTTCCGCTCGACCGGCTCTTCGTGCCGCCCGGGGCGAGCGTGACCGCGGGAGACGAGGAGGCCGTCACCGCGCGGGTCCTCAAGGGCTCCAACATCGTGCTGGGCCCCTACGCGCGTGGCGACGCGCAGGTGGTGGCCGCGGATTTCGTGAAGAGCAGCGTGCGCCCCGATGATTGCCCCAGGGACGGGCTGCCCGAGTTCGCGCTCGTCGGCCGCTCCAACGTCGGCAAGTCGTCGCTGCTCAACTCCCTCGTCCGCCGTAAGCGCCTCGCGCTCACCTCCAAGAAGCCTGGTAAGTTATGCTTCAGTTTCATTTGTAATTGTATTCTATAAATATAATGCTATTGGGGTTTAGGGTTTAGTGGCTGATATAGGACCTCTCATGGTTAATGCCTACTTGCTAGGAGGCGATTCTCTAGTTGATACATTGGCTTTGCATTTTGCAACTACTTTAAGAGCTGGTAAAAATGGGATATTCTATGATTTCAGTGCCCAATTGTGTTAATAGGAGGTACTTCTACGTGAAATTATGATAAGTCTTGCGTCTATGGGATATGATTGGCTCCATTTTGGGTTTGGTGTTTAGCTGTAAAGCTGCACCTTATGCATTTCCGTCCTACATTAGGCTGTTGAATACCATTCATACATGGAAATGGTGATGATTCTTTCTCCTAGATGATTCTTTTTTGTTTGTAATGGTCATGCACACTGTGATATACTGTAGTTATCTAGAGATACACGCTTCTTGTTGTAATGTTGGGCTTTCAGAATGTATGGTACTATGGTCTTCAAGGCGCACCTTGGTGGCCACAGGTTTATCTTTTAAGAGCTATCAGTCCATCCAAGCGAGAATCCGAGAATGCCTGGCTAAAGATTATAGTAATAGGCTAGCGGAAATCCCATGAGAAGTGCTATCTAGCTCTTCTTCTTTTTTTGCCCAACTTTTAAGTGCTATCATCCCATGTAAGCATATAAGATTGTCTGCTTGAAGTTACATGACATTGCGTTTTTCTAGCATCAATATTTTCTCTAGACATATGTTCAGAAACTCGTAACATAACCTTTTTCCAGGTGCTCGTTCATGTGCCTTTTGTTTTGCACTTTGCCAACTCTCACATCTTTATTTCACTAATTTCGTGGTTGTTTTATTATTGCAGGCAAGACCCAATGTATCAATCATTTCAAAGTAAACGACAGCTGGTACCTTGTTGACTTGCCTGGTTATGGGTACACTACTACTCTTAGCCCACTTCCAATTTTCCTATTTCCAATATATTTTTGTTAACCATGTAAATGAGCATATTTATAATGTTTAATCATCGAACTTTACTCCTGTTTGGTCGACATGAAAGTTAACCATTTTACTTCCTCTGCCTGCATCAATTTCGATGTTACACTGGAATTAAATGCGGTGGCATTACATGTTACATTGCCATTACTTGAGAATATAAAAATTCTGGATAGACTAGCGTAACTGGAGTCTCAAATTATGAGGCTACTTATCTTTATTGAAGTATCAGCCGTTAAGTTACTGCTCTATTGGATATCTATTTTTCAGAACAAAGGCCAAAGCCTGGTTTATTTGGAGCCTAGCAAGGAACAATTGCTTTTAATAGAACATAGGTAGTATTTGTAGGAAGGAGATAAGATTTGATCAAATCAGGGCTATGTTTTTAGCGAAAAGCAGGATTACTCCTAGATTTTGAGGCATTGTGGTGAGAGATGATTCTAGTGACCAAATGGTTGCCAGCTGCTTCAAAATGTAATTGATGTTTGGGAATTTGCAAGAATATTTCACTCTGTTGACTATTGACTGACATGTGCTTACCAGTATCTTTATTAACTTGATTTACATATTGATATATGTGAAAAATACTATGTGGTAATGTAGTATGGAGTTTTCCTTAAACCTGCTTTATGTAAGTTGATCAAAAATCAAAACACCTGTTCTTAATCATACATACAGCAATGGGGCATGGACTCATGGCAGTAGCAAATATACACTGAACTTGTTGGGGGAGCCTGTACTTTTTTTTTGAAATATTCTCCATTTTCTGGTTTTAACTAAAGCTTGTATCAAACAGATATGCTTCTGCGCCACAGGAAGTTCGTAAAGATTGGGATGAATTTACTAGAAATTACTTCCTCAGCAGGGATAATTTGGTGTCAGTGTTTCTCCTTGTAGATGCAAGTATTCCTGCTAAGAAGGTTGATCTTGACTATGCTAGTTGGCTTGGTCAGAACAAGGTAAACCATCCTTCTCAAACAACTAAACCTTCACATATGAAGTAACCATACTTTCATTCCTTCTTCCATATCAGTGTTGCTGTTTGTAATTGTTTGGAGTAATTCTAGTTGATCTTAACGACAGGAAAAATATGTGTGGAAGTGTAAAAGCAGGATCTAATTTGCCGGTATGTCAAGTTGACATGCATACATGATTCTAGCAATAGGCTGAACAAACATTTCTTAGCGGTCTTTACGTTTTTGTAGGGAAACAGTAAGGAAGGCCCTATCGAAAAGTCTTCTTAGCTTTCCACGTCATTTGTCTATTGAACTACCATTGATGTTAGTCCATCATGTTACACAAAACTAACATGAAGTTAGTCAATTTACCCATCACAAAACTAACAAGAGTGCAGTACTGCAGTTGAAAGGAAATAGATCAAACAAAGTGCTCCAACAAAAGGAGCATGAATGCAATAGCCTGTATTTGCCTAAAATGAATTTCATTCTTTTACGAAATCTGTAAATTCAGACTTCTACCTATTCGTGACAAATGTTCTCACAATTGACTTAGGACTGGGCTCAATCTTTCTAGACCGGATTTTCATCAAGTAGGTTAACAGCTCTGAGTCTACTCTAGTTAATTTAAAGCTTATTCTTTAAACACAAAAGATAAGTGCCAAATATAACATCCGACTCATGATAGTGAAGACAAATATCTGTAAGCCCCTAACAAGTTTCTGATTATAATATGTATCTGTGAAATGTTGTAGTCGTTTCGGAAAGGAACATGCAATGGTCTCTCCTTATTGCTGAATGCTGCCACGGCTTATGATATGGCCTGCTATTTGTTTCTGGATAGTTTCCATATATCTGTGTCAAAACCCAACCAAGTCTGCAGTGTGCAGCTTGACTTCGGACTCCCTACCTCCGATCTGAGAGTTTAGCGTCTTGGCTACACAAAGTAAAACTTCTGGCAAATACAAGACCAACAACATGGTAGTATCTGACCAAGTACTCTGCAAAAATATTAGCTTCATCTTCTTTTTTTCTCTGTCCTGGAGCCCCATTCCTTCTGCAATACTGCAGTGTCCCCACTCACCCACCCACCATTTTGCAACAAGGCGTGAACTCTTTCAACTCTAGACTTTGGACCGCTTGTCCTACCCAGTCAATATCTATCAATTGTGCCCCTTTAAGCTCTTGTGTCCTTTTACCCACGATCACTATTTTTCCTTTTCAAGTTTCGACCACCCTCTTTCCTATTTTGCTGCAAGTCAGTGCAAAATACTCCAGATTGGACAAAGACCTATGTTTGCATGAGCCTGGTCCCGATGACACCCATTAACCTATTCCTCTTTTCGGACATACAGTAATGGTGTGGTCTTATGTACGGATAAAAACAGGCAAGATCCAAATAATGCATTATTGTCTTGCGTCTTCATTCCTTCGTGTCTAAATCTGATTAAGGGCTTGTTTGGTTGGACTGTAACTGTTGATAAAGCTGCTGTTGGCTGGTTATCTGAAAAAACTGTTGTGGCTTTGGGTTAATCTAAACCATCTACAACATTTTGGGAAATGAGCCTAGAAGTTTCAGCACATTGCAAGAAGCTAGGAGAATTTAGCTTTTCTAAAAAGTTGTTGCACTGCAAAGTCACAGTCACTGTTGGCAAATGCTACTCCAAAGCTAGCCATTTGGTTGGGCTGCAGCTTTTCCAGTGGAAATCTGCTGAAAAACACAACCAAACATGGCCTAAAGATGTATGACTGTGTGTTAAAATGTGTTCTCTATCCTGCAACGAGTATACCATTACTACTGCATGAAATATCATTATTATTACTTGAAACATGTGAGGAAATGATAGCTAGTTGAACAACAAATCTTTATAGTATTGAATTTCAATGTGCTTATGTTCCATTTGTTCAGGTCCCCATGACGCTCGTCTTCACAAAATGTGATAAGCGCAAGAAGAAGAAAAATGGTGGCAGGAGACCGGAAGAAAACGTAGAATCCTTCCAGAATTTGATTCGTGAATATTTCGAGGCAGCGCCTCCTTGGATCATGACGAGCAGCGTGACCAACCAAGGCCGAGACGAGATACTTCTGCACATGTCTCAACTCAGAAACTATTGGCGCAAGCATTAAGATGGAATAACAATAATAGGACCGAAGCAACAGCAATTGCATGCAAGCGGCAAACCCTGTTGTGCGTTCATGCATCAGCACCTTTGCAATCAGGATTACACCGACTAATTTGCCTTTTGAGCTGTTGATTGTCCACGATTGCCCTCATACATGATTACTCGATCAACAGACCGAGAATACAGACAAGCTGCTAGAATCAACTACCCTAGTTTTTCTATTTGTATACCCGTACAATCTCAACGTTTTCTCTTCGTTATTTTCTGATTATAACATTGTGCATTTTGTAGATTAAAAAACACTGGTATCAGCTAATCATCATCGGGAATCTCACTTTTTTGTTTGTTATGTACTTCCTTGGACCCTGCATCATACAAATGGCAGGAGATATAAGTACTGCTTGGCTAGTCAATGGTTTCTGTGATGTACAGAATGCGCTGAAAGTGCCACATAATTGGGATCTATTCTACAGTAGTTGCGTTTCACCCCCGAGTCAATTTAGAAAACATAGAGCTGGTACAAGTCTGACTGGAGACAGAACACTGGTCAGATAATTGCAGGATAGCTCCACTGTAACTTTGTGCTTATATATCTCGAGGATCTTATGCATGTTTGGTTAGTTATTAGGCCCCTCTGCTCTCAGGCTAAACTAGCCCATCTGTCCTCAGTTTTGTATTATTATTAACGCCTGTTTGTTTGTCTATAAGGTCAAATCTTCAAAAGCAGTGCGCCGTCTAAGCGATAGGTAGAGATACTTGTAATCCAAAAGGACAGCTCAACTGGGCTCCCACAGCTGGAGGACGCATTTACCACTAAACAATTCGCTGATATGCCACGTAGAAACATCATTTAACAATTAACAGCGTGTACAGCCTATACGCGGTTGTTTGGATTAGTTCAATCTTCAATTGCGTGATGCTCCCATGTTGAACGCTACGGTAAAACTACACTGATAGTATGTACTTGGCGGTACTGTAGTAGTGGTGTACAGACTGCGGAGTTGCCGTAGTCAACACTGACACATGGCCGGCCGATTGTGCAGTAAAACTGGGCGCGGCTGCAGCCTTGCAGAGAGAGCAGCTGCATGACAGAGAGAATGTACGCCAAATCGCAGACCAATCTACTTCCTTCGCTCTTTCATTTCTTAATTCTCTCGAATTGCCAAATGCCCAGCCAACTGTACTGCAGCTCTAAAATGCCTGCCTTGCACCGTGCTCAGCACCAGCGTTTACAAGCTGTTCGCAAAGGTTTTGCTACCGGTTACACGTGCGCTGCTCACGAGAGCCACCCCATTTCTCCACGCGCCACACGGGCGAGGGCAGCACGAGCCGACAGTAACAGAGGCCATTAGGCCCAATCTTGTCAGTAAGCTGAATCCAGGAGGCCAGAAGACCGAGTAAAATAGGCATCCAAGATTTCAGCGATAATGCAGCGTCGCGCGTAAACCGCCCGTCACCATCACGCGGAGGCGGAGCGCCCACGACCGTGTCCCCGGGCGGGCGGCTTGGCAGTTTTTGTTTCGAGCTCGCGCCGCACGGGGCGGTTAAAAGCCCCCGCGCGCAGGGCCGCATTAGCCCGACCCGAACGCGATAGCAGAAACCCCCAACCCCCGCCGCGCGCTCTCCATCGACGCACACAAAGACCGAGACGCCAAGTCGCGAGCACAAACGCAGCTCCTCTCTCACGGGTCACGGCCATGGACGGCTCGGGCACCGGCCGCAAGAAGCTGAAACACCGTCTCGCTGCCATCCTCTCGGTGTTCTCGAGGCGAGCCGGGGGCAGGAAGCGCCGCGACGAGGAGGCTCCGCCGCCGCCGTTGGCATTGCCCTCCTATTCCCTCCTCGGCGCGCGCGGCAAGAAGGCTGGCGGGCAGCACGACCGCCGGCTCTCCGTGTCGGCGCGGCGCCCCGCACCGCTGGTCCGCATCACCATCGACTGCGCTGGTCGCCGCTCCGTCGACGCGGCGGACCCGTACCTCCTCGCGGCGCTCGACGCGGACGCCATTAAGGTGGAGAGGCCGCTCAAGGGGACCGGGCTGCCGTTCGAGACCAACGACTGGGATGGCCGCAAGTGCCCGCCGTCCTCGCCGTTCGCCACGGCGCCTCTGCCGCCGTTGCCGAGGTGGAAGGAGCGGCACGGCAGCCGCAGGCTGTCCACCCACTCGTCGCGCAGGCTCGTGAGCAGCTCGTCCTCCGACGACGAGTACGACGATGACTCGAGAAATCTCTTCTCCTCGAGAAGCTTCTCCTCCGACTCGTCCGACTTCTACAACTGCCCGCGCAAGAACACCAAGGCGCGCGCCTCCGTGTCCGGCCCGTGCCGCGCTCCGCCGGCCGGTGCACGCCGTGGCGCGTCGCAGAGCTGCCGGTACAGCTTCGAGCTGCCGCGAGGCTCGACGGCGTCCGCCACGACGGACGGCGGGTTCGCGGTGGTGAAGCGGTCGGCCGACCCGTACGAGGACTTCCGCAAGTCCATGGAGGAGATGATCGCCGAGTGGCCGGCGGGCGGCGACGGCGAAGGGGAGCACAGCGCGGAGGGGCTGCTGGAGACGTACCTCGTGCTCAACTCGCCGCGGCACTACCCGGCGATCTTCGCGGCGTTCGCCGACGTGCGGGAGACGCTCTTCCCCTGAACTCGTCGGCCGATGCGGTCAGCCGGCACTGGTGTGATGTTGATAGGATCAACCTTTCCAAAGGAGATTAATGGCACAAGAGTTGAGCATGTGCTATGTTGTGCGCGTACGTGCATTGTCTGTAATCCATTCACTGCTGAATCTTGACTTGCTAACTTCTGCTTAATTCGGAGTTTCGGACTCTCTAGTTCTGTCTCTGATGGTACTGTTCCTTAGTTTCTTGACGTTAACTTCTGAGCTTGTACCGTTCTACCAATGTTGTTCACTCTTTGAGGAGCACAGTTGTGCTTCGTGTGAATATATGAAAAATGCGATATGCTTTCATTTTTTAGGAATTAGTACGTGATATCCTTTTGAATTAGCAATGCCGAGCACTAATAAAAAGAACTAATTTCCTGACAGAACGATTGACACTGGCGCATTCTGTTTCATATCTCATTCGTTAAACTAGTTCAGAAACAAAACTCTTCCTCGCGAAACGAGTCATGATCTTAGGTGCACGCGTGTAACTAAATACCCTACAGAGCTTAGAATATATTCCGTGCTCCATTCTGATTCTGCTTCTATACAATTATAACAAAACAAAATCGGGAAGGAGTAGCCGGCCAACAAAGAAGAAATGCCAAGTTGGCAACGTCCTCTCCTTCCAAGTAAACGCAAGCGTATGCCGCAGACATTACCGGATTTATAATATGCAAACGGAAGTCTTCCCCGTATCTGTGACGAGAATATGTTCGAATATGTGCCCAGCTTGTACTAGACTAGTAGTAGTAGCAGCAGGACTTGCGAGTTAGGAGCAGCCATGTGCAGGCGGGTTGGCGCGGTTGGTGACCACATCTATCTGATTGGTAGGTAGATAGCAACGGCTGGGGTTGGCGAACCGCACCAGCCACAGCCAGGCATCCGCGGCGTGAAACTGTATAAACCGCTTCGATCGGGCGCCGTCGCCATCGGCCGCAAGCGCGACGGACGCGAGCCCTCGCAGGCAATGGCAATGGCAATGGCACTGGCACTGGCACTGGCAGCCAGGAGGACGGCGAACTGTGCGCTGGGTTGATGCCATGCTCTTGTACGCATCTCTTCAGGAGTAGCTAGCTTCATCGACCTTTTCCGTTGCAACGTGACCGCACTCGCACCGAGAGGCCCCGTCCGCACCCCCGCGCGCTGCCGCCTGCCGACCGACGTGACGCCCTCGTCAGAGCCCAGAATGTTGCCAGTTCGTCGCGTCTCGTCGTGCGCGCTAATCAGCGCCCTGTTCCTACCTTGCGCCGGCCCGGCCGGCGCCTCCGTCGACGTGGGCTCGTCCTGCGCAGGTGCCGTACAGTTTTGTAAACACAGAAAACATGTGGTTAAGCTTCTCCGGCGTCGATCGCGCGACTACAGTTCGGTGATTCCCCCGACCGCAGCGTATGAACCAACTGAGATCAGATCGCTCGGTGTAGTGTGGCGGTTTTGGTTGGATCGTGTTGTTCGTGGAGTGGCAACAGGAAAAGGCTGGAGGTGGAAGTACGCATCGAATACAAGCACGGCATGGTCCATGCATGGCTCTTTTTTTTTCCGTGACGGACGTGATGGTTTTTGGCCCTGGGCGCCGGATATCACGAAATCGCGACGTGGTCGCATCTTGTCGAGATGATCAGCTGAACCGAGAAACGGCCTCCAAAGGTGCACGGTCACATGTCCGGAAATAAACCCGTCAGCCCGTGTGGTTGCGGAGAAGGTTATCTCTGCTGCCGCTGCTGCGCGCTCTCGGAGAAGGTTATCTGTGGCTCAAAAGGCACAGGCGTGAGTTGAGTGCAGGTACAGTTTTGATTGTTGGGGTTCTTTGGGATTTCACACATTTTTTTTTCTGTAGAACTCTCGCTATGTACCGACTCACAAGTCACGACTCGTTCTATGTTTTCACAAAGTTTTTAGAACTTCAGGATCCTCGATCCGAAATACTGTGCGCATGCACCCATGAGCGCATCTGCCTTTGTTGAGTAGATCTTGACAAATACTGTGTTCACGAAGATCTTGACAGATGCTAATCACACACTAATATGTAATAGTAACTTTTACATAACCCCAAACTTTGGAGGTAACATACAACTATGTTTTTATTAAAAAAAAAGATACGATTAAGTCTTCTCTATCTAGAGGATTACAACAGCAGCAACGTACACTACCGTCGAGTTAAAAACTTAACAGCACCATTAAGAACAACGACACTTAATAGGAACTAATAAGAGGAGCTAAAATCTACTAAACAGAGAAACATAGTCCATCCTCTTAGGTTTTTAGATCACTGCTCACAAACCACTAACCCAAATAGGGTGAAATTTGGTGGATACGTAGTGCAATGAGTAGTCGATGTTTTATAAAAATTTTAGTTCAATGAGACATCGTTTGACCCCTCTGACTAATCATGTGTCAAGACTACGCACCTAAGTGTATTGTAAACAAATATGAATTTTTCCAATACCCTAGACAGCTACAAGAGTACCAAATAAATCCAACCGTTTATTCAGAGGGTTAATTTTGACTTTTTGGCTTGCTGCTGCAGGACTTCATGTCCTCCCGATCGAGCACCCTCGCTAGCTCCTCTCCCACCACGCGCCGCCGCCGCCTCTTCTCCTCTTCCACTCGCTGCCCTCTCGCTGGCCTGAGCAACGCTCCGCGACCCCGCCCCGAGCAAGGCCGCAGCGCCCCCGCCCCGAGCAACGCCGCGGCGCTGCCGCCTAGACGAGGCGTCCGCGGGCAGGGCTCGAGGCGCGCGGGGCGGCTGGAGGAGGTGCGGGGCCCAGCCGAGGCGTACGTGGGCAGGGCTGGAGCACGGGGCGCCCGGGCCGCGGGGGGCCGAGGCGAGTGCGGGCGGGCGGCGGAGGCGCTGGCAGGCGGGGATATAGCGTCAGCATTCAAGCAGCGTTCACAATGTCCTTAGCGAGCATGCGCTGGGATTTGATGTCTGTTGAAAGAACGAAGGAGTGGAGTTCTTTGGCTCAAGGTGTGCAGATGTCGTAATGATGAGCCAGTTGCATTGGTGCAGACTGTTGTGAAGGATCTAGCAGGGTTTCATAGTATTGAGTATGAAAAAGGTCAGAGCAGTGTATCAGCCCAAGGGATAAAACAACACGGAGTGGATGATTATCTAGAAGCAATGGTTCAAGGAGGAATGAGATCTAATCATGGTCCTTCTGGGCGGGCAGATGAAGCTGAGGAATTCGAAGAATTGATGGAAGCTATGGAGCATGAAGATGTAGCGAACATGGTAGAAGATGAAGATGAGGAGGTCGATGATGAAGATAGTGGAGACGATGAGGAGACTTTGGATCGTCAAATTCCCAGCAGGTGGAACCAAGAATTATTGGGTGAAATGTGTGTGACAGATGAACATGAGTCATCGTGGGAGTTCAGAAGGAATGAGATATAACACGGCACCATGTATCGCAACAAGCTCGAATTGAAGAATGACATTGCTCTTTGGAGTATGTCCACGCAAAGGACATTCTATGTTCAAGTGTCTACCCCTATCCAGTACACCGCAAAGTGCACCATTAATGGTTGTCCTTGTTATGTGCGTGCTTACGTCCCGAAGTACGAAGTGAATTGGATTGTTAGTAGAGTATTTCCTCATAACTGTGTTAGATCCAACGTCCTCGCAGAGCATCGTAACATGACTTTAAGCCTAATTGCAAGATTGATGTTTGCCGAGATAGTGGAGAAGAAGGATATGGATGTTTGCCGAGATAGTGGAGAAGAAGAATATGGAAGCGAAGCATATTCAGGTAGCAATAAAGAACAAGTACCAGTTCTCAATCAACTATGCAAAGGCATGGATGGCTAAACAGAAGGCCATAGAGATGCGATTTGGGAATTTTAAAGATTCATATCACAACCTCCCTTACCTGCTATGGACACTACAAGCCAGGAACGTGGGCACGTACATCGACAATAAGTACACTTTGCATCGGAGTCACCGGGATTTAAAGAGATGAACCAGGCTTTTTTCTCCTTAGGGGCATGCATTGAAGCATTCAACCACTGTCGACTTGTGCTACGCGTTGATGGTACATTCCTAACAGGCAAGTATAAGGGTCAAATCTTGACTGCTATTGGTGTGGACGATAACAACCAAATTCTTCCACTAGCTTTTGCTTTTGTTGAAGGCGAGAACTACGCAAGCTGGCTATGGTTCTTCAGAAGACTGAAGCAAGGTGTAGTAAAAAATCGGCCCAACGTGTGCATACTCCATGATAGGCATCCCGGTATACTGAAGGCTGTGAAGACTCTAACAAACCTCAGAGCGGATGAGCTTAAACCCTGGGTTGATATGCAAAGTCGCTGGTGCATTCGCCATCTAGGGGCAAATTTCTACCGGCAGTTCAGAAACAAGCGTCTTATGAATCTCTTAAAGAGGCTATGCAAGCAAAATCAGCAAAAGAAGTTCGATAAACTGTGGGCTAAGCTTGATGAGTTCATGAAAACGGAGTTAACTCAACAGAGGCAGAAAGCCACGGCAATGCCAGTACCAACAGACGAGCAGGCGAAAGAACTTTGCGCTCTAGCAGGTATTGACCCGCCCGGCGTTAAGAGGAAGAAGGCTGGACAAATCAAGACCTTCTCCTAGTGGATCGAGAATAAGCCGAAGGAGAGATGGTCCTTGCTCTTCAACACTCACGGCGCTAGGTATGGAATCATGACAACCAACCTGGCAGAGGTTTATAATTGGGTACTGCGGGGATAACACGGTTTACCCTTAGTTGCCATCGTGGAGGATATGCTTCATGGGAAAATTAGGTACTTCCAAGAGAGGTACCAGGCAACTGTGTTGCACATGAGAACCTTTACTAAAACTCCTTTCAGCGTGACGGTCATGGAGTACATGGAAGCGAAGATAGCAAAGGGGAAAATGCATACCGTCATAAGAGTTGGCAACATACAACATAGGTATGAAATTCGACTACGGGACAAAATAGGTTTTGGAACTGCAAATGAGGTTCGGACTTTCGAGGTTGATTTTGGGTGCGCAAATATTCTGACTTGTAGGTGCACATGTAACAAGATTCTTCTACACAAGCCATGCTCACATGTGCTTGCCGCGTGTGGCCTAATTGGTATGGACTCTACCTCGTTCATGTCATCGTATTATTTAAAAGAGGCCGTCCTTGCAACATGGAGCGATGAAATAACTGAATTTCATGCCATCGATAACTACACGAAGGTTGAAGAGGATCAGAGGGAATATATACCACACTGGAGCCTACTTCGTCATAACAGGGGGCGGCGTAGAGTTCGTCGAATTCGTAAGGACATGGATGAGTCCGAGGTTGGGGGGCCTACAAGGCAGTGCTTGCATTGTGGTTGTTATGACCATCAGAAGAAACATTGCCCCAAGTTGAAGGACCAAGCTGGAGGTGATCCCACCACAAATCGGTCAGCAACCCCTTCTCCTGGGGCTGGGTGAGGGCGTGGACATCACAGCTTCGCGGAGTGACAAGTAGGCTTGAAGTTGATATATCTAAAATAGTGATTTGTACTCTTCGTATTACGTTTGAACTTTTGTACTATGTGTGAACTTGTTTGTAATAATTGTATTGAATCTTCGTTATGTCCCCAGAGGATTGTACTACATGTGTTGTGTAACTGTAATGTTGGCCTGTAAGGTCATGTCTAAACTGTTTGTAATAATTGTATTGAGTCGTCAATGTGTCCTTACATGTTTGTTTATGCATTTGTGTATTTCATGATCTCCAATATTGCTTCACATATTTATGACATGTTATGCTCGTGCAACAATCATGCAGGTATGACAGACTTCGAGTTGCTCGATGCCCGTGTGGACTGTAAGCACCGAGAAAAGAAGATTGCTGATGGGGAGTTCAGCCCCGTCTTGAGGACCCGGACCCCCCGAGTTACGTTGAGGATTCACCCCGCATGGATTGAAAGGTACGTCAACGCGAGAGGCTATGTAAGCAAATTAGTGTGATGTATAATACGCCTCTACTATTACAGGTTGGAGTGGGCGGGACTACTCTCCCTAGCACGGATGGTGGAGGGCACTGACGAGGACTACCAGCTCCTCGGTGAGGAGAATGAACCTCATCACATGGAGGTCACGTCCAGATATTTTTCTTTCGACATGGCTTTGCTGACGTGCCTTGTTGATCCATGGAGGCCGGAGACCCATACCTTCCACTTTCCGTGGGGTGAGATGGCCCCGACGTTGCAGGACGTGTCTTACTTGCTTGGTCTCCCGATAGCGGGGGAGGCAGTAGGACCATTGGACGCTTCACCTACATGGCGGGCAGATCTCGTATAGCGCTTCACAGGTGTTCGACCGCACGATGAGCCCCTCCAGCCTATTGATGAGCACCAAAAGTACGGCCCGAAGTGGGCATGGTACCGACGGTTTGAGGTACACGCGAACACCTTACCTTGATGATGCAATTATTTACGACATTTGTAATGACATGATCATTTCATGCAACTAGGGAAGCTTGGTTGGCCAGGTTAGCAACTGACGAACCACCAGATCACACGTTTGTTGGAGGTGTACATCTTGTGGCTTTTCGGCTACGTGATGTTCACCAGCTCTCACGGGGACACTGTCGATGCCTGCTACATCGAGATTGCGAGACAGATAGCAGATGCCCACGACCAGAACGATGTCGTGGCCAGGAGTTGGGGATCCGCCGTTCTTTCTTCCACTACGCGCGCACTGTGTGACGCTTGCACGAGGAGTACAACGAAGCCGTCTTTGCTTGGCTGCCCCCTTCTGCTTCAGGTGAGTTGTTTGTACTTGCGTCTGATGAATATTTCACAATATGTTAGCAATGTTAATTATTTTGCAGGTGTGGTCATACGAGCATTTTCCTATAGGGAGATCTTTTGTGAACAATGACGAGCCTTACGGAGTTGACTTGTACCATAACAACCCACTAGGAGGACCTACTACTTCGGTTCTTTGTGGACACGGCGTCGAGTAAGTTCGTGCTTACTTCCATACATTCTTTTGCTATAGCCATTTGACCTTTGCTTGTTACCTTCTCGTCATGTCATGTTACAGCCACAGTTCGCCTCATCACAGCTAAGAAGCTGCTACCTTGCGTTCACGGAGCAATTCGACTTCTTGCCTCACGAGAAGGTCACGTGGGAGCCTTACACCGAGGAGGCTTTGCTACTTCGTGCTCCCCACGGCCTTTCTCCATTGTGCACTAGGGACGAGACATACTGGATGACAAGGAAGAAGGTTGTCTTCAACTTCTTTGTTGAAGATTACGCTGTGCACCCTGTGATGCGACAGTTCGAGCTATACCAGAACGGACCACCGGCACACGTAGTTTGTGTGGAGCGAGGCACTCATGGGTGCGTCTCGTTTACATAGCTATCAGAAAATCAACAACATTACTGACACATTTAATGCATTGCAAATTTGTTTTTCGAAGGTGGAGTCGTAGAGGGGGGTGTGTTAGGGCACAGGAGTGGACACAACTCTTACACCCTTACGTTCAAGCTTGGGGGCAGGCTACGACGGACCGTTGGGAGGAGGCTAGGGCCTTCGACCTTTAGGCCCATCGGGCTTACATGTAGTGGTACGTTGGTCGTACGCGCATTTTTCTTCTACCACGCATGGAGCCTTAGGAGATCTAGCCTGCACAGACCACAGACTTGTACCCACTCGAGAGTGCACGTTTGAGGGCCAATGCGGTATGTAGTAATACGAGTTTCATAAGCGATGTTATCAACTAATCTCGTTTCTAACTACTATCTTACGTGTGTGCAAAGTGAGATGGCACGCACCCTTCACGAGCACATCACGACCGCACTTACGAGCTCGAGTTCTTCACTTAGGACAAGAGAGGACTCCACTGTGTGGTCCCGTGCCGAGGAGTTGTGCCGGAGTTTGCTCGATGCTCTTTCGTGCACAGGGGGTCAAACGTGGCCGATTCGCACGGATGACGTGGAGCACACCTCCCTCGAAGGCCGTCTGCACAGCAGCCTCACCCACCAGGTCCATCACAGGTAGATGGGTCGTCCTGGCAGGCGCCTCAGCAGGAGGTCAGATGGGTCTTTCAGTGGGACATGCCGTCGTGCTCTCAGCGCACACCAACACAGATTTCCTCCATGATTCCAACACCTGGTACGTCTTTATTGCCGCTTCTGTAATAGAGTTTTCTTTTTTTTGCAAGATCATTAACTATTGTCTTGCACAGATTTTGTTGCTATGTCACAGAGGGGAGGAGGATAGGACAGCCCATCCCGATACTACTTGAACACTCAGTTCGACTCCGCTGATAGTTCTGCTCAGGGAGGAGGTTATCTTACTCCCTCGTCACCGCCGCCACCCACGCAGGAGACCCAGCCTAAAGCCGCTCAGCCAGATGAGCCCTTGCTCGGCAGAGGCCACTGTACGATTGTTCGGCGTGGACAATTGACGTACTCGGACTTTCGCAAGAGGCCGCGGAGGGTTGTGCGTCGAGGTCGTGGACACGGAGGCCCAGGAGGATCGGACCAAGGAGACTTGCAGGACTAATTATTTCATCATGTTTCAACCATTTCCTTTTGAATGTTATCCATCTTAGTTCTACTACATTCCGTAGAACACTTAGTTTATTTCATCGAAATCTAGAGCACGAGTACGATACATTGTTATCAGTACACATAGGGTACATGGTACAAGAACATTCGCATGATACAACCATAAAACCGAATAACCTAATAATACAACATAGTAATAACTACTCAGAGCCCTTGGGATATTTTTCCTTCCTCATACGATGAGCGTGAGCTTCCTCTCCTTCTTCCTTCGCGTGACACGTGGTCTCGCGCTTCCTCACCCTTTCAGCTTCACGTGCCTCCGCAGCTCGACGTTCCGCCTCCTTCTTTTCCTTGCGTTGCTCCTCCTGCCAACGCTTTTGCTTCTCCGCCTCCTCCACCTCGTGCATGCGTTGTAGAGTGTAGTCTCGCCTAAAATAAACCTCACGCATGAGTTGTTCTTCATCCTCTTTTGATTGGGTACTGTCCAGCCACTGTATGTAGTAACATATAGTGGGTGGAGACTGCAAGCAAATGAGTGTTAGCATTGTATTACATCGTGTTACGAATGCGGGTGTATGCGAGTTTTACCCTTCGATGTTGTGTGCGTACGGCAACCTTCGCTGGCTCTTCATCGTAGTTAGCACACATGAAGAATCTTCTTCCGAAGGTGTACGATACCTTTTTTGACACCATTAGTTTGCACGGATCTTGACACCAGCAGAGGGGAACCTCGACTCCGTTCGGCACATTAGCAATCAACTTCTCCTTCGGCATGTCGTCCGAACCAGATGAAGCCATTCCTACCATTTTACAATACGGGCATAGTTACTACATCCAAGAAACCAAAAAGAAATTTATGCAAATATTTACCTCACACGAGCCCCGCTGCAGAGATTCCTCTTTCGCCTCGCCTCCCAAACCCTAATGTCCTCTCTCTCCTCGTCGCCACTGCCGGGAGCTTCTTTCTTCTCACCTTGCTCCTGAACCCTCAACCCCTCTCTTCTCTATTTCCCACAATGCCTTCTCTATTCTTTTCGTGTGTGCGTGGAGAGGCAAAGAGAGGTTTCGGGTCCATAAATAGGGCAGTCCTCATGGGCAGACTTAGTCGGCCAGCCGGTGGCCGACTTGTGGCATTTCGGCTAAGCAGTGGCCAACTTGTAGCATTTCGGCCAACCAATGGCCGACTAGGGTTTTCTCGACCAACCAGTGGCCGACTAGTGTTTTCTCGGCCAACCATTCGCCGACTTGCGTCTCCTTTGGCCCGCGGTACGAGGATGTCTCCCGATTAGACCCATTTCGGTGCTGCAGTTGCCGATCAGTGTCTTTTCGGCCATTCGCTAGCCGAGTTGGTGCGTTTTTTTTTAAAAGGGAGTTGGTGCGTTTTTGTGAATATTTCATTACGTCTTGTACAAGTGAGATTTTTTGAAAAAAATAATATTTAAAAAAGGCCTAAACTTCGTACCGCCTTGGAAATGGTGGGTGTGGATGCATATCTAGCCAAGCACCAACCAGAACACTGAGCAAAGATTCCGCTGCGCGCAGGCGAGCAGCTGGCCGCTTGCCAGCGGGTCGAGATTTCCTTCAGTCCGTGTAAGGAACCGTGGACGAAGCTCAGTTACACGCAAATGACAAACATCCAATTGAACACATGCACGGTGATGCTGCATTGCATAACGTCTCTTATCCCGATGTAGAGAAAAACACAGCAGCTATAGCTAAGCTAGAGAGAATCTAGGATTGGTTTTCTTAGCTTAAGGAGATAAAGAATCTAGGATTAGGTAATGCCTAATTATTATTCTAGGTAAGCTAGCTACGCGTGTTAATTTATCGTAGCGGTACTAGTTTCAGTTTGTCCTTTCTTTGTGTGTCTGTTACTGCTTGTGTTCGATCGTGAGCATGAGTTGTATGCACGTACGTAGGACAACCATACGAACCACCGCTCTTGTCCTTCTCCCTCGCTGCTGTAGGTCCTGCCATCAAGTCTTAACTAGCGCTTGCCCCGTAGTCCGTAGTTAAGCAGTACACATGTTCACAGCTAGCTCGATCGATCACTAGTGGTTAGTACTGCTAGTGTGCTTGCAGTACACTTAATTACCTTCGAGAAGGCGACTGAGCTGTGCTGTAAAAAGCTACTCTAACTTATAGGGTAACAAGCAGCAGCAGCCACAATTTCGCATGAAACTTGGGGCGGTTCGCATTTTGCACATGCGTCCAAAGAGATCCGTATAGGAAGGACTGGCCTACTTGAGTTGTGATTGGACTAAGCTGATAGACAACAGCACAGCCCTTTTCACTTTGCGTGTGGTGCAGCACTCCGATGTCTGTAAGTCCATGATAGACTCGACAGAAAAAACAACTGCAGGATCTAACGCAATCTTAAGCGCGATTAATTTGGCCTGACTAAATCGCTCAGAGGAGGCTTTGAAAGGATAAAGTACGATACGATCAAGTCTGGAGAAACGACTTGGGATGTTGTGATCTCTGAAGTTGGAATCTCAGGATGGATGTACAGTATATCGCCCAGCTTTGGTGAAAGAAAATGACACGGCGCGGTAGTACTTCTACTGTCCTGCACTAAAGCACAGGAACCGGCTTTCAAGGGACGTGACATTGATTTGTCCACCAGACACTAGCATTGGTGTAGGGCCTCGCCTCTAGCCCTGTACTACTACGAGCGTAAAGGGAAGAATGAATGAACGGGTCCAGTTTTGTACCATGCATTGGCCCATCAGGAAATTTCGATGTATGATTGCACGGCTGCTTCTCTTTCAGTCTATCGTCCATCCATCCAAATAACTACGGAACTTGTACGACTCCGTCTCTTTCAATCGTATTGCCACTAATAAGTATGTATTTTGTACGATAATACACTAATCCATCAAAATAGTTCCATTGGTCTAGCTTCACCTCTTTCAATTGCTGCATTATCCAACCCGTGCTTTGTGTAACATACATCAAGCTGTCAAGAAAATCTGGAGTTTATGCAGCTTCTCTTCTGATCGTGTCGCCACAGCCTAAATCATCACTCTGTTTCGGTGACGATTTAGGTTGTTGTAAGTGGTGGTAACTTTTTTTTTACGAGGGGAGGAGATTTTTGTTGCTTAGGAAAAGAATTACAATCAGCTAAAATAAACCGTGAAACATAATTCGGCGAGCTCACATTAACTAGGTGAGTACTGAAGAACTTATAGCGAGGCCTGCAGGCTGCAGCCCATTCCACGCTGTTCTCTTGTCCGGGATGTCATGTCTCTATGGGGTGCTTTTGATTTTTGCCATTGTCTAGTGGTGCGTCGGTGTCGAACCGCGAAACAGTGAAGGTAGCTAGAGGACGTTGGTGTCTCGGGGCCAGGCCGGTGTGCCGAGCGCCGGACAGCCATGCCCATCGCAGCTGTCAAAGCTAGGATCAGAAGGTGGTTTAATTTTGTTACAAGCAATTGAGCGACCAATAACACGAATTCGGAGAATCTTTAATTACCAGTTTCTCTTGCATGGCTCGGACGAAGGAAAAGAATCCAATGCAGACTATGAGGGGAACTGCAGCTAGGCTCAATTCCTTCAGCTGTCAAGTTAGGATCAGAAGGTGGTTTTTGTCACAAGCTATACATGGCTTATTTTGGTGCAAGGGACTGGTTTTGAATTATGACCCTTATACCTGATGGATGGATGGTCTGGATACTTCGGAGCCGCTTCGCATATACCTGCAAAAAAAATAAAATTGAACTCGTGCCTTTTGTACAGTGTAGACCGTAGACACAGATTAGGTCTAAGTAACATCAAATTTTACATTTTTTTTATCCTCACAATTTTTTTTTAAAAGAAAGAGAGATGAACATGTTACATGTGGCTCATAGGCTCCCCAGCACTACTACTCCCAATTCCCAGCCCATATATGGAAAGCCCAATTATGTACGGACGCTGCTACTTTGGGCGGGAGGCAAAAAGCTCAATAGCTCATCACCTCACAGCACACCCATCGCCCCCCCAAAAAGAGCGCGAAACATTCGTCTCCCGAAGCGCAGAATCCAGGCCTCCGATCGCAATGGCGCCCGAATCCAATCGAGGCTCTGTCTCGATTGGCAGCTCCCGGAGTCCATTGCCCACGTTGCGGAGTCGCGCGCGCGATCGCGGTCGGGTTCGCAGGCCTAGGGTTTCGAGAATGCTCTGATCCTAGCGTGGAGGTGAGTCCCCGAAGCTCGAAGTTTTCGTGTTGCTATTTATCGCAGTGGATGATTCGGTATTAGACTCGGTGCGAGTTTGAGTGCTGACGCGCTTTGGTTGCCGCGATCGTGAGAGGAATCAGCCTGCGGAGTAGTTCGGAGCGGCTGGATCGGGCAGGATTGGTGCTGAAAATTTCCTGTTCCAGTGATTCAGTTGCCCGAATAGTTCGGATAAGTTTTGGTATTTGTGGTAGGTTAGCTCCAGAAGGCGGAATTTGGTACGTGCACGACAGATGTGCTGATGAGCTGATGTCTCACACCCATTTGTTATGCAGTGGATGGTTGTAAGCATCTTATGGTGTAACTTATATCGTATAAGCAATAACCTACATATGCATTGTACATGTACAGCTTATCCGCTGTCTTGTGGGACTGTCGAAATCTTATGTAGAATTTGTGGCTTGTGGGACAAAGCATAGGAAAAATAGGTATTACTTCTGTCAGGTTGAGATGTGAAATAGTGCACTTACAACCCTTTTCATTCCTTTTTATAGTAATCGAAACTCTAAAGGGAATTTGGCACCAGACACGTATATATATTTATGCTTGATTTCCAGGGCACTTGAATTGAGAATTAAATGTAAGATAATATGATAAAAGATGTTGAGATGTGGTCCTATGGAAAATGTCCCACACCCATTTGTTATGCAGTGGGTGGTTGTAAGCATGTTACTATGTAACTTTATCATAAAAGCAATAGCCTATCTATGCATTGCCCATGAAAATCTTTTCTGCTGTCTTGTGGGACTGTTGAATTCTTATGTAGAACTTATGGTAGCAGTTCTTACTTCTTAGGGTCATTGATTTGTACACATAATCTATGTAAATTGCTTCCAAATCTTATCTGACATGCAGATGTTTATGGTGAAGCATGCAAAAGTCCATAAATTTGAGCACGTTTTGGAAATGTTAGATTTTGAGCTTTTTTGTGTCGACATCATAAGTTTAAAGACTTCATCTTGGGCTAAAATGAATTAGTATGCCCTGGTAAAAATTTGAAACACTATATCTTATATACCCTTTTGCGAGAGGGATAAAAAATTCATGATATGGAATATGGTTCTTCACTTTCCTTACCAAATTCTTTCAACTACGGCCAAAAACGGAGATGCCCAAATTATGATGCTCATGCATGAGCTTACGCATGGACAGTAATCTTTACATTATAAATACAATTTGATTAAGAAACAAGGAACTTTAGTAGCTTCCATACTTGCTTCAAGAGATAGGCTAGGCCATCTTTCCCTGAAATATCTATCCTTTTGCAGATTCAGTTAGTTTGCGTTGTCTCCTCAACAAGAATTAAGTAATCACAGAACTGCTGAACCTTTAGGAGCTTTGGCAATTCTATGACTGTATAGGAATTGCA
Source organism: Stipa capillata (assembly GCA_019208055.1). Classification (NCBI taxonomy): domain Eukaryota; kingdom Viridiplantae; phylum Streptophyta; class Magnoliopsida; order Poales; family Poaceae; genus Stipa; species Stipa capillata. The sequence continues at coordinate 356,130 of JAGXJF010005261.1, forward strand.
TCTTGGTATCCAATGTTAACCTGATTTTACATCCGGTGTCACTAGCAAATTTACTTGTACTGCCATTGAGCTATTATTTGTTCAGCGTATCATTTATGTTTGTATTCTACCCAGAGTTACACAAGAGCACCCCATCTTAAACCTACTTTCAGCCAATTATTCTGTTTTTTTTATTTGCATCCCTGGTTCAATTTGAGAATTCTGGTATGAGTTATATTTCTTGTTTTCTGCTATGATGTTATCTTTTGGTTGGATGAGAACCTTCACCACCTTCACTAGGCTCCCAAGCAAGTTCCTCACTAGGCTCCCAAGCAAGTTGTCAATATATCAAAAAACAAGTTATGCCAGTCATGATTGTTGGTATAAACTTATACTGGCAAATAGCAGCATAGAGCCTGGTGATCATGTATATCAGAATAAGGCTGAAACTGATATACAGACATTTGCACGTGTATTACGAATTGATTTATGATCATAAAAGTTATCTTCTACTCTCCTAGTAATTCCTCTTCCTTACTCTGTTCTCAACCACAATTACATGGGCATGCTTGGAAGATATACGCTTCGTACTCTTTTGGTTGCATGTGTTTACGTGCGCGCGCGCGTGTGTGGTTGGCGGAGAGGTTGTACATTTTTATGCATCCTAAACATAATATCTTGATGTGCATCATAAATATGGGACAGTTTCACCAAATTATGCAAGTGATATATAAGTTGTACATATCGCAATCAAACAGTGCTGTGTACATTTTCATGATACATATATAGGAGGAACATGGTTTAACATTGATCATAACTCTTGTTGGCTTTAATTGTAAGTTTGAGAAAATATAGGCAAAGCTTGCCCACTAAAACACTGATTCTTTAAGTTTTTTTAATTAATTTACACCTGTACTGAAATGTTCTCTTTTTGTGAGTGCGGATTTTTGGTTACCCTTTTGTGGAAATTAATAGTCTTACCTCCTGTTGGTGGTTGCTGATAACTTCATGTTTGCGCTTCCAAATGGCAAAAGCCCTGTTGCTAGTTTCTTTTGTGGCTCATTTGTTCAACAACTTTAAATTTAGTCTATGAAGTTGCCAACTTTTTTGGGGATAGATGCGTTAAATTTGTGTGGGCTAAGACCATGTGCAGTACACAAAGATTTTTTGCAAGCTTGAGAGAAGCATATTAGTGCCCATTACTCCTTTTACAGAATCAATGTAGCCCATGCACACACAATCACATGCATGCGCTCATACTTAGACACGAAGCCGCACACCCCCCACACGTGCACAGTGGCACTAAAACACCAGTCAGGTGCCTTGTTGGATAGAAAAAGAACAAACTTTCTCCATTTTAGTAATCTTCATGCTTCATCAAACCCCACTAACAATGTTCATTGGGTAGTAATATGTGGTTATTTCCATCAAGAATAGTTGCTTAGATGGTCCACCAAATTGCTATTTGGATGTGCAAGTTGCTTCCTGGTGTCTGCTTAGATTCTCCTGCAAAGTTTCAGGAGAAGTGGAGGATATGATGGAAGGCATGGTATATTCCCATGCTTGATAAATTTAGTCCAGGCGGAAACACTGTGAAGATTGTTTTCATAGATAGCTACATTATTTTCAGTTTTTATGCCATAGAATATTTCTTTTGGTGGTATTTTACTATTTTGTTTCATTGCCTGATCTTGTTGTTTATTAGTTTTACTTAAAAGTGATAACAGAAAAATTATGCGATCTCTTGGTAATTCATTAATCAACTGATAGTTCTTCCACTGTGGCATGTTTTTAGTGAATTCTGTTGTTTGTTAGGCATTCTTGTTTCATTGTTTGCGATGTTTCACCTATATTAGCAGTCATTAGTACTAAATGTTGCAGCATCCAGGTGAAAGTTATTAACAAAGTTCAAGTTCAACATCATGATACTTTGTTTTGCTGGTGCAATTTTTTTTTCTGTTTCTATCATTGAGAATTTGCTAATTGTCCTTGCTAGGAGATGTGGACTAACTATTCTTTCTAGAGTTGAGGATTTATTCTTATTACCTTTTTTTGTCAACTTTGAAAGGTTGTATTTTTATTATGCTTGTGGTATTACCTTCCGTTCGGAAATATGTGACGTTTTAGAAAGGCGTGTAGTCAAATTTTTCTAACTTCTAACTTCGACTACTAATAGATTAAAAAATATTTAGATTGGTGAGGTGAAAGTAGTATCGTTAGATTTGTCATGGAAAATATTTTTGATGTACAAATTTTCAAACTTTTTGCTAACATATACATATAAAAGATAATGGTCAAATATGCATATTGAAGATCACGTCAATGTATAAAATGACAACTATTTACGAATGGAGGGAGTAGCATAATTTGTATACTGCTGGATAATGCTTGAGAATCTGCAAATTAGTACGTAAGCAACTTGTGATACTTTTTCATATGGTCATTTCCTTTGTTCTTGTTGGACAGCATCCACACATGGGTTGGGGCAGAGTGTTATGTTGATCAACATAATTGCAACATAGTGTTTGAATTTGCCACTGAGAGGATTATGTTGGTGAAGAATGAATTATGTTCTTAGTGCAAATATTTCTTGTTCAATGTGTAGAGTTATTTCCAAGGTTCTAAATCACGACTATCGTGGTATTGTGAATGGCGGAAGCTGTCATGGAGGCTATCCTACATCGCGGTCCTATTCAAAACATGTCAATTATACCGAATTATGGGTTATGTAAATTACTACATGAATAGAAAAATTTTATAGCAAAATATTGGGCATCATCAGAGTACAAGAAAATTATAATTGCAATTTTTCGTAAATTATTAAATATAAATCTAGAAACAAACAATAGATAAAACTACGTTACTTTTAAATTTTTGAGTTCGAGAAGCATGTGCAAGTGTATTTATTTTCATGGGATTTAAGGATTAGAGGGATAATACATGATGACTAGACGTCGGAGCTCTGGAGTAGTACGTGTTGTTTAATGCATTATATGAAGGTCTTATGCACTACGGAAGTTCAGTTATTTTGCTTACTTAATATGCTACAGCGTATTCTTGAGAGAAAAATATTTTATCCTATAGTTGTTAGTATATATTTGCAGTCGCCTGAAGGTTATGATAGTATCTGGTAGAGTTTACCTCTTCTGTATGTGACACTCTAAATTAAATATTTACTTTTGGCTCAAAAGGTCAACAGTGATGAAAAAAGACTAGAAAGTTTCTCGTGTGTTGTCGTTTTAGATTATTTTAATTTAATTAGACTGTTTCACAGGATAGATTCTCTAGATTTTAAAATGTGCAATTGTATATTTCAAGCAACATGAGCGTGCACCTTTGCCATATTCTAATCGGTTATCAAAACCCAACAGGCAAAAGCAGTGAAAAGGAAATTCTTTCTGCGTTCGTGGTGGCTCTGTGGCTCCTTTGCAGTTTGGATACCCAAAGCTTTCACTTTTCCTAGTGGTTCTGTTCCACATCATTATGATGGATGATATAATATGATTGTGCACTCCTTGCTTGACAAACACAAATTACGCTGATGAGTACTTCGCTGCTGCATCTACCTGTTTTCTCGAAGCAGCCTTGTAGTTTGTACTAAGCTTTTCTTCCCCTGTCCATACTCTTCCTCTTCTTTCACCTGTTTCCTGTACTCTTTATTTCATAGCGCCTCTTTTGACGTTACTTCTTCTAATACAAAATAACAATCACTTTGCTGCGTGCTCGAGAAAAAAAAAGTTTGTACTAAGCTTTTCTATTCTGACTTTCTAATCAGTGAACACAATGGTTCTTTAGTAGGCCTTCTCTTCGTCCTGAAAAACAAACAAATTTCTACATCTTTTAACACAAATGGGCTACATTGGACTACAGTGGAAAGGTGTAAAGAGCGCAACCTATAGGCTACAATTATCTTCTTTGTTTATTATTTATGAGATGGTCTTTCTGGTAAGAACGTATGTATAATTAAAGATTCGAAACTTAATGAAACCAAAAGTTCAATGCATTCACTGCTGTTCCGTTAAAACGTCTTATCTGCAGTATTTAGGCTACAAACTAATGATGCTCCGATCGGGTGATATCACTGAATGTGTAGTTATTTTATGTTGTAAACCTTAAGCAAACATATTCATTTCTCATTGATTAATCTGCACCTTTTTTGCAGCAGTCAAAGGAATCCATTACTTCTTTTTGACTTCAACCATGGAATACTGCCAATGTGCCTTCATTCAATGCATATGTACTTGTCAGAACACAGCTAACAGCCCAATAGAAGCATTCCTTGCCGGTTTCGTGGGACTGCCTTATTGTGATCTTGTGACGATTTGCGGCCTCTGGCCATGGAAGTGTTTTTTCAAATATATCAGACTTATACTGGACACTGTTCATCAAGCATTGAGAGGAAAGAGTGGCAAATGCCCAATCCATGCCCCAAGCACTGACGAGGTCTCAAGCTGTGAGGTATGATTTCTGTCATTGTTAATTGCACAGCTCGCCCTAAATGGTGGTGCTACTATCTCTTGGTAATAATTGTTTGATATTCTGCACCAGTGTGTCGAGCATTGTTTAGGTCTTGTGATGCACTTGGTGTAGTACAGTCAGTACGATTTCATGCCTAGACAAAAACCGAACTTCATTGCAATACCCTTCTTTCAGACATCATAATGGTTGATCAGGATGAGCACATACATGTACGGCTACAAATACACATGTGCACGCACACACTATTAAACATGGGAAGAGCTTCTATACTTCTTCGAAAGAAAAAAAACACATCCTGTAGGCATAGAAGGTTGATTTGCCTTAAGTTTATTCCAACCATTAGCAATCATAGTTGCTTTAGGAGTTTAGAATTGTTTTCCTATTTGTTGTGAAAATATTCAGAAGCACCACTCGCTAAACACCGTAAACATACATTTGGTACAATTGTGCACATCAGTGGTAATATGAATATAATAAGTTATGTCCATTTTAATCCCATAAAATTTGAAACTCGTAACTCGTGAAATCTTTGTACATGTGCCGGCAAAGGAAAATGTAAGTCTGCATCCAGTTTATTCAAACGTGCACTTGCGCACTTCGAAAATATTCTCCAACCATTCATGGATGTAGGACACGTTGTCATATGTGCACCTGCAAAAACTTGTTTACAAAGATGATCATATGTACACTATGCAGAAAAGAGAACTTCATGCCGTATATTTAGCAAAATAAGTCAGTCCTGGTTGTCTTTTTTTGTACAATGCACATATGGTCATTTTGTGCACGACTTTTTTGCAAGTGCGCATGTGCCAAGATCTCTGATATTTATGAAATTCGGGTGATGTTTATCAGTTATACTTATGTGCAAGCCAAAATAGGTGTCGATACACATGTCTGCATAAAACCTACTTTGGGCAAGCAAATATATCTTCCTATTTTATATGTGTTAAAGGGATTGTACTCTTTATTAATGTAAAAGGTAGAACTCCTGCCAACTTATAGTCCAAAGGGCACATATAAAGGATTACAAGGACTCGACCCTAGACTACTATGTAATACCACAGTCACTTCTAACATATACACCAATTTTTGGGTACTACCTTTACGAGAATCATTTTTTATGGTCAACCACACCGACTGTTAATTCTGATTGCATCGTTTCTCACCGTGTGGAGCCCACCTCTGTCCTTCCATGCATGGCTCTAGCCTCTAGGCGCATGCACGTTTTTCACCATGCGGAGCCCACCTACGTCCTCCCATGAATAGCTCTAGGCATATGCACGGCACGCATATGTGTTTTATTGAATTGTGGTCATGTGCTACGCTCCAAATTCTCAATTTTTTCTTTTTCTATTTTTGAAGCCCAAACTCTTACATTTACGTACATAGACTAATTAGCAAAATTTTTCTATGTAATAAAAAAAATCAGATTTTGAAAATCATACAACGAGGTAGACGAGCTAAGTTGATTTTTTAGGCTCATGATCACATGATTAATTCTTAATTATATTTTTACATTTATTTTTTTGGTTAATTTTCTGAAGTTTGAACTAATAGTTCAATCTGACATAAAAGTTTTTTCAAGTCGCAAGCTTAGAATTTTGAGTAGAAAGCTTGTGGCATTGTCCATATAGAATTAAGGCTCGTACGTAATAGTAGTCGAAAGCTTGTAGTGTTTGAATAGAAAGTTTATAGTATTATCTAGGTAGAAAGCACGTAGTGACATAGTTAAAAGCTCATAGTGCTCGAGTAGAAAGCTGATCTTATCATCCTAGTAGAAACAACGCTTGTAGTAATATCCGAGTGGAAAGTGACTAGTTGAAAGCTCGTAGTGTTCAAGTGAAAAGTTGATAGTAATATCCGCGTAAAAAGCGGATAGTGTCCAAGTTGAAAGCCCGTAGTATTCGAGTAAAAAACTTATAGTACTATAAGTAGAAAACTCACAATATTGTTCGAGTAGAAAATTTATAGCGTATTGGTTTTGCCCGAATAGAAGCACGTGTGCATAGTTCGTGGTGAATGTTTCTACTTTCTACTGCTAGTACAAGAGCGAAGCAACTACTGAAAAGTAATTGATGCATATATGCTGAGGGACAATAGATAGTGAGAGACGTTAATTTGTGTTAGTGAAAAAGGGAAATCAGATATAGTATCTTGCAGACTATTTGTTTATTATGATGCAAGCCGAAGAGGCGAACTTGATCACGCATGGGATGGGCTATGCACAAAATAGAAAAAATCGGATAGCTGTTCAAACACAGCACCTGGACTGTCCAAATCAACCGTGCTGAACAGGCCAAGCGGTTATTGACCACAAATTACCGTCCCTTTAACCAAACCACGGCCCCCGCCCCCGGCCCTCCTCAAACTCAAGGCAGATGAAATGCCTTGAGTTTGAAAGGGACGACTCTTAAAAAGAGATAACTAGCAGATTTCGACGGACTTGAAGAGAATAGCTAGATAGACTGAAAGCAGCGATAGATAACACTTCTCCTCTAAATACCAAAGCGGCAAGACATTATTACATTAACGACCCCTTGTACCGCACTCCACTCCAGCCTGAATAGACGCGCGGCAGTTTGGTCCATCCATCGGTCGGCATTGAATCTTCAGGCAATCACGAAGTAACATGCACGCAGCCACTGTTGAGTACCTCATTGCTTTGGAGGGAAGGATGGTTGTGTCAGATCGACATGGCCATCGCACTAGTGGATTCCAAAACTCTCTAGGGCTCTTAGAAAAGAAACATAATGTACACTGGTCCTTGCCACTACTTGCGCCACGATTCTTCTGTTGTTTCAACCTTGACCTCTCATTGGAGGGATATACTTCTCTAGGTCACATCCTGTAGCACTAACCGTAAGAATGCCGGTTCCGAGACTTAGATCCATGGCGGGAGGGACTGTATACTCTTACCGAAAATGTACGTTCAAGCTATTCATTCACTAAAATAAAGGCAATAGCATTCTTGGAGTGCCGTGACTGCAAGAATCCTGAAAAGCCATGGTTCAAGAGATTGCAATGTACGGTAGTGGGGATTGCAATGTACGGTAGTTGGAATCCAGGAGGAAGTATACTGGAAGAATGGCAGGCACGGGCTACGTCCCAGGATCCTCCATCATTGGAAGATGAATCCTTGTAATATATGCTGAGTGTGCAGCAGCAGTCATTTGGATCTGATTGGCACCAGACAGGCTGCTGCTCTTGTCTAGGGCACAGAAGGCCACAATTTGCTTGCACCCACTGAGGAAGCTTTCCGGTCCCCACAGCAGGTGGGTGTTTGGTTTGCCAGCAAGAAATCCAGGTTTTCTGAGAGCTGTATGATGTATGTAGTTCCCTTGGTAACTCTAGCAATATAGCAAATATGTGTGTGGTCTGCGTATCAGTAAGAGGTGAATAATAAACCCGTTCTGATTGCTACTTGCTACGTTGCTGCAGAGATCTCAGCACACCAGTTCTGCCCCCATAAGAAGTGCTGCATCATTTTTTTTAATTCCTGCTGCACATCTGGCTTTTTTTGCCCCTGTTAACTCCCCAACTGGTGTTACCCGCCGCCCATGTTGCCTCAACTCCAATTACTGAGCTGGGTACGCTGCGAGATGCAAAGCAAGTTAGCAAACGGTTAATGCGTTAAGAAGTTGAGGGCATCCTTTTTTTAATGGAATTATGGACTTGCTTGAAATATTCATCCCTGCATATTGGCAAATTTAGGTCCATTTCGGTAGAATTTGGGATCAATTTAAGTGCAATGCCAATGCTGTGTATCCTTCTTTGTTTGTTTGGAGTTGACCTTTGAAACTATTAGGCCCTACCATGGAGTGATGTTGGGGACGGCACTATTTTTGTGTAGGGATCTTCTGAATGCAAAAAGGAAATTGGGTACAACACTTGGTCAGTGTGTACAGAGGTCATTTGTCAGGTGCAGTGCCGATGGGTTCAACATGAAGTGCTGACGGCTGGCAACTGTTGAGGTCTAATAATTCCTCTGAATAGGCACTGCGTTAGAAGCAAGATGCTCCATGAACAATCATTGGGAAAGTTAAACTCCAAAATTTCCGATTTGCCGAGGCCCTACCAATTAGTGTCCCAATTCAAAAAACTTCCTAAATCATTATTTGCTGGGAATTTCCATGGTGCTAGACACTGATGGAGCTATTTGCTCCAGAAGCTGATGGAAGTTTATGGTTCATGGATACTTCAAGGAGATCTTTTGCAGGTGAACAATCTTATTATCCTAGGAGCTTTAAGAGTATCACATGCCTCAGCAGTTCGGCGGCGAATGCTGCCCCCCCCCCTCCCAACAACGTGGCGCGCCCCCCCTCCCAACAACGCTGCCCCCCCCCTCCCCTCCCAACAACGCTGCCCAGGCAGCAATCGGAGCACCGGGAGGCGAGGGCACCCTGCCGCTCGCGCGGGCGAGCGGGCGGCGGGGGCGAGGGAGGAAGAAGCCGGGGGAGCGGGACCGCTGCCGGCGGAGCTAGATGGCGGCGGGGGCCGGAGCTAGCGGCCGGGGCAAGGGAGGAAGAGGGCAGGGGAGCGGCCTGGGTGCCGGCGGATCTGGATGGCGGCGGGGCGGGCGCTGGCAGCCGCGGCGGGGGAGGAAGAGGAAGGGGGAGCGGGGGAGGAAGAGGGCGGGCGCTGGGGGCGGGAGCGGGCTGGCTACCGGCAGGGCAGGGCGGGCGACGTCGATTCGGGCGGAGAGAAAGAGGACAGAGGACTCGCGCGGGATGGAAAGACAGAGGACCATCGGGCGGAGAGAAAGAGGACAGAGGATAGAGGACCAAGCGACTTTTCAACGCACGAATCTTATAGCAGATCAAACGACAACGGTTGGGTGCGTAGCTACCACCATGAGTAGCAAATCCACTCTCTTCATAACATAGTAGTAACCTGAAGTTACATTTTAACTTGTAGGCTCCTGAGAATTATTCCTTTTGAACTGCATTACTGAATTTGCTCATTCCTGGGGCACTCGATAGGGGAGAATCAATCATGGCACGCGAGGTTACCTATTTCAGTTACTTTAGCTAATATATAAATCTAGCTAACTTAGCTTTTACAATTTAATTAGCAGCTACGTACTTAATTCCTCTTGTCATGAAGAAAGTGTCAGCTCATCATACTGGATCTGCTCCATGAGGATTGCGCGTCATGTACAATTCAGTGATTAAACTATGCCACTACTAATAAGTTCTAATGTCCTATGCCTGCTCTCTTTTACTCAGGCCTTGCCACACGTCCGCTGAGTGTCTAAGTTACATTTTATACTATCTTTGAATGGGTGTAGTTGATCTGGCTGAAATCATCATGGGAGGTATACTGGGCAAAAGAACTAGCTAAGCTAGGGCATGCATTCATAGCTGGGCACAGAAATATATCTATAGAAGACAGCCATGCACCCTCAGAACTTCCTCTCTACTTTGTTTCATCCTTTTTCCTCCTCTCTTCTAAACTTATCTAACAAAGAGGAGTCCGACTATATTAGGCACCAACACCTTCAAAAGAACGAGTATTCTTATCTGCCATTCACATCTGCACCAATTCTTCTTGAGATATCTCCTCTTTCATCTTTTCTCAGTGGTGCATGCATTCATGTACACAAGAGTTGAGATCCAAGCAAACACAGCCATATACTACTAGCTAGATCAAGGAAACACCATTAGAAGCCTACTACGTGCATGGACCGTTGGAGTGAAAGTGAGGGCAAGAGAGCCCATGATCCTGGCTTCCAAACCTATTTCAGCCAAAACTGCCAACAAGCTGTTGAAGATTTCCGCAAGGAGAGGAGCGCAGATACTGTTGTTGCTCGTTCGGAGCGATGTATCTGGGTTCCCGGGCCAATTGTCGTGGGTGCAGGACCATCAGGGCTTGCCGTCGCTGCATGTCTCAAGGAGAAGGGATTCGACAGCCTTATTCTCGAGCGCTCCAACTGCATAGCTTCCCTGTGGCAGCTCAAAACATATGACCGTCTGAGCCTTCATCTTCCACGGGAGTTCTGTGAGCTTCCTCTCATGCCTTTCCCTGCCGACTATCCTATTTATCCCTCAAAGCAGCTGTTTGTAGCGTACCTGGAGAAGTATGCTGCAAGGTTCGGCATCTGTCCCAAGTACAACCACACGGTGGTGTGTGCGGAGTACGATGAGAAGCTTCTGTTATGGCGGGTGAGGACGCAAGCCACCGGCAGAATGGGAGAGGAGGTGGAATATATGTCTCGGTGGTTGGTTGTGGCGACTGGCGAGAACGCTGAGGTTGTGCAGCCAGAGATTGATGGCCTAAAAGAATTCGAGGGAACGGTTATGCACACTAGTGCATATAAAACTGGCAGCGCATTCACTGGGAAGCGTGTTCTTGTTGTTGGGTGCGGAAATTCAGGCATGGAAGTGTGCCTAGATCTCTGCAACAACAATGCACAGCCTCATATTGTAGTAAGAGATGCTGTACGTGACTTTCTTCTTCGCTATCGTTATTATTTTGACAATGTTATTATGTTATTATGTTATTATACTGCAAAACTATATTCTGTAGTGTTTCCTACTCTTTAACCTATGGGAAGAGATAGACCTAGAATGTAATGACAGGAGGGGGAGGTGTGCCCCCCTGGAAAACATTTTTAGGTTATACTTGTTGAGGTGCCAGTTCGCCTACGGCGGATGTCAGCGGCTTGAGTGTGCTTATAGGATCATCAACTTAAGGAAGGCCTAGTGTCTGGAATCATTAGTGTGCATCAACATCAGGAGTTTTCAAGACCAAGTTGGTTCTTGCAACTGTAGTACATTTGGCATTTTTTGGGGGGAAGTTGAGGGTTAAGATCAAGCTGTCACCTGAGGAAAGAGGGCGATTCTTGAAACGGAAGGCTTCTCTATCTGCTGCCTATTCGTCTGAGTTTTTTCATTCTCGGGATTCGTTCCCACGCGTGTGTACTTGCAGCTTTTCTGGCCATCTCAGTGTCTTTCATGTACACGTTCTTTTGGTTCTTTGATCAGTTTTCTGCTAATAGTTTTCTTGCCCCAAGGATAGTGCAAAGAGCTTTCTCGTCTATACTTCATGGAAAAACTATGATATGCACACATTAGCCATGGGTCCCCATCACCACCACGAGAGCATAGCATAAGTCTGTCACTTAGAAAGAAACATTAACAAATTGACTTGAGAACCTACCTTTCATGAGTAGTTGCATTCCTTTCTCACAGCTCTTTCAGCTTTGGAAGAGCTTAGTGAGATTTAAAAAAATGCAAGCTGGGTTTGCATACTATACTATGTTGGAGATAAGGGAATAAGTTTGGTCCAGGGTGTGTGTTTCAAATGGGTCATGTTGCTTCTTGTAGCATACAGAAAGCAGTCTTCGGAAAAGAAATTTTGTGCTGATTAATTTTATGATTCAATCATTAGTCCAAATGTTGCATTGCCTTCTGCGAGCGCTAGCTAAGATTTTCTTAATCATTGGCAGGTACACATCTTGCCCAGGGAGATGCTGGGTCAGTCCACCTTTGGTCTGTCAATGTGGCTGCTCAAGTGGTTCCCAGTCCACGTGGTGGACTGGTTTCTACTGTTTATGACACGGACCATGCTTGGGGATACTGCTCGGCTTGGGCTAAGGCGGCCTGCCATCGGTCCTCTCGAGCTCAAGTCACTCTCAGGGAAGACCCCAGTTCTTGATGTTGGCACATTCGCAAAGATTAGGTCTGGTGATATCAAGGTCTGTTTCACATCACTAAAGTACAAAGCAGCACGAAAGTGATTGTTTGAGGGACTCCATCGATTATTCTCTGCCTTGATTTAAGTACTGAGCTATTATTTTTCCCATTGGTTGAACTGTGCAGGTGCGACCGGACATAAAACAGATATCAGGACGACAGGTAGAGTTTATGGACACACGGTCGGAGGAGTTTGATGCCATTGTGCTGGCCACTGGCTACAAGAGCAACGTCCCCTTCTGGTTAAAGGTACAATACATTTTTACAGCGTTTACAGCGGCATGTCTAATATATTATCTGACAATGAAACCGCTGGAAAATTCTCAAAATTAATTTAGATCACAATTGGATGAAAAGGTTATGAAGCCTCTGTAATATTGACTGTAGCTGTGCTATGTCAGTTTATACATTAGTAGGTAGTAAGTAAGTTGGTAAACTTATGATCGTCAGCGTCCTGATCTACAAATCGTGTTTTGCTTTGGAATGGGCAGGACCGGGAGTTATTTTCCGAGAAAGATGGCTTGCCAAGAAAAGCATTTCCAAACGGGTGGAAGGGCGATAATGGGCTCTACTCGGTCGGATTCACCCGACGGGGCCTGATGGGAACCTCGGTCGATGCGAGGAGGATTGCTCATGACATCGAGCAGCAGTTGAATGCCGAAGGGAAGCATCCGGACATGTTGCTCTAGCTCCCGTCGCTGTTGTTTGCCGCGGTCACGGGGAAAGCGTGCCATGATCTCAAGTTTGTGAATATATGTGTAGGTTTGGCGAGAATGATATACCGTATTTGCCGACTTCAACGGTGCGCTTGAAGCGACAAAAGGGTGTAATGCATGTACTGCATGCTGGGTTAATGCTTGCCTTTTAGTGCTTGTATAGGGTATTGTATTGTCAATTTTTTTGTGTGTTGCTTTTGATGACTAACCATCGATCCTATAGGCAGCTCTGTATCATCCTCGGAGGGGTAATATTGAAGTGCCCTTGTTCGACAATCAGGCTCTGTTTGGCCTCGACTGATCAATGAACCTAAATTGGTTTTTCTATGCATTGTTTTCATCAAACCTACCAACAAGCAACTGAAAGTTCCAGAAATTGGTACTCAAAACAAGATTCGCTCGAATATATTTTGGTATTTCGGCCGGTGGTTAACGTGTGTTATGCTACACTCGTACAATTGCTTTGCTCCATCATCAAGTTCACTTTCGGCAATGAACTTTTGGATGCTTGAGAGGTCCCTTCTATATCCTACGGCTAGGCCCGAATAAAGGACAAGATCGGCTACCTACTGGGTATCCGTTTTCCTTTTGGTAGAGATGCACGAAAATTTTGGTTGCTGGGCAGCCATTCCGCGTCTCATAGGCAAAATGGCAGCAACGGAGTCGGCAGAGGATATGAGGTCCCACAAAAGTCACTTGGGCGGACGAGGTAATTCTTGGTACTGCAAAGACAAGAGGAATATTCCAGGGATTTCATTTCGCTGTGGACAAGACAGCCTGCAGCACGTACGTACTGTTGTTCTTGAATTCTTCCTGTACAGCACGTACGTACTGTTCTTGAATTCTTCCTGTAACCTTTTCCTTTTGGTCTTGTTCATCTTGATCAAGGTACTATATATCACTCTGCATCAGAAAACACATCATGCATTAATCTGTACGTTGGACAAATTTAACCAGACATGGAACACATTTTTATTCCGTTACATAATTTTGCTTAAGGGTGGCACCAGCCAATAAACATCTCATCAGATAAAATGTTTTTATAATATAGGAGTATAATCCAAAACTTTAACTACAGAAATTGATACACACGCGTCAAGCAACAAGGAGCATCTGGGGAGATCTAAATAGGAAAGAAGATAAGCAGCTGTACAGATCGTCAGATCTATGGAGTCGCGAAGACTAAAGAAAAGAGTTGTTTCATGATAATGACAAGTACAGGGAAATCACATGCATCTGATTCATGGATTACTTCCCTCCAAGAACGGTGGCTCCACTTCGGTGTTACTTCCTCCATCTATAAATGTAAGACGCACATGTTTCTTAAAATTTATTTTCGATCAAGAATATGTTCAGTAATATGTGAATTACATGAACAAAATTGATGCCATTGAAAAATAAGGGACGTTGCGATCAAGCCGCATGCAGTAGGCTTAATTGGACGAACATCGATACACACGCCACATCGTGAGGCCTGGCCCGTCATAGGAATTAAGCGAACGAAACGTACTTGCGTCGTCGTAGCCCGCGACTTTCGCCTGAGAGAACATACAAGCCGGTGCAGATGATGGCGACTCACCCCAGTTCTTCCACAGCGGCCGAAGTGCCGAACTCGATGGGACCGTATCGAACGGCAGTACGTGCGTTAGCTTCCAACCTAACAGGACCGCGCCACCGCGGCAGATCCGTTCTCTCAGATGGCATGCCACGGCAGCCGTTTAATTACTCTACTGCAGTTGGGTTGGATTAAACAAGGCAAGAAAAGGCTCGCGCCGAGACCCACCGAAAAGGAGTGGACGCGCGCGCGGGAGCCCGGCACGGCGCGGCAGCACATGCCGAGCAAACTGCGAAAAGCTCACGCCGAACAGAGCGAAACCCAAGGCGCGGGCACATGCGAGCGTGCATGCATTGCATATGCATAGCAGCTGCTGGGATGGGCGCAAAAGTGCGGCGCCGGCCCGGCCCTCACCGATCGATCTTATGGCTATCTATCTTCCCCAGCTAGCCTCTCCCCTTCCTCCCCTAGCTAGCTCCTCTCGTACGTGCATGCGTTTCTTCAGCATTGCCGCTCGCGTCGCACGCATCTCCCAGGTCCTTGGAAGGCAAAGGCATGCCTCTTCGAGGTCTTACTTTCCGGCCGCGGAACCCTTGGTCCTGCCCTCCTGGGAAAGCACGCAATTTGATCGGTTCTTCACCTTTGATTCTCTTGCTCCTCTCCGTGGCTCGGTAAAACATTCGGTATGATTAGAAACAGTAGCAGTTTCGTGTGCCTAGCTACTTAGGTACCGGTGAACGAACGGTTCACGAGAAATAGTAGAGCTGAGTGCGCGCTCCAGGGATTTCCTGAAAGACAGAGCCCCTGAGTGACACCAAGTGGAAACACTTGGTGCCATTTGCCGTTTGGCTAGGGTATATGCACAGCAGATTCTTGCAGTCATGTCAAAGGATAGCTAGTGCATGCGCACTAGTGATCGGTTCTGGCTGCCCATTGCCTGCGTCTTTTGTGGCTGAAAAGGTGAGTGTTACCATAAATGATCAAAGTGGTGAAAAAGACAACATTAGCTAGTTAAACGAGTTGCCTGTGCTAATCGACGATCTAGGCCGCGCCTAGCCTTTTTGCATCTCGGCCCAATCACCTCTCGGGAGTCTGGAGTAGTAGTGTTTGGCAAGTGCTCTTTGCTCGGCTTAGGCTAGTACGTGCATGGAAGGATGCCCGCCCCTCGGGTTCCTCGGAAGGCTAACCTCTCGTCTCCTCCTCCTGGGGCACACCCAGTGGTTGTGCTAGTGTTGGCATCAACTAATGTGCTTAGTTGATGCCATTGATGCCATTGAAAAATATGAAGACTTTGCATGCTTGCATCCACTACCACTAGTATGGAGTATATATACGAGTAGTAGTTAGCGTAGTAGTACTGCCTCCACCAGGTGGCCAATAGTGGTTGACGAGTCGGTCGTTGCCTTTATTCCTAACTGAGGCAGGCGTGAATGACAGGAATCTAGAGATTCATGGAAATGATAGGAGCTGATTAATCAGCAAGTTTACAGTGTGCATGGCGAATCATGTCGCGTCATGCTCATGCACCGTGCTTACATCCTTGCTTCCGTACTTAGCGAGAGTAACTATACAAGTATACTAGCTAGTGGTCCTGGCACCTGCATGTGGACCATTTTTAATCAAAATTACTTAAATATTTATTATGTCAAAAATACATAAATATTCATTATGTCAAAGATACATACTCCCTCCATCCGGCTATAAGCTTCCCGGGGTGTCAAGCCATCTCAAGTGTTATCATTCTCTCCTACGGAGTTAAGTCCTATTATCCTCCCCTCCAGGGTCACGTGCTATCGACTTTACCCACTAGGCCGAGTGTCACCACGATTACTGCCGTCGTATGCCACACATTAACGCTAGCATGCGTCGCTCATTTAACATCATCGTACGCCCTATCATGCACTAAGCGCTAGTCGTCATTGCGTGACCGAAGGTCACTGCCATCGAGCAACCAAGTGTTTATCGCCATTGCGCGACCGGATGTCACTGCCATTAAGTAACTAAATGTTTATCGCCATCACGCGACTTAATGTTTGATACCACCATACGTTGAGTGTGTCATCATCGCATGACTAACTGATTGTTGCCATTATGCGGATAAATATTTGCCACCGTCACATGTCGAGCAATGGCTGCCATCATACACTGGCTTATCAGAAGAAGAGCCCACTGCATCCTCGTGCACTAAACTTTTCTAATGGGAGACAGGGTACTTCTTGCCTCGCAACATCCTAGTGACATCAGCATTTCAACAACCCATGTGGGAACGCCTTACCAAAATATGCCTAAGTCATGCAAAAAAAAATGTAACTTCCACATAAGTTGCAGGTAATGAACTCCGTATCATCATGGCAAAGGGATCCCCCGGAAATGGCACCGAGCATCTGGCTTCAATGCACATGGCCCCCCGACGTCAAATGCGCCAAGCAGTGTCAGCATGCCACTCGACTTCAACATGGTCCGCTTGGTGTCAACAAGTTTTGCCTAGCATCGACATGCGGCAAGCAGCGTCGGCATACCACTCGACGTCAACATGGTCTTCCTAGCATCGGTAAGTTCTGCCTAGCGTCGACATGCACCATACGGCATCAGCGTCCGCTCGACATCAACATGGTCCTCCCGTCATTGACATGCACCACACAATGTCAGTGTGCCGCTTGATATCAGCTCACTACCAGGCATCGAGATACACCACTCAGCGTCCACACGCCAGTCGACGGCAGCACACCGCCCGACGTCGATGTGCGCCAAGCATCGTCAACGTGCCACTCAACATCAACATGGCCTGCCTGGTGTCGACAAGTTCTGCCCGGCGTCGACATGCACCACATGGCGTCAACGGAATGCTCGGCGTCAACATGGCCACCCGTCATTGATATGCGCCACACAATGTCAGCGTGTCGCTCGGCATCAACTCACCGCCAAGCGTCGATATACGCCACTCGGCGGCAACACGCCGCCCGGCGTCGAGATACGCCAAGCAGCATCAACGTGCCACTCGACATCAACAAGTTCCGCCCGGTGTTGACATGCACCACACGGCGTCAGCGTGCCACTTAGTGTCAACTTGGTCCACCTTGTGTTGATACGCGCCACTCAGCATCGACATGGTCCACTTGGCATCAAAGGTCTGCTTGGCATTGACATGTTTCGCCTGGCATCAACATGCACCACTCGGCCCCACGAGGCTAGCTGGAGGGTATCGAGCCGGAAGCTGCCTATGACGGTTGATGAAGGAAGACCACACCAATAGGCAAGATATGCTCCTCACCCCCAGCACTGCCAGGCACGACCACACGAGCCACACATGTCTAGTGGTAGTAGGCGAAGGAGCTCCCCAGCCGGCATGTCGCTGGTACGGTAAGAAGGCCGTGGCTCACTTGGGAGGAGCCAGACGAGTGGCGACGGTGCGAGGGCAGCACACGCGGGTTAAGCCTTCCCCCCCTCCGAGCGCGCCCTAATATCCAGCTAGGCTGCGGCCTAGGGTAACCTGCGGGTGAGAGCGCGGCTTAGGCCAGCGCAAGGCTCAAACGGTGGCCAGGCAGGTCGCGAGAGGCGCCAACCCAAGATGAAAAAGAGAAAGAAAAAAGAAAAGGGAAATAAAAGAAAAGAGGAAGAAGAGAAGAAAACGGGGGTAGACTCCACGCCACAGAGAATAATGCGCTCCTTTGTCACGTAGATATCGTCGGTTCGGTCCGCGCAGCAACCCTTCAAGGATCAGTGCGCTGGCCCGAATTGGCGGTGCCCTACCGCCCCGACCTGCGAGGGGCTACTATTGAAGGGATATCTACGCACTACCCCTAAACCTACAACGTATTGCTAATTGATGTCTAAATAGTTTAAAGACCCCCTGTTGATGTTTTGTACCCTAAAATGGTAAACTTATACATTCTTCACATCTATCCCACCTCCACCCCTATAAATAGAGCCCTAATGGCAAGGAGAGTGAGACCTATTTTTCTCATTTCTCATTTACAAACCCTAATTTGGGACAGAAATACAAACGGACTCGCGAGACCTAGTTTCACTCGCCACCTTCTCCCTCGAGTCCCTACGCACACCCTCATAGGTTTGCGTAATGGAACAGAAATGCCTCTCTCTCATTGTCTAGACTCATACCTACGACAATTTATTAAACTAATAAAACTACAATGTGTGAACATACTTATACCCTACATGCATAGACATTTGCACTTAGGCTCATTTTGTGGGTGTTAAACTACGATGTGTTGAATTATTTAATACTAAGTTACTGTGCAACAGTAGCCAAGGTTATAATATAACTAGTTCCTAAAATACCATAATAAAAATACTAACTTACTACAATGTTTATGTTTTAATGTTAGTCAAGACACGAATTTTAAACTTATTTTCTATAAACTATTTTAAAAATAGATAAACAAACAATACAACACGTAAAAACGGATCATCAAATAATTATCAAAATCCATCGTATTCTAACGTCTGCAGCCTAGCTTAGTACAGAGGACATGTCGTATTCGTACCACAGTTTAGTAATGATACATGTGGAAGGACTATGTGAACTTAAGGGTGTTGATCTACTTGAATGGATCTAAGTAATCCGATCTTTCAATCTGAATGTCAGTTCGAAGGATGGAAAGTTAATAATTTCGAGGTTAGGAAGACGGGTTAGATTAATATATTTTTTGAATAATATAACACAACCATCTAATTATTTTTAAAGTATTTTAATATAGATATAGAGTGTAGATAACATAATAACTATACTCTTAATATCCTCAATAGACAAGTATTTTGAACGGAGTATCCCGTGGTTGAGGACAAATATAATGAGACAGAGAGAGTATGCAGTCTATCAGCAAAAAAGATCAGATCCTCGTTAGAGGCGGTAGCTATGTGTTGGTCTATTTAGCTACGTCGTATGTAACGATATAATTTTTGACGAGAAATTTTTCCTTACTAAGATCTTGGGCGCTTTTGCATAAGTTGCAGTTCAAGGAAACCATGTATAGAGGGAGCAAACAACCGGAGGACTTGGTGATATAGCTCTTTGCTACTTGCAGTTGGCGCACCTGAAGGCATTGGGCAATGGCGGTCCTCTGGCCACCCGAATTTTTTTATCATTCTATTTTGATTCGGATGTTCGTCATTGGACGGTTTTTTATTATTTACCAAACACTGTAATAACTGAATGATGTTGGGTTATTTGTGACCGTTTGATATAGAAATCGAGAGATCAATAAAATCTTTATTTAAAAAAAAACTGGTATGGTGTTGAGCTGTGTACATCCTTTTACTGTAGAGGCCTAGAAACTAATAAAATCTTCCATTTAAAAAGATCAGCAAAAGAGAGAAAGGAAAATCTGCGAAGCGAGGATGTGGACGGGAGTCCGGAGAGGCGACAGTCCTATACGGGCCGGAAGCTAGAGAAACCACACAATCATATGCCTCCTTAAACTAGGTCCAAATAGCTATCCGGCTCCTGCCGAAGATTGGCCGCATGCGCGGCCTCAGGTTGCCTTTCCAACTCAAGCCCAAAAACGTGCATCTGCCACCTCTCGCCGACGCTGCGCGAGGCCTGTAGCCACAGGCCAAGTGTACGCATCCCCATGGCTTCCACCTGCACGCACGTACCGTCCTAGCTGCGAGCAACTGATTAGAGAGTACACAACCATGGACCGATGGACGCAAGAAGGCACATCCACGTAGATCCAGCGCGTCGCATCTGCAGCATGAGCGCCGAAGTCACGTCTCCGAGCCATGTGACCGGCGTCGATCGCCCGGTGCCAAAAAATTAATTCCAACCCCGGCCGGCTCTGTCGTGCATTCGTGCGTACTCACCAACTCAGTGAAAATTTCCAAATTAAAAATAACTCAGCGAGAGATACTCATACACGTACACGCACGCATTCAACGCAATCGCAGCAAGTGGAGCTTGCTGTGTATTTCGATCAGCATTGTGCATAGTATCAACACATGTATGGGGCTGGGGCACTTTAACATGCCCATGAGGTCAATGATGATCAAGCTGCGTGCGCGATAGTGGCAGCTGATACGTGGGCTCAGCTCTGCTGCTCCACAATGTGTGCCAGCTCTCCACCGGGCATAGGCCCAAACTCCATAAATATGGAGGGCTCCATGTGTTCAAGGACGCGTGTCTCCGAAAGGGTAGCGCGCGTCGTACTCTTTTGTCTTTTTCCTCTAAGCAAATCATGCTCCTAGTGCCATGTATACTCCATGAACAGTGTTAGAGACTCGCTCAGCAGATCCCATGATCTTTGTGTGTGGTGTACGACGATTTAGGTATGATTACCGGGATACTCTGCTTACTAAATTAGTCGTGCCGGTTTTGCATATATGCTTGTTTCCAAGTCAGACGGTGATTTATCTAACGAAAATTAGGTATTTATATATTACAAATTGTATGTAATTTTAAATTTAAAAATATACAACTAAACAGTATAACTAGGCAGTTGAACACTTCCAACAACAGATCTTGAATTTTCTTATTAGAGGTGCCATACTTTACACACGCAATTCAATTGTCACGTACGGACATCACAAATCCAACATATTCAATTGTCAAAATTAGAACACAAATGGTTTAATATGGTCACATAGCATCAGAATAGGTTCAAATAGGTATTAGTCAGTTGAACAACTCGGTCGAGACATAAATAATATATGGTCTCAAAGAAGTTATATTTCTTTAGAGGGTGTCCATGACACTCCACTAGATTTGTTCATACACACTTATACATCTAAAGTTGTACATAATTATGTAACTTCATAATGTAATTTAAAATATATATTTCTAGACAACTTGAGAATAACAAACTCATTAAATTAATATGTCCTATTCAAGAATAGCATACTCACGGTGCCCGTACGTAATTATTCCTACAGACACGAGGGGGTTGGAAGTGAGCGGTGCTGACGAGGACATCTCACAGCTGCACAGCTGCGCACCTAGCTAATCTAAAGCCCCGAGCTTACTTCGCAGGCCGATCGGTGGATGTTGGATGAGTCGTCGTCGTAGAGCTATAGCGTGCGGCCGTGCGTGGTTGTCGTCGAGCCACCCGGTGCCGTTGCTTTTCCCTTTTCCGGCATGATGAGTTTCCATCCATCGGTCGCGATACAATACGCGCGCGGTGGGGATCCGGCACCCAAAACTCCACGTCCAGAAACAAAACGTCATCGACTTAGTAGTGCAGCTAGTATCCATCACCTATCGAGGACACCACCAACCTGACCGGCTACGCGATAGATTGGTCGGGTGATCGCACGACGCGATCCAGCCAATGCCGCGAGTGCACTTGCTTGGCTCCACTAAGCTCCAACCCTCCGGCGGAGAATGGCAGCACAGAACGACGGGAGGGCCGCCATGCAACGTGGCCGGGCGTGGAGGGCGCGACATGTCGACGCCAACGCCGGGCTCCTTCCCATTGGGCCACCTTTTCCTTGCTCCCTGTGAGCACCCGGTTGCTTTCCTGATGGCACCGTTGCCCTTGGATTAAGGCGGTTGGTTGACTCACGACTGAAGTGTGCGAGCAGGTCATATTTCAGCTGCCGAAATCGTCATGGTCTTTTTAGAGCGTCTTAATAATACAACCAAAATATGTGTATATATTTTTTTTCAGATTTTTTCAGAATTTCTAGATGCGATTTTATCCTTTCAGAAACCGCTTAGGGGGCAAAATTCTACCAATTCAAATAGTTCAAGGGTTAAGTGAGTTCAAAAATAGTGTATAGGATAAAGTGAGTCAAACTGATAGTTTTGGGGATGGAAGTGAATTCTTTCCTTATAATAATTATGTAAAAAAGATTTATTGGAGAGTTTATTACTTTATGTTAATATATAATCTCTGTTTTTTAATATAAGTTAAGAAATAGTTTATTGGTTGCGACATTACCGACACATCTTTATTCGATATGAAGACTCCAGGAACTAATCCCAGAAGAGCAGCGCGTTGGTCTTCCAGTCGTTGAGCCGTCACAAGTACTTGGCAACCGGCTCTCATTTAAGGCCAAGTTTAGGATATACAGCAACAAAAGCGAAGCAAGAAATACTGGGCAAATGCTCGTGCTGCCGTGCAGCAACCAGCGTGTCCATTTTTGGCCTGTTCCACCCTGATCCTTTTTTCATCTAATGTCAACATATTAGACTGTTCCCACCGCCTTCACCTTTCTAGTTACAAGTGACAGGTACGCTCTATGACCTGCCCTGTAAAAGCCTCGATGGTTGCGTAACACTTGTGACTATCTCCCTCCGTTGATCTCATCGATTCGCCGTCCCGTCCAGTAACAGCGATGTGATATCATATTGCACACCCAGAAATGAAAAAGGCGGGCGCTTTTGAACGGAGATGCCATGACCCAGGAGACAGCACAAGCACAACGCTTTGCCCTTTACACCTGTGGCGCCACACGTGGCCCGTATGTGACAAGCACCGAATCCTCACAAAATCTCGCGCTATCGGTGCCACATCACCAGGCAAATCACATCGCTCCATTTGTTGCCGCCCACGCCCTCGCATCGCGCCTGGCCGCTCCGGCCCCGCTCTCGGCCGCGCCCCTCGCGCGCGCGCGCGGCCCAAACCCGTTCCACAGCCCCGGGCCGATGAGATCGGCACGCACGAAGCGTGGTAAGATACTCCTATATAGCCGTCACCGCCTCGGCGGAAATATCTGCGCACATGTAGGAGTAGGACTGAGTCCCCACCGACGAACAAACCCACACACACCCGAGCAGAGCACGAGCAGCTGAGGAAAAGCGAGCGGCTTTCTTATCCGGTTCTGCGCGCGAACGGGCCCTGCCGGAGGATCTGACAGTTCTTTCTTCCTTATTCATGGGCAGCGAGTGCGAGGGCCACCAGCTCCACGCCGACGGCGGCGGCGCCGTCGCGCCGTTCGTGGCGAAGACGTTCCACATGGTCAGCGACCCGGCCACGGACGCCGTCGTGCGCTGGGGCGGCGCGAGCAACACGTTCCTCGTCCTCGACCCCGCCGCCTTCTCCGACTTCCTCCTCCCCTCCTACTTCAAGCACCGCAACTTCGCCAGCTTCGTCCGGCAGCTCAACACCTACGTATGTACGCACACATATATATGCCTCCTCTGCTCCAGAAGCAGCTTAGCTCTCGAGTGTGGTTGTGTTCATAACTGTTGCCTTGCCGGTGCGTTCTCAGGGTTTTCGCAAGGTTGACCCGGACAGGTGGGAGTTCGCGCACGAGTCGTTCCTGCGGGGGCAGGCGAAGCTGCTGCCGCTGATCGTGCGCAAGAAGAAGAAGGCTGGTGCGGCGGGCAGGGAGTTGTGCGAGGAGGAGGAGGTGCGGGGCACGATCCAGGCGGTGCAGAGGCTGCGGGACGAGCGGAGGGGCATGGAGGAGGAGCTGCAGGCCATGGACCGCAGGCTCCGCGCGGCCGAGAACCGGCCAGGCCAGATGATGGCGTTCCTCGGCAAGCTCGCCGACGACCCGGGCGTGGTGTTGCGCGCCATGGTCGCCAAGAAGGAGGAGCTGGCCGCGGCCGGCAAGGCTCATAATTCCACCCCGGACAAGAGGCGGCGGATCGGGACCGAGGCCGGACGCGCCGAAGTCCGTGGCAGCATGGCAAGCGCGGAGCTGGCGCAGAGCAGGGACGTGCCGTTCCCGTTCTCTGGTCTTGGCCAAGTGTTCTACTAGACTAGCTACTACGGACTGCAAGAGTAGATAGGTGTACACGTGTGGTTTTCGTGGGTGTATATGTATGCAACTGTATAACTTCACTGCGGCTTAGTTGCTATGTGACAACATACTTACTGTAAGTTGGCTTCGGCATACGTGGAACATGTGTAGTATATATATCAAGCAGCTAATGTAATGCCTGTTCGTCCAGCGTATGACGTATCGTTCTTATGACTGCTCGTGGCAAACTCTGCAAGCATAATCTGTTCTTACGGCTTACGGTATCTGCCCTTTTGAGCAATGAATCATGGGGCCAGAGTTTCAAAAGATCACGGTTGATTTTGAGCACGGTGCATTTGATATCCCTTGGACCTTGCATTACCCTCTTCCTGGTAACAGATCTGAGTATCTGACACAAGTCGCAACGATATGGCAACAGATGTCAGATGCGTGCTGGCAATCGAAGACCATGAAAGGGACAGACGGCTAGTTCTCCACGGAACCCAAATCACAGCTGGACGCTGTCGAGTCCTAAACCACTTCTATGTCTTTGGCAAACGGGCAATGTTAGTCTCCCGTCGAACGACAATAACAATTTTAGTTCTCTTTAAAATATAAATATAAATTTAACTTCATAAAATAATGAACAAACAATATATGGCATATATTATAGGTCTAACCCATGACAGGTGACATATCGTGGATCCACCGTGATAGCACGTTGGCCGCGCAACAAAGCCATATGTCATGGTCTAGAGGTGCAACACGTGGCCTCTTGCGGGTCCAACCCACGATAGGCCATGTGTCGCGCCTCCAGACCAAGATATGTGGCCCTGTCGCGTGCGCCGACACGCTGTCACGGGTGGGACCCGCAACATGTCACCATTGCGGGTTGGACCTGTGACGTGTGTCACGTGTCGCCTGTTTGTTGCTACGCGGGGTCAAATTTGACTTTATATTTTGAAGAGAGCCAAAATTAGTATTGCCACTCGGCATGGGGCTAAAACTGCCTTTCTTCCATGTTTTTTTAAAGGCAAAAAACTCCTCTGAAGAGCTTGGAGGGGTCGAAATAACACATTGTAAATGGGATCAAAACAAGGTACCACATGAGTTAACCTAAAGTTCGGATTATGGAGGCGGCCACATCATTCTGGCCAAGCTAGGGTTGATTGTTTATTTCACATCATGTTGGTGCAAACTGTAACCCTGGTTGATTCAATAAATATCATGTCTTTCCATCATAGAAAAAAGCTCTCATGTTGGTTTTTCTCCTATAAAGTTACCAAGAAACCATGGGTGCCCTGGGTGGGCCTAGAACCACACAAAAATCTAGCAAATACATGGATTCTAGTGGTCCAGCCCATATAAAGAACTAGACAAAAATAGAAATGCCCAACTCATATACATGCATTAGCACCTCCAAAAGGATCAAAAATGAGAAGTTTACCGGCCGGGTTAATTAAAAATAAAAAATATATTAATTTATAAAAATTCTAACTAGATGAATGAACGGTGAATTGAATTCAATTTATTTGTTGCAGTCCATAGAATTGTGGAAACATAGATGAATGAAGACATTGCATCTCTTTAAGGAAAGATCAGGCTATTTTATAAGAACTTATGTCATATAATCGAGACTTTCATGATCATGAGGAAGCGTAAAGTAGAGTAATATTATAATTGTCTGTTTTTATAAGACCTTATGCCATATTTGAACTATTGCTTTTTTGTAAATTTTGACCTTATTTGTTGAATTTACGATGCTGTGAGACCTTATTAATCTATATATATAATCATCTATTTTTATAAGAACTTATGTCATATTTGAACTATTTCTATTTGTATTGTGCTTCTCTTGAAATTTTTGACCTTATTTATTGAATTTACGATGTTGACCTTATTAATCTATATATATAATCGTCTATTTTTATAAGACTCTATGTCATATTTGAACTATTTCTATTTGTACTGTGTTTTTTTTTAAATTTTGACCTTATTTGTTGAATTTATGATGTTGTGAGACCTTATTAATCTATCTATTACTATATTAATTACAGACTCTCTATAAATTCCCACGTTAATCGAAGAAAAGAAAAAAATCTAGCCATCCATCTATGTAGGTCCGAGTTATAACAGTCTAGAGTAAATGAGACTCCATGTGATTGTAGTTTCTCTTATATTTTTTAGGAATAATAATAAGCAAAGACTCTTATTTAGTCAATCTGAACCGTGAATAATAATAAGCAAAGACTGTTTTTTTAGGTAATTTGAACCGCTATAACTCGGTCCCACCAAATAGATGGTCAGATATTTTTCATAGATATGTACGTGTCGTATTAGGTAGAAACTCTGTCACTAGCATAAAGCAAACAAATGACACTTACGCGGAATGTCGGGGCCCAGAATCGCACCTGACTTGGGAAACGATATTCCGTCAAAGACCGAGAAACCACACGTTACCTCGCGTGTATCCGCTGTTACAGGTCCGACACCGATCCAGTACCGCATACAAACTCCACCTAACCACCTAGTCGTATGTCTCACTGCTGGTCCAGCCGGCTAGAAACGGATATCATTCGATAAGTCAAATACTATTCCGAACACCCTGTAGGGAGGTAACACCATTCAGCTGCGATGAGACTTGCAATCGCGAAGAGGAGCCCCACGTTTGTGTCTACACCCTAACCCAATCGGCCGAAGCATGACTGGTGGGTTACTCGAAGGCCCGACACGACACCCACACCCTCCCAGCCGGCATTCGCATCTCAGCTGACGGGTCACTCAACTTCACGATCGCTAGACTCACACAGAGGAATGAATATTAACTCTCTACCGTCGATTCATACACTTCATCCATACATACACTGTGTATGAAGCGACGTGGTGAACAACTTGATAAACATAACACAAGCTCTACAGAAGGAGTTAACAGATAAATAAACACATCCCGTATAAATGGGTAATTATTTACATTACAATCAAAGGACCCATAGATCGCAAGTATCGGTTAAGATAAACAACGGAAGCAATAATAAAAGCAATCCCAATGGTCCGGAAGACCACCATTAACCCAACAGACCCGCAAGATCTTTTTAGCTGGAGAGGTAAACAATCGAGCAGGAAAACGCGATACTCATCACCACCAAGCTCACCTGCGGAAATGGAATTTCCTGTGAGTGCTTTCGTACTCGCAAGTTGCTACTTATTCCAATCACTTCCACCCGGCATGGAATGTTGGACAACCTCACACCATACATTTCCAATTTAACATAACATGGCCTTGATGAGAAATAAAGATCAAGGCAACGACAGAAATACGGTAAATTACCCTAGCCAGGCTAGTAAATAGGAACAACATCGAGTAATGTAGCTCCTAACATAACATAACAAGGTTAACATCAGTCAACATATAATCAGATTCAACAGATCAACATCATTTAATCAACAGGAACTGATGAGATAACCGAGTGGATCAACATCGAACAGTCCAATTCCAATCAATGAGGCCCCGGTTGCTCGGTGACCCCACAGACATTCCTTGGTCGACACCAAACAGACCTGTCTGTGGTCCGCTGCACCTCGGAGCATCAAGTGAGGATTACTGCTGTACCTCCAATAAACTCGATATCAGGCTCGAGCAACCACAACCTTTTACAGCCCGTCCTACACGACCATGCTCCCACGTCTCTCATCTCACTTAGGGATTCCTGTTGATTAAAGCATTGATTTAAAAATTCAGGCATCCAAGATCAAACATCAGACAGACAATAGGCAGTCATTCAACACTGAATCAGGTAAATAAGTAACTGGAATTCTCAACAAGCAGCGGAGCTTGCCTGGGAGCTTGGCGAAGACACGCAAAAGAGCCGAGACACCTTGAAGAGGCGAATCACATCTAGCAGAACAAAAAGCAACTCTAAGATGCTATGATGGGCATGGTAGAAATGCATGAGATGCAACTACAGTAGATTAAAGTGAAGTGCGAACTTAACCTAAGCATACTAGGTTTAATTCCATATCTTGATGTAATTTGAGTTGCCTTATATCATTAATCATGGATAAGTTTACCAAGTAATGCATGTCTAACTACAATCTGCAATTAGGAATAACTTCAATTTCAAACTCAAGATCAAGGGTGAGATTTATTGTATTAGTTTCTTTTAATGAGATTTGGATTGGTGTGGTATTAGCATGTATGATATACGTTAGTTTTGTAAAGATGTAGGGTAAGATCTCTTAGCTTTTAGCAAGGCTTTAATATGTGTAAATGGAAGTGTATGTGCTCATGGTTGTTATAGAGACAACATGCAGGTACATTTTTGTGTTATACTATGGCTTAATTGCAATTGTCAAATGAATCATTTTAACTAGTTTGGAACAGCAGGAGCAATTCGGCCATAGCTCATAATTGGCTTATCGGAAAAGAACACATAAGTATTCTAACCAGAGGTATGGATGATGTCTACGATTCTTCTTTAGGGACCTATGCATGAAAGACAGCAGGAGGTCATGTAGACGAGCCCGGACAGATCAGCCCTAAAACAAACCTACGTCCGGCGACTTCGCAATCGCACTAGTCATCGCATACGCCATGTTCTAATGAGATACGTCCCCTGCATGAGCTCCAGGGTTTACCCTTGTCGCGCGAGCTCGATGAAAATCGATGACGATGGGCTGAGTTTGCGGATTGGGCTTCGTGCATGACACCGTCTTCACGACTTTTCCCCCTTTCTTATCTTCTTTACTTGCATCCTCTTCTTCTCGTCCTAGGACAGCAATAGGGGGGGGGTGGCACCGGTCTGTCCGGTTGCCCATCCGGTCAGACCGGCCTGTTGGGGTCGAAAAACGGGGGTAGTTGGTAGTGGCTCGCCGGCATAGCAATGGAGGCAGCCGTACTGGCCACTGCCGGTGGCGGCGTCGGCAGGCAGTGCGCTCATGGGGGGAAAGGAGGCTGGTGCTCACCGGCCGATGGCGGTGGAGATGGCCGGCGGCCCGAGCTCGGCGTGCCAGCGAGCAGCAGCGCCGGCGGCTCGCCAGATCGTGCGGCAGAGGCGACGGCCAGGAGCAAGGGGAGGCGCGGCGGGAGGTAGCAGAGGCAGGAAGGGCGGTCGGCCTGCCGGCGGTGGCAGCGCACCGGCTGCAACCGCGGAGGCGGCAGCGGATGTGACAGGGCGGCGCCCGGGGCAGAGCGAGGCGGAGCCGAGCACGGGAGGAGCAGGAGCAGAGGAGGGGGGCCGAACGGAGGGCTGCGCGGTGGGGAGATGCCCACTGGCGGCGACGACCGGAGGTGGCGGCGCGCGGCGCGGGGAGAGGCGGCGGCGTGCCCTGGAGGCGGTGATGGGCCGAGGCCCATCACGGGCGGCAGGTAGGTAGGGGGGTTGGGGTGGCCGACTGCCCCCTGGCCCCCTTTTAGGGTTAGTTTTTTTTTAAGAATTGGGCTGTTGCACGGAAGTCCCTCTAGGGTCCGGTTTCAAGGCCTATGATATCTCCCCTCGATCTATTTTTCTACGTTTATGTCGTTGCGGATGAGGTGAGCAGTTCATGTTTGCATCGAATCAAATCATATATTATCTATGTTTACTGCTGCATGTCAGATCTAGATCCGCTTTTGTGGATGTCTAGAGTGCAGTTTTAATTCTGCTGCTACCAATCCATACTTGCAAGATGTGATTAATTCTATCTCGATGTGTAATACGTGCTCAAGCCCTGCAAGACTGTGAATCTCAGCCATCCACGTATTATGTGCTGCTTGGATACAATGATTATCACATCAAAAGTAATCAATCAGATTGACATGCATGCATAGTCCAAATAATATCCCTCGCAAAAAGGTCCAAATAATATATTAGCATGCATGCTTGTTTCATGTTCCTTCATTTACATGTTTCCTCATGTCTTACGATTTGTTAGATCAGCGTGAATTTGACGAAGCAACGCATGTAGAATCAAAGATACCTATTAGGAATTTATGTGATTTTCCAATTACATATGTAAGCATGTTTACTATATCCGCTATGTTTTACATCCAATATATATTTGTAATTGGTTCCTATATTTTTTCATTTTTCAATCCCTACATTCCAAGCAAACTCAAAGAAGACAGTAGTAATGTTTAGTAACTAATAAAACTGCAGAACATAAAAAGTATCCCGTGGCCCGTGCAAACGCACGGGTTAGCGACTAGTATATATAATTGTCTATTTTTATAAGACCTTATGACATATTTGAACTATTTGTATTTGTATTGTGTTTTCATTGTAAATTTTGACCTTATTTGTTGAATTTATGATACCGTGAGACCTTATTAATCTATATATATTTTTATATAAGATTGATGGTATTATAAATATGATGTGTTAATTAAAATCACCCACTAAAAAAATCCTGAATCCGGTACTGCAACAAATCAGACTCGAAATATTACGGTGAATTGTTAATTGAAACATCAAAAGTGTCTCAGAGCAAAAAGCATTCATGCAGCTTAGGGCGTCTTCAATAGTAGAGAAGGCAGCGTTCTCTTATGCCTTCCACGTCATCTAGAGATAACAACAAAAAACATGTTATACAATAGGTTATCTCTTGATGCCATCTCTAACAATTAATGCATGCATGAATATAGGATTAAAATTAAACTAGAAAACATGGGTCTAAGAGAAGACATATTGTACAATGGAGAAAATAGTGATCTCTTAGATGTGAAGGGATCATCCTTTCACCAAGGGAAGGCAACATTCTCTTTCTTCTTTCTCTCTCCTCCAACTCAAAAAAAAATCATATGTGGCATCTCTAAGGGCAGACTGACATCACTCTATTGGAGATGTCCTTACAACGCTCATCCTGCTTTCATGCTTTTCAGGTTTTCTTTTGTTTAGAAAAATGCTTTTCAGATTCGTTCTTCTTCACGTAAATATGTGCCCCTAGTATTGCAATCTTTAGCCCTTTCCGGCAGACATTTTCAGGGAACCAGATTTGGATTCTTACGACGAAACCTGGACTATCATCAGCGGCCTACTGGCCTACTGGGCATCATCTGAAAACGAAGCCACTACAGTGCGTCAAACTGAAAGGCCAGGCTGCCAAAAACAGAGATGCTCGTCGGCCTATCAGAGAAACAAGAGTTGCCCATAAAGGCCGATACAGCAAAAGCAATGCCCAATACAGTTTCTGTCAAAGCCCAATAAAAGCCCAACTGCTGTGTTGGATTAGGTCAAACGATCGTCTTGCCACATGAAACCGATCCATGATTTTGTGAGTGTGACATGTGGGCCCGGGTGGTCGAACTAGGTGAGGATTATTGTGCACCATATAACCTGTTACTTTGTCGTACGATTAATCCCTAAATCTGAAGTTCTACAAAATCAGCCCTTATATCTATAGTATTAATTTGCACAATAAAAACGTAGTCTTGCGAAATTTAATGTGCACAACAAAAACGTAGTCTTGCGAAATTTAGTTAATAATTAAAGACCAATGATTCCAACGCATATGCATGAGCCATCACCGACAAACATACATAATCATAATCAGCATTGTACAAGGACGCGGCGTGTATTCTATGCTCTAAAAGCTTTGGGCTCAATCAAACTAACCGAAAAGTCTGGTGAAGTGGATGAAGGTTTCATAAAGTCTGGTGATGGAGAAAGCGAGAAGCTTGCTGATGAAGAAGCTAGGGATTCTAGAAGCGGAAGAAGATCTTGCTGCAGCGCATTTCGCTCGCTACAAGGACCTCTTCAAAGACCCTCTCACGGAAGAAACTGTAATCGCCTTTGCCACGCTTGCAGGTGCCCTCGGCAAGATCGACGTCAACGCTGTGCTTGCCGCTTCAGCCTGATTCCAGGTTGCGTCGCTCAGGTGGAAGATGTCTAGTTTGCCCAATGTCTTCCCCTGCTTTTGTGTTATCTGCTGCTGTTGCTGAATGGAGCTCTTGTTCCTTGATGTAGCTCAAGACTCCATGGAGATGTTCTACCTCCTGTTAGTTTTTTCCTTCAGGCCTCGCCTGCCAGGCTGTTGGCGCGAGCTCCCTTTTCTCCACGTGTAGCGCCCCTCTTGCCTCCGGCTGTAATGAACCTCTACTCGACGCCTTCTGCATGCTATCCGTCTGTGATCGCAGTGCCCACAGGTTGCCGAGGTCAAACGCTCATTCCGAACCCCCCCATGCACGACCTCGTAAATAGGAGAGCACCCCGCCCATAATGTCACCGTCTCTCGTACGTTTGTTCTCCTGGAATCTAAGAGGGCTTAACAACAATGCACGCAAAGACGCAGTTAAAGAAGCGATTAACCAAAACAGGGCAAATATCGTATGTCTATAGGAAACAAAGATGGATCTCGTTGATGATAGTTTCATCTCTCGAGTCCTAGGAATGAATTTCTTAGCAACCACTGCTTCCTGCCGGCAGTTGGCTCCAGGGGAGGATTAATCCTAGCATGCTCAGATCGCTTCTTCAGCATGACAGAACCGGTGTGCAAACAATACTCCCTAGGACCGGTGATGAAAGATCAAGACATCTTTCATCACTCCGTTCGGCGCTTTCTGCTACGTTTCCATGCCTTTCGGACTCAAGAATGCCGGCGCTACGTACCAACGGTGCATACAGCGCTGCCTTCAGTCCCAGATCGGCCGGAACGTGCAAGCCTATGTCGACGATGTGGTGATCAAGTCCCAAAAGAAAGAAGACCTCCTGAGTGACTTGGGAGAGACCTTCGCCAACCTTCGAAGATTCAGCATGAAGCTTAACCCCGAGAAGTGTGTTTTCGGGGTCCCTTCGGGCAAGCTACTCGGCTTCCTTGTTTCCGAGCGAGGGATCGAGGTCAACCCGGAGAAAATCGATGCCATCCTCAAGATGGCCCCACCAAAGAACCTCAAAGACGTCCAAAGGCTTACCGGGTGCATGGCAGCTCTCAGTCGATTTATCTCCCGACTCGGCGAGAAGGCCATGCCCCTCTACAAACTCATGAAGAAGTCGGATACCTTCACCTGGACTCCCGAGGCCCAGGACGCCTTGGACGGCCTGAAGAAGTTCTTGGCTACCCCCCCCGGTGCTGGCGTCTCCCATGCCCAATGAACCGCTGCTTCTTTACGTCGCAGCGACTACTCAGGTAGTCAGCACGGTCTTGGTCGTGGAACGTCCCGAGCCCGGTCATATTCAGAAGGTACAGCGCCCGGTTTACTTCATCAGTGAAGTACTCTCCGAGTCCAAGGCGCGGTACCCGCAGATCCAGAAGATAGCCTATGCGGTCTTCATAACATCACGGAAGCTCGTCCACTACTTCCAGGGCCACCCCATCACGGTGGTCAGCTCCTTCCCGATCTCCGACGTCATCAACAACCGCGACGCCACAGGTCGGATCGCAAAGTGGGCCATGGAGCTTATGGCGTTCAGCATCGTCTACGCTCCCCGCACGGCTATCAAGTCCCAGGCTCTCGCCGACTTCCTGGCCGAGTGGACAGAAGTTCAGTCCCCGCCCTCTGTGGTCGACCTCGAGCACTGGGTACTCTACTTCGACGGCTCTCTGATGCTTCAGGGCGCGGGGGCTGGCGTTGTGCTCATCTCTCCTAAGGGTGAGCGCTTCAAATACGTACTGCAGATCCACTTCCCGGCATCCAATAACGTCGCCGAGTATGAGGCTCTGCTCCACGGTCTTCGTCTTGCGGTTTCACTCGGAATTCGCCGCCTCCTCGCGCGCGGCGACTCGGAATTAGTAGTCCGGCAGGTCATGAAGGACTGGTCGTGCCGAGACCCTTCCATGGAAGCCTACTGCCAAGAAGTCCGCAAGCTTGAAGCCAAGTTCGACGGTCTGGAGATTACCCATGTTCTGCGCCGAGACAACGAGGATGCCGACGCACTCGCCAAACTGGGATCCAGTCGGGACGTCGTCCCGACGGGAGTTTTCCTCCAGGAGTTGCATACTCCCTCCATCAAGGCGGAGAAAAACACCCGAGACCGAAGAACAACAAGTCCCGGAGAATGACGCCACTCAGCGACCTCCTACGGAGGTCCTTGTGGTCACCCCCGACTGGACGACACCTTTTCTCGACTACATCTTGCGGGACACCCTCCCGCCGGATAAGACCGAGGCACGCCGCATCGCGCGACGCGCCAAGTCCTTCGTCATCATAGACGACGAGCTCTACAAGAAGAGCACCTCCGGGATCCTCCAACGGTGCATACCTGAGGACCAGGGAAAACAACTGCTACGTGACATCCACTCGGGAGTATGCGGACACCACGCGGCGCCCGCGTCCTTAGTCGGGAAGGCATTCCGACAGGGTTTCTACTGGCCGACTGCCGTGTCCGACGCGGAACACATCGTCCGCACTTGCGAAGGGTGCCAGTACTTCGCCCGGCAGACACACTTGCCGGCCCAGGCCCTCCAGACCATACCGCTTACCTGGCCCTTCGCCGTCTGGGGGCTGGATATGGTCGGCCCGTTCAAGAAAGCGCCCGGGGGCTACACGCACCTCTTCGTCGCAGTCGACAAGTTCACCAAGTGGATTGAAGCTAAGCCGGTCGCCACGATAACTGCTGATAGGGCCGTCGAGTTCGTCCGGGACATCGTTTTCCGGTTCGGCGTGCCTAATAGCATCATCACCGACAACGGTACTCAGTTCACCGGTCGCGCGTTCCTCCAGTTCTGCGACGACTTCAACATCAGCCTCGATTTTGCCGCCGTGGCACACCCACGCACCAACGGGCAAGTCGAGCGGTCCAACGGGCTAATACTTCAAGGCCTCAAGCCTCGAATTTTTCAGCGACTGAACAAATTCGCCGGCAAGTGGGCAGCCGAGCTACCATCTGTACTTTGGAGCCTCCGGACAACGCCAAACCGGTCCACCGGTTACACACCCTTCTTCATGGTCTTCGGTGCTGAGGCCGTCCTCCCGACTGACCTGGAGTACGGGTCCCCACGTGTCCGCACCTTCAACGATGCCGAGTCAGAAGAAGCTCGGCATGACGCCCTCGACCAGCTCGACGAAGCCCGCGAAGTCGCCCTCCTTCGGTCGGCTAAGTACCAGCAGGCC
This sequence comes from Stipa capillata, assembly GCA_019208055.1. Lineage (NCBI taxonomy): Eukaryota > Viridiplantae > Streptophyta > Magnoliopsida > Poales > Poaceae > Stipa > Stipa capillata. Next base: position 391,221 of record JAGXJF010005261.1, read on the forward strand.
CTACGGCGCTACCACAGTCGGCACGTACGCGGCCGCTCCTTCAATGTCGGCGACCTGGTTCTACGACGAGTCCAATCGAACAAGGAGCAGCATAAACTCTCGCCGCCATGGGAAGGCCCGTACATAATCGCTGAGGTGCTGCGCCCGGGGGCTTACCGACTGAGGGACAGCGACGGCAACGTCTTCACCAACGCGTGGAACATCGAACAGCTACGACGCTTCTATGCTTAAACCCTTTTTCTCAGTGTATCAGACACAATAATAAAGAGTTCGCCTTTGTTCAAAAGTGTCACTCTGCCCGACTGCCTCGCTGCGCCTGTTCGTGGCAGGCACTCGGCGGACTACCATCCGAGTCACCATCAGCGCTTAAGTACTGTGTATACAAGTCTAACGTTCACTCCTTGACTCCGATCGCCGGTCTACGCCACACCCTTACGCTACTCGGGACACACGCCCACGGCTAATCCCTACGCAAAGGAGGCTACGACGGATCGGCAAAGAGCACAAACGCACAAACTTACATACACAGGAACACAGGCTTTTCCGATGGGGCCACAACTTTACTCGTTAAAACTTGCAAAGTTGACACAAGTCACTCGGGCATCCCGAGTGCACAACAAGACAACTCGGCACCCCCGAGTCCTTTACAAAATCTACTCGGCTATTCCGAGCAGTTCACATCTACTCCTATTATCTACAGGCCGGAGCGACTTAGCAGCGACTCGACGGTGGGCTCGACGGACTCCACCATCCCCGGGATGTCTTCGTCGGGCAGGTCCGCCGCGTACCCCTCCCCGATGGCCTCCAGGTCCAGCGTCGGGTAGTGGGACCGCGCCACTGCCAAGACCAGGCCGCCCCCCGTCCTCGCGCTCTCCTCCTCGATGAAGGCCACTCGGGTCGGTACTTCGTTCAGCCGCTCGGCGACCACCGCGACGGAGTCCGGCGCCGCCTCGTCCGGCCAGAGGGCCCCGCACGCCGCCTGCCCGGCCTTCATCAGCGACCCGAGGATCCCACGGGACTTTTCAAGGGCCGCCTTCGACTCTGCACCACAAAAGACAATTGAGCAAAAAGGAGACAGCCGGACGGGCCAAAGCCAAGAAACCGCACTTACTGGACTCCGCCGCCGCGAGGGCCTTCGTCGCGGCTTCGGCGGCTGCCTCCGCGTCCGCGGCTCTCTTGGCCGCCGACTCGGCGTCGCGTCCGAGTTGTTTCTCCATCCTCTCCGCCAAGTCGGCGCGAGCCTTCTCCGAGGCAAGCGCCGTCTCTAAGTCCGCGGCCTTCTTGGCCGCAGACTCGGCTTCGCGCCCAAGCTCCTCCGAGCGGGTTTTTTCCGCCGCCAGCTCCTCCTCGAGCTTCCGAGCCTGCTCCCTGGCGGCGTCCAGATCGCGGGCTCGGGCCGTCATCGCCTCGAGCTCCGACCTCAGCCGAGCGACCTCCTCTTCGGCTGCTGCAGATAACACCATGTCAGCACAATGACAAACAGACGAGCGAAAGGCACCAAGGTCACTCGCTCGACTTACCTTGGGACTTCGCCATTTTCTGCGAAAGGCCGGCCTTCAGGCCGGTGATCTCCACCCCGCGCTTGCGGGCCACGTCCTCCGCCGACTGCCGCTCTGCGGTGATCTTGTCCCATTCGGACTTCCGCAGATCCAGACGATCAAGAACCGGCAGTCGGTCTTGGAGAAAGGCGGTCTTCTCCTCCGACCGCCGATACAGCTTCTGCGCCAAACGAAATGTCAGAACATGACGTCACCCGGGAAGATCAATTAAACCCTCCACTTGGTCCCCAGGACCAAGCGGAGGCTCGGGGGCTACACCCTCTGGGTGCACTGTTCGTGCACCCCGAGTCCGACTGACAAAGGACAAAAGAGTACAACTATACCCTCCGCCCGACTATTCTAGTCAACCGCAGGCTCGGGGGCTACACCCTCTGGGTGCACTGTTCGTGCACCCCGAGTGAAGACTACAAGGGAAAAGCAAAGGACCCTCCGCCCGACTACCTCAGTCGGGCAGAGGCCCGGGGGCTACTCCCCAAGGGATCTACTCAACGGGAGAACAAACTCACCTCCATCAGGGGCAGCAGCCTGCCGTTCAGAAGATTGGCGCCCTCCTTCGCCGCCTTCATCAGTGCAGGGAGGATCTCCCCGATCTCCTCAGCGGCGGCCGCCGCGTCCCGCCACTCCTTCTCCTCCTCGACGTCGTCAACCGTCAAAGCCGGATCCCCACCGTCCGCACCCCGGACTCGGAGCGGTCGGCGTACCAGCTCGGAGCATGGCTTGGGAGGCGGAGCCGCGCTGATTTCTTGCATCGGCGAGGGCGCGCGGGGACTCGGACTTTCAGCCGTTGCCGCATCCTTGCCCAGCGCCGCATCTTCACCGGCACCCGCGGGCGCCACCGGCGTCGAAGCTCCGGGCGAGGCCCTCCCTTGAGGAGCAACCAGCGCGGCTGGCTGCACGCCGGGCCGCTCGGCGGAAGGCTGGGGAGCACCCGCGGGCGGAGGCGACTGCGGCCGGGGCAATGAGGAATCCGCCGCAGCCGGAGGTGAGGACGCCCGGGCATCCAAGATGGCAGGGCCTTCACCCTGGCTGGACCCTGTGGCGTCCGGGACCACCTTCGTGATGTCCCCCACCCTTCGCGTCCTGCGGAGGCCACACCGGCCACGTCAGCGCATGAGGAAAGGCAAGAAACTGCAAAAGTGCTCGGCAAAAGGACTTACTTTGAAGACCGAGGGGCGACGAGGCGCTTCTTGGACCCCGTGACCCGCGGCCCGGCTGTAGCGGCAGTCGGGGTCGGCGCGGTTCCCGGCCCGCCGGCGGCCCCGAAGGCAGCATCGGCGTCTCTCTTCTCCCCCCGACTGGGGGGAGCGTCATCACCAGCCGCCGCCGGACCGCCGCCGGCGGCAGATACCTCTGGTCCCGGTGGCGCGGCATCAGCGCCAGCCGGCGCCGCCGGGCTCGCGCCCCCGGCGAAGCGATGGCCCGACCTTGTCGGCGCGACCCCCGCGGCGGGCGGAGCCGCCGGGCGGGCGCGGGAGGCCGGGGCGCCCCGTTTAGCCGGAGCGGCGCCCCGCGCGGCGTCAGAGCCGCCTCGCGCCTTCGGACCGGTGCCCGCTGGCCTCCTCCTCGCCTTCACCCGGAAGGCGCTGCCATCATCTGACGACCCCTCCTCCTCGTCCTGGGCGGCCGTGCTCGGCGGAGGGGGCTTTACAATCGCCGGGCCCTTCCCCTTGGAGGGCCCGGTGCTCTTAGAAGACCCGGCCCCCGTCGAGGGACCGGCACCAGAAGGGGGCGTCCCCGCCGGCGGGGCTCCGCCCGCCGGGACGTCTGCGTACCGAGGATGGTTCCAGATCTCGTTCTCCGGGAGGGGAGCGCTGGAACAGAAGCCGAACAGATCCTGCAAAGAAATGAAGACAGTGCCCGAGTCAGGCTCGGCCAGCAGTTTAACCAAAAAGGCGCGACTTCGGATACTTACGTCGTTCGGCGCGTTCGCCCGGCAGAAAGGGGCCGGCCGATCGGAGAAGTCCAGGCTCGCTCCCTGGGCCAGAAGCTTCTCCAGCCGGCTCTGCACTTCGCCCTCCGACAGCTCGTCGGCGGCCTCCCGAGTCGAGTCCTCCGGGCCGGTGTACTCATACATGGGGTGCGCCCGGAGCTTGGCCGGCTGCACCCGCCACCGGACGAAGGTCGCGACGACGACCGTCCCGGTGAGCCCGGCGTTCATCGCCTGGATGAGCTTTCCCATCAGCACGGCGGCGCTGCCTTCCTCTCGCTCCGGAGGCAGGTCCGACCAGCTTGGCTTGACTACTGGCGCTTGGCCTGAGAAGGCCGGGAGCGCCGGGTCGGGGTTGGCGCAGTAGAACCACTGGGCGTGCCACCCCTTGAGGGACGTCGGCATCGGCGGAGCCGGGTAACCCTTCGCCGTACCGGATCTCAGCTGGAACCCGGCGCCCCCGACTACTGCTGGGTGATCCCTGCTCGGCTGCGGCTTCACCATGAAAAGGTGCTTCCATAGCGCGAAGTGTGGACGGATGCCGAGGAAGCATTCGCAGAGCGTGATGAAGCTGGAGACGTGCAAAATGCTGTTGGGGTTGAGGTTGTGCAGCTCCAGCCCGTAGTAGTAAAGGAGCCCCCGCAGGAATGGGTGGACTGGCACCGAGAGCCCCCGCTCGAAGAACAGGCTGTGGACCACCAGCTCGCCGGTGTTTTGGGGTGGGAATGTCCTCTCCCAAGGCGGCGCGCCACTCGACTAGTTCTTTGGGCGGCAGGACCCCCATCCGGACGAGGGTCTCCAGTCTCGCCTCCGTCGTCGTCGATTTCTGCCAGGAGGCCATCGGTTCGGCGGATGCTCCTTCTCCTTCTTCTCCGGATAGCAGCTTCCAGACCAGGGCATCCTCCTCGGCTTCGGTAGGATCGGCTTCCCAGTCCGGGGCTTGCATCCGACGGAGCTGGGACGGGGATTAGGGTTTCGGGGCGCGCGGAGCGATTGGGGGCGAGGGGAAGATGAAGCGGCAAGTGCAGGGTGAGTGCGGAAGTGTTTGAGAGCGTGGGTCCCTCCTGCAGCCTCTGCCGAATATAAAGGGGAGCGACCGGGCGGTTCGGATTCCCCACGATCGCACGTTCCGGATTCACCGCGGCCACGTCCGCGCCGTTTCAGATTCCGCCGCGCGTTTCGGGCAGGCCACGTTGCGGGTATCCCGCACCCACGACTTGATGGCGCCACGATTCGTGCGGTTTAATAAAGGAGATCCGACGGTTAGCCCTCCAGGCTATTCAACCCATCGGAATGCGTCTCCGCTACATGGTGGCTAAAGCGTATTCTCCGAGAGTCACTAGCTGGCTGCCGGGTAGGACTCGGCGCCAAGCGCTTTGGCTACAGAGGGTATCAGAGGCTGGCCTCCAGCGAGGAACGCAGTCGGCTGATTACACCCGAGTGAGGGACAGAAATGGCGTGCCTTCCCAGGGCCTCGAGTCGGATGCTGAGCAACTCGGAGCTGCCGGATTCTTCACCCAGGCTCATCGGGCGCTCCGGCCCCGAAGCCTTGGTATCTGGGGTCCCCAGATTCAGTGGAATGACCCGGCATAAGACTTCGAAACTCAGGAACCTATGCGCCGTGACTGTTTTCTTTGGTTCGGACTTGGAGTTTCAGAGGCATTCCTTCAGGGGACACAAGCCGGCCTTGACCTACTCGGAAAGGCCGGGTGCTACTCCGGAACTCAGTCGGGATTGATGGCAAGCCCCACGCTGGGTTATCAGCCGGTCCCCGTCCCCAGGGATGGACCGGATGCCACCAGAGATTACCCGTTAATAGCTCACCTGCCTTTAACGTTCCTGCCTTACGGGTGAATGTTACTTGGCTTCAATTGTCTTTTCCACAGGAGTCCAGTCAGCCCTTCGCGGTCTCCCAGCAAGCCAAGGCCAGTCGGAAAACCTAATCGGGGAAGAGGCAGGTAGCGGCAAGACCACGAAGGACTCGGGGGCTACTGACGGTGATATGCCACCCGGGTATCACCAAGGAGGGCGAATCCGGCCTCCCGGCCACGGGATGGGCCGGGCCGACTACTCGGAGTCCGACTACAGCACGGGGGCACCTCACCGACGTGGAGTACAAGACAAGGACTAGTACCTGTCCGGCTTACCCGGAATCGGTTGTAACCAAATAGGAAACATATCTGTTAACCCGATCCGGACTCTGTAACCCTACCCCGGCCGGCTATATAAGGCTCGGTAGGGGACCTCCGATCGGTATCGCTTTACATCCAGCATCATCTCCACTGTTTCATAGCTCAGGCCCCTTCGAGATCGATTCTCTAGGGCCTGCGGCACTCGGGATACAGCAATACCAGCCACCAAACACAGGACGTAGGGTATTACCTCTCCGGGAGGGCCCGAACCTGTCTAAATCTTGTCTCCCGTGTGCAGCCATCCTGATTTGCTGTGCTCACGCCGCCCCATAATTAGTATTGCCGGAATAATACTCCGACAACGGTGAAGATCAGGCATCTCGACTCCAATCTCCAATGGTCCTGCACAGGTGTATATGGGCCGCAAACGGAACCTGACAAGCTCCTCTTCCTGCGGGAAATTAAAAGCCTCAAGCCGATCACTCTTCCAAAGTGGCTGCTCACAGGAGACTTCAATCTAATCTTGAGGGCGTCGGATAAAAACAATGGATCAATCAACACAAGAATGCTTCATGCTTTTAGGAAAATGATCGACTCTCTTCAGATCCGGGAGATTAAGCTTTGCGGACGTGCCTATACATGGTCCAACAGACAGGTCAACCCGACCCTAACAAACATTGACAAGTTGCTTTGCTCTATAGAATGGGACCTCCAATTCCAAGACTACAACCTTCAAGCCGTCTCGACCATGATCTCAGACCATTGTCCCCTCCTTTTGATAGGATCACAACAGGATATAAAGCTCAGATCGTTCAAATTTGAAGACTTGTGGCTAAAGATTCTAGGAATCCACCAGATTATATATAATTGCTGGTCCAAACCAGTGAAGACGCTGGATGCGATGAGACGCCTTCATGCCAAACTCTCCCGCCTCTCCAAAACACTGAAAAGATGGAGCCGTAACCTAATCGGTAACACGAAAGTGCAATTCGCGATTGCTTCGGAAATAATCCTTCAGCTGGACACAACACAAGAGTACAGGACTCTAACCCCTCTTGAGCTGGCTCTCCGATCTTGCCTTGCGAATAGGCTCCTTGGACTCGCTGCGATCCAGAAAGCATGTGTGCGCCAAAGGTCCCGCCTTCGGTGGATCAAAGAGGGAGATGCTAACACAAAATTCTTTCAGCTCACAATAAACGCTCGCAAACGAAGAAACATAATCCCATCCTTTGAGATCAATGATCAGCATATCTACAACCAAAGCGAGAAAGTACAAATCGCAGAGCAACATTTCGCTGATTTCCTAGGCTCTAAGAAGACCCGGACATCCACCCTCAGCTGGGAGGCATTGGGAATACAAAGGCGAAACCTAGAGCACCTTGAACATAATTTCTCTGTAGAGGAGATTCAAAATGCCATAAAAAGCCTGCCGGAAGGGAAAGCACCAGGACCGGATGGTTTCACCAACACCTTCTTCAAAAGATGTTGGCAGATAATAAAGGAGGATATGATCTTGGCGATCAAGCAATTCTCGGCACTTCGGTCGCAAAGACTGAACCTTCTTAATGAGGCTGACATTGTTCTTATCGCTAAGAAGGCGCAGCCGAAGGCGGTCAAAGATTACAGACCAATCAGCCTCATTCACTCCTTTGCCAAGATCGTGACCAAGACTTGCTCCTAAGCTAGATAGCATGATATCCATGACACAGAGCGCATACGTCAGAGGAAGGGGAATTCAGGACAACTTCCTCTTCGCTCAGAACATCATCCAAATGCTCCACAGGAACAAGACTCCTGCCCTTTTCCTCAAGCTTGATATCCAAAAGGCTTTCGACTCCGTTAACTGGGAATTCATGCTCGAGTTGTTCACAGCGATGGGTTTTGGAAACAGATGGCGCGACTAGCTAGCTAACCTCCTCGTCTCCTCCTCCTCCAGGATCATCATTAATGGAGACAAAACAAACCGCATCTGGCACCGGAGGGGAGTCAGACAAGGAGACCCGCTATCTCCCCTTCTATTCATCCTTGCCATTGAACCACTACAGATGCTACTTCACAAGGCCGTTCAGAAAAACCTCATCAAACCGATCCAGGGAGTACCTAATGATCCCAGAGTTTCCCTATACGCCGACGACGCAGCCATCATCACTAACCCAGAGGCGGGCGAACTGAGCTCCATCCTCCAGTGCCTACAGATCTTTGGTGCAGCCACGGGACTTCACAACAACATCCAAAAAAGCAATGCCTATACCATAAACTGTCACAACATCGACATACAACAGATTGCTCCCTTCTTCCCGGTAGAGATGAAGCAATTCCCATGCACCTATCTGGGTCTTCCTTTGCATACTGCACGCCTCAGGAAGTCAGACTGGCAGCCTCTGTTAGATAAGCTTTCTGCCAAGCTTGCAGGTTGGAAGGGCAAGTTAATCAATCGAGTTGGACGACTCACTCTAATCAAATCGGTCTTGGCCCCATGCCTGGTTTATTGGCTATCAGCATTCATGGTTCCCAAATGGACAATCAAGAAGATAGAGAAGATAATGAGAGCCTTCCTCTGGAGAGGAGATGAGGAATGCTCAGGAGGCCATTGATTAGCAAGTTGGAAACAAGTTTCTAGACCGAAAAGTAGGGGAGGACTTGGTATAAAGAATATCGAATTTTTCAGCACTGCCCTACGCCTTCGTTGGCTATGGACAGAATGGAGCTCCTTATCCAGACCATGGCACGGGCAAGTAACACCTTGCAACAACTATGACAGGGCCATCTTCGACGCTTCAACAATAATCACAATTGGAAGAGGAAACAAGGCGAAGTTCTGGACTTCCAGATGGCTCAGGGGAGTGGCACCAAAAAATATAGCACCAACTCTCTTTGCACTTATTAAGAGGAAGAACAGAACAGTGGAGTAAATTCACAAGAGCAAATTCGTCAATTCATCGACTTATGGAACCTAATTGCCCAAACACCGACAAACTCCGACCAGGAGGACACAATAGCCTGGAGATGGACAGGCTCATCGCAATATACGGCTAGCTCAGCCTACAACATGCAGTTCGAAGGATCTCTGCCCAGGATCCAAGCCGCTGATATATGGTCTGCGCACGCGGAATACAAGTGCCAGATTCATGTCTGGCTACTACTACAAAACAAGATTATGACGGCTGACAACCTGCAAAGAAAAGGATGGCCCAATGGAGTTATATGCACCTTGTGTGGCACTCAGGAAGAAACAGCATTGCATCTCTCCCTGCTATGCCCTTTCGCTAGATAGACTTGGCACAGAGTAGCGTCCATGAATAACTTTGGAGCTTTAGAGCTCATCTCAGGTAACAATGTCGATCTCCAGGGTTGGTGGCACTCTCGCTGCCCAAGCCTACGAGGACAAGAAAGACAGAGGTTATATGGTATTCTAACATACGGGCTCTGGAATCTTTGGAAAGAGCAAAATGCCCGAGTCTTCAAGCAAGAATTCGGATCAATAGATGTAGTCGCAGCTCGAACGATGGATGATATCAAATTGAGGCGGTTAGCTTTCCATAGGGAGGAGGGTGAGATGAGAGATTCCACTCTGATTGAGTAGTAGCCAAGTCTAATACCTCGATCTCCCCGAGGCCGGCTCTTTGAGACTCCTCTGTGTGCTTTGGCAGCAGCTCCTCCTGCTCCGGCCCCTTCTCCTATTCTGTACTTTACTTTTATGTACCTTGAACCAATTCTTCTGTAAGAAAGGCAGAGCTCCTGCCGTTTTCTTTAAAAAATAAATATAGCAAATCCTTATTAGTTCTTAATCCCTGATTTGCCACTAGAAATCCTGACAACCTTCTATGCCATTACAAAATGACTTATTTTGCAACGGCATATATATGAGAATTGTCAGACTTTGTAATGGATGTTCAGTGATAGATACGTAGAACTCCTCAAAAGATCGTTACATCATAGTCCAATTGTTGCTTATGCGGCCTTGCACGGAGCAATCAAGCTGGAGATACTGCTTCATGAGACCTAACAGACAACGAACTTAGATGGAAGAGGTGAGCCGTGGGATTGTCTCGTACTTAAACTAATCAAGAGTAGTTAGCTAATGTTTGGCGAGATGCTTTTGATCGTATGTGTGCTATGTTATCTTTCTCCATATTGGACTCGTACTTGCTTTTGATCGTATGTGTGCTATGTTATCTTTCTCCATATTGGACTCGTACTTGTGTATTAGTTGTATCGGTATTTTAGAGGTGTATCGCCTATCTTGGGTACGTCTGTGTTTATATCCGTTCCTTCCCAATAATGAACTGAGGTAGAGCTGCATTGTCAAAAAAACCATGGATAATCAGTAGCTACAATCTTTGCAGTTCGCACACGCGTATACCAATACCGCTAACAATGTGTCATACTGATGGGTTAACCATGCATCAATGGCTGGAAAAAGGTGCTTTTCGTGGCGAGTTAAGGATAACTTTGTACGTAACGCCTTACCACCCAACGCCCAACGGCGCTGAGAAATCTTTAAGGAGAGCCGTGCTTCCCTCTCGTCAATTAACTGCGCGTACCATCGTTCTACGCTCTGGTCGTGTCAGTTTTGCTGAGGACGCAATCATGCAAGGTGGCCAGATGGCAGCACTCCAAGACTACAGACAGGAATTATGCCTTGCTAGTGTGTCTAGTCTAATCCCATTTTGATGTATATACTCCAATACTAGTAGACGATATGTGTTAATTAGTGGTGTTGCTGCAGGCATGAAGGGCGAGATTGTTTATGATCGGCACCAAGCATTCAGATGTCGTCAGGCCGCAGGCTGCAGTGATTCCAGAAGTCAGAGCTGAGTGTTTGAAGATGTGTCGGTCTTGTTACTTTGCCTTTTCAAGTGCAAATTGATACAAGCAGCTTGTAGAAAAAGAATCAATGCTCTGCTCTCTAGTAGTACATCAACGTTAACAATCTGGAAGTAATGGCGATTACCTGACCCTTTTTCTGTTTGGATAGAAAAATCCTCACATCAGTCACCACCAATTCGCCATCCGTTGCCTTCACTACTACTGGATCAAATCTGAACTTCACCTGTTCCCTTCACTGTTGGTGCCAGCTCGGTTACTGCTTTCGGTGGAGCAGTAATATGTATTGCATCAAAGAAGATGCACGTCACGGGAAAATAGCTCACGGAAGAATGGTAGGGGAGGAGCACCGAGCAGCGGTGTGGCGTCGACACTACTAACTCACTCGGGTTTGAACCAGGATGACCACTTTCTCTACAAACAGTTGTCAGAGCTCCTGTCCAAAAATTTGAAAAGAAGAATGCATCGCAGGGGACTGTGAAAACCCAATACCTGCCTCATCGGGGAAGAAAAAACCGAGTACCTGAGAGTAAGAAAGCGGAGAACCCCTGTCGGTCCCTCTCAGGCTTGGTGGCAATGTGGCAATGCACCAGGAAAAGTGGGAGACAGTGGTGAAGACAGAGATGGCAAAGTACTTGTCTAACTAATCCTGATTAATGACAGTCTGACAGTACTGCTTAGCGCATTCGGATCAAAAAATTGTCAAGATCCTATAGCTCTAGCCTTTTGGTGTTCCTAGAGTAATGCTTGATGAATTATTCAGGGTCGAGATATGTACCGCAAAACTTTTGAATAACGTTAGGTAATATCGGAAAGATGACCTACTTGAAATATAATAGTTTTGCTAGAACATAGTCACCTAAAATTTTATTAAGATTCGGTTGATTTTGAGCTCATCAAATATGCTTCGTGATACGTGTTGATCTTAAATAATTGAGATCTAAAAGAGAAAAAGAATGGGCTAAAACTTAACAAGTTTTCAACCAACCGTGCTATAGACAATCCCCAAAAATAACATCTCGTGTGTCACCAACGTGTGGCTACAGATAAGTAAATAACACCTGTATATGGTAGTTGGCATAGCCTTCATTTTCCTCCATCTGTGCTACGTTAATGGACTTCAACTATTTCATTCAATTCTTTTCTTAATAATGTTGTTGTTTTGTCTCTTTTTGTTTCATAACTACTCTTTATGGACGAAGAATTAGTTCAGTACCATCGGAAAGGTACAAAATTGGAAAATAACATCAATCGCGTCACGCACATGTAACGACAGTGTGGTTAAAATCCGCAAACGGGAACCCATGTAGAGAAATCGAGAAAAACCATAGGAGTACGAAAGAAACGCTCTGCCACAGGTGGTGGGTGCATGCACGTAAGGGAGGTTCAAGTTCGTGCTTGCCCCCAACCAACTCCCAACCATCAGCGCGACGAAGCTGCGCCCCAAGTTTCCACACTCCATTAGTGCATCATGCCCCCCGCCCCCCTCAGGCTTGTCTTGTCACACTCGAAGTCGCTTGCATGCATTGCACCCCCTGACAGCAGGAGCACTCCTGTTCAGTTGATCTTGACGCGGGCAGCAGTCTAGCTAGCCCGTACAGCGTACATATGTAGGCCACAGCGTGGCAAGCTCTCAATAAGTGCTTTGGGCAATGCCCTGACATCCTGCAACTACCAGCGATCGACGACAATTATAGTGTTCGGTATGGTCCAAGCCAGGGGCCGAGCTTCCTTGGGGCCAAGGCCTTGGCCGCACCAATATTTTGCAATTGTATTGATTAATAGTGTTACTTAGCGTAGTTTAGCGAGTAAGTCTTAAAATAGCTCCATTAAAATGTATGGTCAGGTATAATTGGCGGCCTCTAATTTTGTCTAATCTATACATTGGCCTTTCTAATTTTTCTTTTTAAGCTCTGCCACTGATCCAAGCTAGGATCGGTCGTTGTTCGCTACACACTCTTATGCATGGTCAACAAAACATGAAAGAAAAATAATACTCGATCCCACCTTACTCTTTATACAGTGTACTAGGACTAGTAGTACACTACAGCAGTCAGCTGCAGCACGTGTGAAGTGAGCCGTCGAACGATCTCACCGCACAACCGTCAGCCGGAGAAGACGTACGTGGAGGCCAGAGGGGATATCGGCATGGGACGGCGACGGGTATTCAATATCGTTCGAGGCAGGGACGGTTGAGTCAGAGGCTGCTGCATCGCAGGTTTCGTAGCACTACTGCATCGGTCGTTGCTTTAGGTGTTCGTCCTACGTAATCTCGGATTTTTTTTGTTTGTGCGAAGAGGTAATCTCGGATCCTTGGTGTCGCGGCTCGGTACAACTCTAGCTACGTACGGTATACCACGAGTAATACGTATGTATTGACGCCTCCAGTGTCGCTCCCGTGGCGAACACCAGGGCAACCAAACCTTAGCAGCTGTCGCCACTCTGATCTTCTCCTTTCCCTCGCCGCTACTATCACCGATCTCCACACTTCTGTTCCAGATAGAGACGGGGCATTTTGGGCGTAGCGGCGACGCTACATCTCTCTGCACGTCCATTTTGAACGACGATCAATTCGAAGGGGGCTACACAGGTAGAGGCCTCCAGATCAGATCGGGATGGACAACTGACGGTGTGGCGGCTGTTGGCTGCATTGCGTGAGAAACGGATAGGGCCGGTGCAAGGGTGATGCGTAGGCGGTCGGTGGCATGGCTTCTCTAGGGCCATTCTTGGCTCAGCAAGTGATGGTGATATGTGGTGGCTTGACGACTGACATGAAGATCAGCGATGGATTTCAACCTCCCTATGTAAGCATGTTTCTGTTGGTGTGCCGTGACCTCCCTCTAGCCGCTTGGACTCTATTTTTGAGGACAGGCGATGTCAGGACCCCAGAATTGTATATGAGTAGGGGAACAAATGATCACCAAGAACCGAGAAGCCAGTCGACCTGGTGGCACGGTACCTGCGCCATATGCACCGAGACGGAGTGGTTCGACACCTGACCAACACACCATACGCTTATTGATGTCGTATGCCTTCACCGTTGATCAAGCCGGCCGGAAGCGATTAGACTTCCCAAAATCACATATAATTTCCAGATCCTGTGAAGGTTTAAAGTTGTTCTCAATTCCACTAAGCATAGTAAGATCGGAGGAGCCCGCCGATCATACCCACACCCTAACCTAGCCCGGAAGCTAGTGGGTCGCTCGAAAGCCTGGTAGGATCCGCCCACACCCTGCCTGGCCGGTAGGATCAGCCAATGGGTCACTCAACCAATACCTGCTCCACCTAGTGAAAAGAAGAACCGCCCTAACCCTTCACGGCATACGTATACACTCCAGTTCATACACGCAATGTATATGGACAGCCACCAAAACAACTTGTATATCATCACAAAACTCTACAAAAGAAGGATTTAGAGATAATAAATGTTAACCATACGACGGATAGGTCTTAGCTTCGATATTATACGACGTAGATGTCGTCTTCAGCACACAAAAATATGAAAACAGCAGCGGAAGAGTTTGATAACCACGGAGGTGACCAACTAAGCCACCTCCCAAAAGCTATACAAAACAGTGTTTGACTAAGGCAGGCAAACTTGCGACATTAAACATCAGAGAGTGCATTCTCGGAATCAAAATATTCGTCGATGCTAGGATCATCTGCAGGATTTGAATTCCCGAGTGAGTACTTCCGTACTCGCAAGATGCTAAGTGCTCATCCCAGATTAACTTTAGCATGGCATGGCAATTGAATGACGATGATAAGGCATGCAACTCAATTAAAAAGCATACGCCCAAGGTGACATATCCCTACCATCTAGTTCATAGCTTGCAAGAAGTAAAACATGAATTCAAGCTACAACTCGAAATCCTTACCAATTAAAGATTAGGTTCAGATCTGGGATTTCAGGAAAACACCATTCCAAAGCATTCAAAAGTGATACCAATAAGTAACAATGCATTTCAAAAGTGATACCAACAAGTAACAATGCATTACCATTAACACTAGAGTGGAGCTGCCACCCAAATACTCCATCAAGCGTTCAAGATGTGGGCTCCAACCCATTACTGACTCCAATCACAACCACACATCACAGTCAAGCGTATTATTCCCTCTAAGACCTCCTAATCTTCGAGAGATTTTGAGATGAGTGTAACTACCTCATCCCGAATCAACTGTAGTCGAGGGAAAAGCTACTACCCTCACCTCGAACGGGAGTATCTCGATAAGGTCGAGGGTAAATGATTGGCCGACCATTACCCTACCTGACCCTCATTGGCCATACCCTCGCTGGCTTGAGGAGAGATCCCATTTCTAAGATCGTACAGGCTGCAACCCGTCAAGTCTCCAATAAGGACCCTCTCCCATCTCTCTCATCTTTCCGGGGTTCAAGTGGTTATTTAGGTGACTTAAAAGCACTCACATGTTGATCATAACACAAGCACCTACTCATGCTAGTATTTAGAAATACCACTCACACATCATTTCAAAATATTCGAACTACACGTCAATAATTAACAACAAGCAAAGACAACCAGGATCAATTCAACAAGCGTGCATGCTTGCCCTACTGTTCTGGGATGTATTCCTGCTGGTGATCGCCCTCGACAAGGCCCTCGTTGCCCGACTCTAGCAAACAAAGCACCGAAACACCGAAAAATCAAAAAGAAGCAAATAAGTAATACTGAAATTTTCAAAGAGGATGACATGCATGAGATGCATTCTACAATGTACAGAATGAAAATATGAAACTAACGCCATTGGTTTCATCGCATTTGGAGTTGTAGATATTTAGTTATGATTTTCCTAAGTTTGAGTAGTTTTCACTTGAATTTGGGGGCATTTTGCAAGATTCAAAAAATTTCATACCAGCAATAAAGTTGACACGTATACCAGTAAAAGCTAGGTAATTCATGAGGAATATACACGCAAAAATCACTCAAATTGGAATTCGGATGAATTACTTATGAATTTTTGAAGTTTAAATCATTTTAAAGCTTTTCTTTTTTTGTATTTTTCTCAGTAAAGAAAAGAAAAGAAATTTCTTATAAATGGCTGGGTTATGGGGGTGGAGGATGACTAGTGGGTCCACTTTGACCCAGGTTGACTGGTTAACATTGACCAGTCAATGGATCAATGGGCCCCCCCGGTCATACCCTGTTCATTGTTTATTTACATTTCCTACTCCTTAGTCTATTGCAATGGAGTCTAACTGTCACAAATTTACCTTTACATCTCTCATTATTTCTGCTACTTAACCAGAAGTAAGTCTCAACTGCCATAGATACATCAATTAATCAATGGATTCATCAGAGTATCAACTTTGTTTATAATTGTCAGTACTGATTTCTAGTGTTAGTAGGAATTGGCTGGGGA
Organism: Stipa capillata; assembly: GCA_019208055.1. NCBI lineage: Eukaryota > Viridiplantae > Streptophyta > Magnoliopsida > Poales > Poaceae > Stipa > Stipa capillata. The sequence continues at coordinate 407,045 of JAGXJF010005261.1, forward strand.
ACAATTGTAACCAGTCATTTTGTTGCAGCCGAAATCCAGGGAAACAGATTGAAGGTTCGATGATTAGTGCATTTAGCTAGCTCTCCAAGATGTCTTAGCAGAAATCATGGTATATGGATATCAACTGTGACACTAGATCATTACAACATCTGAGTAGTATTAATGAGATTATTAAATGGGGTTGAATGTGTCTGGACCAGACTCAGTATATACTTGAAGATTAGTACTTTTAATAACTCAATCACAGCTGTCAGGGATGTGCCAAAAGTAATTAGCATTTGAAATTAACATTTAAGACATCAGAGCACAAAGAATCATTAGTTTATTGATTAGTTCATTAATTGAAGTCTTAACGGTGTCTTAACCGGATCCATCAGTTCACAGTTAAGCTAATCATGATCAACCATTAATTAAACAATCGTTAGAGTAACTAAACAGTGATTAGTGCCATCATCCTTTAGCATTTGATCGTGAGCTAATATGTTAGCTGTCGACAATCGGTAAACCGCCGATCTTACGGTATTCGTGGAATGTGTATGTATGAGGGGTAGGGACCGCTAGGGCACAAGGCCAGAGGTATAATGGCAAGGAAAACGCCCTTTTTATACAGGTTCGGGCCTCCCTTAGGATAACAACCCTACGTCCTGTTCGTATATATTCAATGGAGAAACGTCTTACAAGGGAATCTGAAAGTTAGTGGCTATCCTAGGCCTAATCGTAGACTAATCCGGCTAATTCCGCTACTCTCAACTCCTTCGAGGTGCTGGGGCTTTAGGATCTGGATTGGCTTTCTGGATCTAACCTCCCTTGTCGATCTAAATTCACTTCCCCTCCCCTATGGGACTGCTGACCCTTTTATAGGGGGTTCATCTAGTCGTACCGTACATGGACTTACATCCGATTAGGACTCTGGCTTCCTTAAACATCGGGATGAACTTCCTAGTTTAAGGGATATATTTCCTCCTTCTTAGAGGTTACCTTATCGTCCTGGGATCCTTACCGGATATGGGGTATACTTCGGTAATCCAGGAAATCGTATATTAGATACTTCCTAATATACGGGATACTGTACTATTCATCGTCAAGCCCCCCATCAGTATGTGAAGTGAGGTCATGACTGTTCGGTAAAAAATCTGCCCTTCTTGGGAAGCAGCTCCGAGTAGGCAAACCGAGTAATACTTATCGATGACTTTTCTGAGTAGGTACAATGTCTACCGAGTAGTCGCAATAGCCTTATCGGAATGGCCGTTTGAAAATCAAAGCTTTTCCGATTTAATCTGATCTGTCGATCACGGACACGCGTTCGCCTGACGGATTTCTGGGAGATCGAACCGTTGTGGCGGAAATTTCGCGTAGTGATGAAGAATCTTTCCTTTTCTGCGCTACTGTTTTGGCTGACGTTAGCCGCAACGCAGCGCGCTTGTCGGGGTCGTGGATTTGTCAGACCCTCTTTTTCCCGCGCAACATCTCGTATGCGGGAAAAGCAACTGTCCGCATTAAATGCAATGAAACAGATCGTGTCGTTAACCGCACTCGGTCAGGTGTAAATTGAAACTTTTAAGAAACCAAGAGTTGGGGTTTTTGCCCGCATCCCTCTCCGTTCCTTTAGCTTTCCCACCGTCTTCTTCGTCGCGACCTCATCAAACCCTTCGGCTTCCATTGCCCCCGATTGATCGGTGAAAATGGGCAAGAAGAACGCCTCGAAGAAGTCCCCTGAATCCAAGAAGTCATCGGGAGATTCCTCGGGGGAGCAACTCTCCGTCATCCCCGAGTTCGAAGCCTCGGTGATGGATTCCTCCGCCATCATAAGGCTCGTGGCGGAGGAAGTGATTCTCCTGGAGGTGTTCGTACCTTTCCGGGAGGCCGTGAAGGAAACGGTTCCTAGCCCGGACACGAACTGGATCGTTATCTTCGCGGACTTCTTCAGGTGTGGACTTCAGTTCCCACCTTCGCATTTCTTCCTCCTCGTGCTCCAGTTTTACGGGATCGAGTTGATTCACCTCAACCCGAACTCGGTCATGATGCTAGCGGTGTTTGCACATCTGTGCGAAGTGTTCCTCGGCATCAGGCCGAGCCTGGAGCTGTGGAGGTACTTCTACAACCTTCGTCGGATGAAGGTCAGCGGCGGAGGAGTCGTCGGCGGCGCCGGGTTCTGACTCCGGGAAGGGAAGAAGGACGCCTACATTTCCTCTTTCTGGAAGTCGTCATGGTCGGGTTGGCATTCCAGGTGGTTCTATTGCCAGCCCCCATCTTTCTCCGGGAGCCATTACCAAGGCCTGGCTCCTTCCCGACGAAGTGCTGGGTGGAAGCCCCGAAGGAGACCAAGCAGCTCAAGGTCCTTGTCCATGACATCGCCAATCTCACCGCCAAAGGCTTGTCGGCGTGGGACATCACAGAGGACTTCCTTCAGCGGCGCATCAGCCCTCTTTGGTCAAGGGTTCATCCCACCTGGATACTTCCGGAGGGTCAAGACCAGTCAAGGGACTTTGACACGGGTAAGCACCCTGCCCTTCCCGTGCCATTATAGTCGGTGAGACACCGTACTTGTTTCTGACTTCTTTCGATTGTGCAGATCTGTCCCCAGGGGAGCTTCAGAGTAGGTTGAACAACCTATTCGAGCAGTCTCCCCAAGGCAGGCGGACGGAGGTGCCCTTGCCTCTTCTGAAGCTTAGCCCCGACAAGCAGAAAGAAGTCATCTCGGTGAGTTGTAGGCCTTTTACCTTGTCTGGTCCTGAGTCATCCGAGTAGTGATGTTAATAACCCTCGGGTTTTCTTCTGCAGTGACCAGGCCGCGGATGTCCTGACTCGGAGGCCGAGCGGGCTGGAGCCCCCGTGCAGGGGGAGGACATTGAGGTCCTCGGAGAGACCATGCCGCCCCCTGAGGAGGGAGTTGGAGATCCATCCGGGGCCGAGGCGGCGGTGGAGGCTACTTGGGTGGATTCTCCTACCCGGGCCCCTTCTCCTTTGCCGAATCCCCAACCTCAGGTTAGAGCCCTCGCCCGACTAGTTTTGTCCCGTGGTTTTCTTCAAGTAGAATTACAGAAGTGAACTTGTCGGACAGTGTGAGGCGACTAGCCCTCCTCCAAGGGAGCCGTCGCCTCCTCCCCCGAATACTCGAAAGGGGGAGGCCGCGACAACAAAGGAAAAAGCACCACCCGTCTCTGCTGAAAAGCAGGGTTCAGTTGTTTCGTCGAAGGGACCTCTTCCTCCGGCGAAGCGCCAAAAGTAAGTTTCTTTTGTGGTCCTCCTCGGTGTTCTTTTTTTTGTTTCTTGTCTTCGTGAAGGATTGATTCCGAAGTTCTTCTGACTAGGGTGACCATCCTTCCGACCGGAGTTCCGGCGGGGGTCGTCATCGAGGAGCAGTCCTCAGTACCAGGGCCGGTGGCAACCTCGGTCGAGCGGGTTGAGCCCCCTAGGCTGGAGCCCTCGGTGCCAGAAGGAGTCGGCTTGACCTCTCTGCTACAGGCAAGTCGAAGAGTTAGTAGTAAAAAGTACAAAAGGACCAATACAAACCTTATTATTTTTAGATCATCATTTCCCGGATTCCTCCGCTCGAGAAGGCTCAAGCTGAACTGGAGGCGAGCTGAGCGGTGAACAAGGAGCTGAAGAAACGCCTCGCCGAGTCTGGGAACTGGCGAGCGGAGAAGGAGGAGCTGCAGAAACGCCTCCAAGACGCCGAGAAGAGGTGGGAGGTGGTCGAAGCTGAGCTCCAGGACTCGAGGGCCCGCCCATCGGAGGCGGAGGCTTCCCTGCAAAGAAGTCAAACCTATGCATGGAAGCTGGAGGAGGACCTCGGGCGCGCCCTTGGCACGCTCGAGCAGTCGCTGGTCGAAGCTGGCGTCGTCGTCTTCCCCCGCCCTCCACATTCTGCCCGGCTGGTGGAACTCGTAGCTTCTATCTCCTGACTGAAGCCCATCCTCGAGAAGTTTCTCGAGGACGAACTCCAGCAAGGCGTGCGGGATGCCTTGGCTTTTGCTCTAACCCTTCTCCGGTGTAGGCACCCGGACTTGTCCTTGGAGGCTCTCGCAACTGATCTGCCGGCTGGCAAGGAAGAGGAACTCCTTGATGCTATGCAGGATGCTGCGGATGCCTTTGGCGATAGAGTCCAGGCGTCTAGTCTAGTTAGGTAGGATAAGAACTTGTAACAAACAGTGGTTAGTAACAGTGCACTAATCATGTGTGTGTTTTTTGTTCTCTTAAGTACTTATCTGCTTTGTGAAATGCTTGTCGGGTGCGAGTGTTGTCACAGACTTAGTCAAACTCATTGTCCTTCTCCCTTAACTTAGGATTTTCGAGCCGCACTGTTTTACCGATAATTGCGATCCACCAGGCCTTAGGTTTAGTCGGATGGAGGGCTCCGTGGCTCCTTGTCATCAGTAAACGCGATAAGGGATCTTCGTACAACTTCTCGTGGTCGTAGTGACGACTCGTGTTCCCTTGTCGTAGAGATGCTGGACGTAAGTTAGTAAGTTCTACGTTTTCGCCCTGTTGTTGACAGCATTACACTCTACCCGTGATACCTTCCGCTTAAAGCAATCGAGGGTGTGAATGAGCGTATGGGTTCCGTTGGTCTAGTTATACTTGTACCCCTTTTTCCTTCCTTTACTCGGGGTCGAGGATCATTGCCATGGAACTGGGGAGCTTAGTCGACCAGGCCTTAGGTCTGGTCAGGTGGAGGGCTCAGTGGCTTCCCTTGTCACCTGCAGACGCGTTAAGGGGTTTTCCTTGCATCCCTGACAGTCGTAGTACGGAACCTCTTCCCTTGGTGCAGGTCGAGAAAATTAGTACTCGTAAGTTACACCAATTCGCCATATGTTTGTCTAGCCCCTGACTGTCTTATTCGAGAAGTATCTCGGATAGGCAGTCTGAAAAGAGAAATATCGAACTAGAGACTTGGTATATTAATATTGTGAACTGTCTGAAGTGTGATTTACAAGCTATGGTAAGGAAAAGTATTCTAGAAATCTTAGAAAAATAAACTAGGCCGTCCCCCCCTTCTCCAGCATGTCGCTAGTTGCCCCTGGAGACTTCTGCCTTCTTGTCGTGACCTGCTGACGGAACTTGTTGAGTGCGCGTGCTGGGCGGCAGCGCCCGGAGCGTCTTATCATCAATTCGTTCGTAGCTTGACGATTCTGGGGCCGGAGTCGGTGCAACCTGAGACGTGCTGGTGAGGAGGCGACGGTCGTGCAGTCTTACTGAGGGTGCTTGCACAGAGGACTCTTCTAGGGGACATGACTCTTTTGCTGCTGATACGGGCGACCTGGATCGGGCAGCTCCCCCGTGGAACCGTTGTCCCGCTGAGGGGAAGGCCCTATTTCCCTCGGTTCCGGTTTAGTCGTGGAACTTCTTCTCCGACTTGGAGGGGGTACTTTCCGAAGTTGTCGCTCATAGTTGTGGCGGGGGTCTGGTCAATGTGGAGGCACGTGCCGTAACATTGGTGTCCCGGCTAGAGAGTTGTTGCTGTTCGGTGAGGTCGAGGCTACGCTTGTCGCAGAGCAATGCTTCTTGAGGAGAGCTCTTTATCGTCAGAATGCCCTTTGGGCCAGGCATCTTCATAGACTGGTAAGCATAGTGCGTTGCTGCCATGAATTTGGCCAAAGTCGGGCGTCCTAAGATAGCATTGTATGTCGTCTCGAAATCGACTATGTCGAACAAGATTCTTTCTGTTCGGAAATTCTCAGGTGTTCCAAAGGTCACCGAGAGCGTGACCTGCCCAACCGGCATGGCCGACGAGCCTGGCACGATGCGGTGAAATGCCTGTGTCACCGTCTGGATCGATGACTGTGGTACTTGCATTGCGTCGAGGGCTTTGGTGAATAGGATATTGAGGGAACTCCCTCCGTCTATCAGCACCCGAGTCACTCGGCAGTTATTGATCGTTGGTTCGACCACGATCGGATATCGCCTTGGTCGAGCGCAGTTTTCGGGGCTGTCGGTTTGGTCGAATTTGATCTCGACCTCTGACCACTTAATGGCTCGAGGTACCTGCGGTATGCTTGCAAGGACTTCACGAGCGATCGCCTTGTATTGCCTTTTCGATTTATAGGAGGAAGAGCCCCTGAATATATGCTCGATCGCTCTAACGTGCCCCTGGAAAGGCTCAGGGGAGGAGTCATCATCGTCGGGAGTCGTGTCCCTGCTATTGTTCGTGACCTGTGGGTTCTCCCCGCGGAGCTTCTCTTTCTCTTCCTTAAGGTACTTCTTGAAGATGCGACATTGGCGCAGATTGTGCGAGTCGGTCTGGTGAAAATCGCACCAGAGCTTGGACGGCTTGTCGGAGGAATTCGTTTGCTTGTCCTTGGGACGTGGTCGCTAGGTACGTTTCTCGGGGAGGTCGGCGAAGACTTCCTCGTTTTTAGCTCTTTTCTCTCTACTCCCTCCGGATGGCTTCTTCTTGTGTTTCGATTTCTTAGAGTCGTCTCTGGTCCGGAGGGGAGAGCTGGTCGACCTGGCCTGCTGCTGTTTGATGTAGCGCAAGGTTTCCTCTGCACAAGCAGCTTTTTCAGCTAAGTCCATGAGCTGAGGCATGGTCTTAGGAGGATGCATGATCAAGTCGTGTGTGCACATCTCGTTTCGATTGCCCCGAGTAAAGGCGCGGATGACGTCCGAGTCGGTGATCTCAGGTATAGTGTTGCGGACAGCACTAAACTTCTTGGTAAATTCAAGGATCGTCTCATCAGACCTCTGGACGACTAGAAACAGGTCGTCCACTCGACCAGGGCGGGGGTAGGTACCTTGGAAGTTGCTGAGAAGCATGTCGCAGAGTTGTCCCCAGGAGTGGATCGTTCCCGGGGGCAGATTCGTCAACCACGTCCTGGCGGCCTCTCTGAGGGCTGTCGGGAGGTAGTTGGACATTACCTTCTCGTTTCCGCCTGCGGCCCCAATAGTCATAGTGTAGATGGCTAAGAATTCTGAAGGGTTTGTGGAGCCATCGTATGACTCCAAGGCCCAAGGCTTGAAGCGAGAGGGCCAGCGCACATGTCGGAGTTCTTGGGATAGCGCTTGGCATCTGTGGAAGGTTCTCCGATAAGGTGCAACCTCGCCGCTATTCGGGGTTGGAGACCATCTTCAAGTGTTAGCGTGAGGTCGTTGATCTCTTCGGGGGGAGACTGATCTTGCTGGTGCCTCTGGCTCCGGTGTTCATTGATCTTATCACGCAAGTCGATGCGTCGTTTCCCCTGTTGAGACTGGTTCCTGGGGTGACGTCTTTCCCCGTCTGACTCCTCCTGTGGGTGAGGGATGCTCCTCTCAGTGGAGCTACGTGCCACGGATCGTACCCGAGAAGATTCGGCTTGAGCTTGGGCCTGCTGTATTTCAGCCTCCAGCTGTTGCAGCCACTGCCGTCCTTGCAGTGTCGATAGGTCCGCCACCGTTGGTCTTGATAGCAGATTGCGCACCTTGGCGAGTCTTCGAGCGGTTCGAGACATGTATTCCTCCGTCCCTGGAGGTGTTTTTTCTGCTCCCATTGGTCTAATCACGTTCCCTTGGGGAGTAGCCGTCGGGCTGCGACGTCGAGGACTCCCGTCTTGATCTTGTCTCTCGAGCTCTTCATGATCACCTTCGATCGTGAGAACTACTCGAGTACGATGTGAGCGAGTTCTTGATCGTATGGACGATCAGAAAGTGCAGGCGATAAGACAGACATTGGGCTGGCTGCTCCTATCTGGAGATTGTCGGTTGATACCAATCTCCCTTCGAAGGACCTGGCGCACTCGGTCTTGAAGCGATCTGCGTCGCTGTCCGAGTTCTCGTCAAGGGCGTATTCTCCATAATCTACGCTATCCGTTACCGGGTATGGATCCATTGGGCCGAAGTTGTCGTAGAAGTCCTGGTCCGAGTACCTGGTATGGTGCGTGACGGCGATCGTATTTCCTGTCGAACTTGCTTCTTCCTCCTCGGGTTGCACCGGGGAGGGCTGTGCAATCAGGGTTGCGGAGTGATCGCGAGAAGTTGCACGTCTTGCCAACGTTGATTCTTCCTGGACGGCTTGAGCCGGAGAGGTCCCCACGGTTAGGGCCATCTGTCGATGATCGGTAAACCACCGATCATACGGTATTCGTGGAATGTGTATGTATGAAGGGTAGGTACCGCTAAGGCACAAGGCCAGAGGTATAATGGCAAGGAAAACGCCATTTTTATACAGGTTCGGGCCTTCCTCAGGATAACAACTTTACGTCCTATTCGTATATATTCAATGGAGAAACGTCTTACAAGGGAATCTGAAAGTTAGTGGCTATCCTAGGCCTAATCGTAGACCAATCCAGCTAATTCCGCTGCTCTCGACTCCTTCGAGGTGATGGGGCTTCAGGATTTGGATTGGCCTTCTGGATCTAACCTCCCTTGTCGATCTAAATTCACTTCCTCTCCCCTATGGGACTGCTGACCCTTTTATAGGGGGTTCATCCAGTCGTACCGTACATGGACTTACGTCCGAGTAGGACTCTGGCTTCCTTAAACATCGGGATGAACTTCCTAGTTTAAGGGATATATTTCCTCCTTCTTAGAGGTTACCTTATCGTCCTGGGATCCTTACCGGATACGGGGTATACTTCGGTAATCCAGGGAATCGTATATCAGATACTTCATAATATACGGGATACTGTACTATTCATCGTCATTAGCCGTTCGGACCGTTGGAAGCAACGGTTAGTAGCACGGGGAAGAATGGAGCCGAGAGGTGGCTCACCCCCGGCGATGAAGAACACGAGCTAGCAGCTCAAGCTTGGGGGGGGAAGGTCGGTGGAGAGATGGGGTCCAGCTGCTAGTGCAGGTCGCTGTGGGCTCGAGGTTCATAGGGGAAGGGCGGAGACACCGGTTGCGACTATGGCAGAGTTGGGGAAAGAGCCGCTCCGGTGGGGGTCTTCTGCAAGTACCTGGTGCAGCAAGGAACAAGAGAATGAGAGTGAGAAAGAGAAGAGGAATCTTGGCAATGGAAGAAAAGGGGGCTCGCCGTCGGACTGCTCGTCAGAATTGGGGCGGGGCCGGCGGTGTTCTCGGTGGTGGTGGAAAAAGGAGAAAAGGGTGGCGGTTTTTGGGGAAAAGAAGAGCAGGGGGGAGAAAGGGGAGCTGGAGCGTCCGAGGAGGCCTTTTATGTCAGGGAGGCGAGAGGAGGCGGAGACGCCGGCGGAGCTGCCGTCCGGCGCGTGCCCCGGCCACGCGGCGGCGAGGTGCGTTGAGCGAGTCCCGCTTGGCAGAGGGAACGGCGCAGTGGCGTCCTGGGGAAGAAAGGCGAACGCGGCGCGGGGCAGTGGGCCGAGGCCCACTTGGGCGTGCGGGAGGAGGAGAGCTGGGCCGGCGGCCTAGTACGAGGGGGAGGAGAATGGTGTTTTCTTATTTATTTATTTATTTATTGTTCATTTTACTTTATGTTTAAAATAACAGGGATAGTGATTCAAATGGGAGTTTAGAATTAGAAAGTTTGGACCGGATCTTCTAAGACATTTTTAATTCCTTTTAAGTTTTCTTAGATTAACGATAATCTAATTTGAGCCTAAACTTCAACCTTGAAGCAATTTAGCTAAGAGAAACTTTGGGATAAATTTAACCTTACTAGTGTTTCAATTTTCTATCCAAAATCCCTACGTAAATCTGGTTATCCTAGTAGCTCTTCTACCAGACATTTAAAACAGTTGCACCAAAGAAAACTTGACTCAGGTTGATAGATTTTGAAACTGTCCTAGTGCAAGTGTTAAGATTTCGATATCCAATTCATAAACTACATATATGCGTGAAATGAAAAACTTTATTTTAATTAACTCGTGAGTTCATGCTGATCTCATGATAGTGTAGAGATTACGAGAGGATCTTTACAGGCGACAACCGTGATGATTCGCAATAACAGAATTGGAGATTTGGCTGGGGCTGCGGCAGTTGGAGACACTGGCACAGATGACGAACGTTGGAGCTTTGAGGTGAAAAACCACGATCTATCTTTAGCTGGATAGATCCAGCAATGGCGATGCATGAACGTCATCCCCTTTTAGAAGGCGTTGTCTTTCAAAGCATTATCTAGAGTGAAAACTCTCGATCTCTCCTCTGTTGGATAGATTCGGCAACGGTGACACATCAGCACCGTCTCTTCATGAAGATGTTATCATCTTGGAGAGTTGTTTTTTATCTGCTCTAGTGATGTTTAGGTGATTGTGTTAGTTGTAAGAGTCATGCCGTCGTACTAAAAATAGTGGGTTTCTTCGGTGATACTATCACATTGGCATTTATTGTCATTTTGTAAGTTGATTTCCGTGTTGATGCTTCGAGTCCCGTTTGAATGGAATTTAATTGTGTATCATATAATACGAAAAATGAATTTTCCATTATGTAAAAGGAGTACGTACGTATTACCGATACAGTGATACTAAGGGGCAGATTTATCGTACCTCCATCCTGGGCACGTGCACGGTCTTCCGGGCGACGCTCTATGGAGCTCCGGCGGTCTCTACAGCGGCCATGGTCGCTGAAACTGCGGTCTGAACGAAAAGGACGACCTTCGGAGACGACATGCGACTGTTTGGGCCATTTTTTGCTCACCGGGCCGCGCCCCGCTGTCCCTCGGTACTTATTGGTCGCTTGCTTGCCACAGCGCAGTTAATTCTATCGATTTGTGCCCAATTAATTCACCCAACTCCCGAGCTACTTTCTGACTTTGTTCTATAATATCGATCTGTGCTAGGTGCAGGGACATCATCGATCTGCGTCGTTCCAAGCGGCACCTCACATTTGCCTTGTTGCTATAGCCGTCAGTCTGGTCATTGCTAACTCAATGGATAGGCTCCTCGCCGGCCTCCTAGGTTTCATATTGGTCAGTTCCTCATTACCAGGCGCCTCGTTTTCAAAATGTTTCTTTATCATTTCCGACACTCTTACATGTAGATTGGGGAGTGTTCCTAATTTCCCCAAGTTATTTCGGGAAGAATGCTCTGTTCTATTGCTCTTTCCATGCTGATTTCAGTAGTAAAACATAGGTTGATCTGTCTGCTGTGTCGATTGCAAAGTTTTCGAGAGGAGGTTCAGTTTACAGTTTTCAGTTTTCGAGAGGAGGGCTAGTTAAATATCAAATAAAATAGTGGGTAAAGGAGAACTTAATTAAGCGTTATATACTGAAAAGTCGAGTACATGAAAATGAAAAGGCTTATACGTGACATATACGAAGTGTTCAACCTGCAAGCTACTTAATTTGATTTTGCTAGATTTGTAAAGTTGACCAGTTTCGAGCTAATCCTGTGGCGCTAAGGAGCGAGGGAGAGTATAGTAGCATATATATGCACAGATCATTAGAGGAGCGATTCTTTCATCAAAGTAATATAGCTACTGATCTCAAATACTTAGAAACTCTTGTGATTTGCATGCAGATTGCATCAGTGGGAAGCCATGCAGCTCGGGCTCCGGAGCAATACTGGAAGTCTGCTCTTCCCAATACTCCCATGCCAAGCTCCCTCTCTCAACTCCTCAACACTCCAGGTATCCTATATCTTAAGCAACCAGCTTCGATACACTTGGATACAAGCTAGCAGCTGATCAGCATATATATTGACCATTCTCCCTGCTTGTCCGCAGCCGGAGGCACGTCCGTGAACGTCGGCTGGGGCGGTGTCCATGTCGACGCTGGGCATGGGAAGCCCGGGGGCACGACGGTTGATGTTGGCAAGGGTGGCGTGGGCGTCAACGTCAAGCCTGGCAGCGGCAAGCCCGGCGGGACGACGGTCGGCGTCGGCAAGGGTGGCGTGGGCGTCAACGTCAAGCCTGGCAGCGGCAAGCCCGGCGGGACGACGGTCGGCGTCGGCAAGGGCGGCGTGGGCGTCAACGTCAAGCCTGGCCATGACAAGCCCGGTGGCACCACCGTCGGTGTTGGGAAGGGAGGCGTGGGCGTCAACGTCAACCCAGGGCACGGCAAGCCCGGTGGCACCACCGTCGGCGTTGGCAAAGGTGGCGTGGGCGTTAACGTGAACCCTTCATACGGAAAGCCTGGTGGCACCACGGTTGGCGTCGGGAAGGGCGGCGTCGGCGTCGGCGTCAAGCCTGGCTACGGTAAGCCAGGCGGTACCACGGTCGGCGTTGGCAAGGGCGGGGTTGGCGTCCACGTGAAACCCCGCGGGAAGCCTGTCAACGTCAACGTCTCACCTTTCATATACAACTACGCCGCAACGGAGACGCAGCTGCACGACGACCCCACCGTCGCGCTCTTCTTCCTGGAGAAGGACCTCAACGCCGGGAAGAAGCTGACTGTCCATTTCATGGCCACCACGGCCGGAGAGAAGTTCCTCCCACGAAGCGAGGCCGACGCCGTCCCGTTCTCCTCCGAGAAGGTCCCTGAGATCCTTACCCGCTTCTCTGTGAAGCCGGACTCCGTCGAGGCGGCAGAGATGACGCATACGCTGCACGACTGCGAGGCACCGGCGGCGAAGGGCGAGAAGAAGGCGTGCGCCACGTCGCTGGAGTCCATGGTCGATTTCGCCACGTCCAGCCTCGGGACCAGCCGCGTCAGGGCCGCGTCGACCGTCGTCGCGAAGGAGGGGTCGCCGAAGCAGGAGTACACCATCACCGGCGTGAAGCGCACGGCCGGCGCCGACCAGCTCGTCGTCTGCCACGCGGAGCCGTACGCGTACGCCGTGTTCGCGTGCCACCTGACGCGGGCGACGAGGGCGTACACGGTGTCGATGGTCGGCAGGGACGGCACGGCCGTGGAGGCCGTCGCGGTGTGCCACGCCGACACGGCCGGGTGGAACCCGAGGCACGTCGCGTTCCAGGTGCTCAAGGTGAAGCCCGGCACGGTGCCGGTCTGCCACTTCTTGCCGCAGGACCACGTCGTCTGGACCCGCGGCGGCTGAAGGTCGGAAGTGCGCCGTTCGTTCGTTCGCACCACCATACGGTTTAGTGCTTGCTATCATGCGTGAGTTCGTTATGTTCTAGCCTCTGTGCAGATACTACTGTATGGTGTACGGGTATCTTACATCTTTGCATAAAGCTTGCTATTTGTATTTGGATGCTGTTGCCAGTATCGCCCGCCAGCTTGCTTATACCGAGTGGGTTATTTGCTGTATAGTTTATTACGTGAATGCAATAAACAGACTGGTATTACCTATTTGCCTGTCTCTGTCATTATTGCTCCCTGACTTTAAAAAAAGAGAGCTTCTCTTGCGTCTTGATCTTCAAGGACAAACAGGTACAGACCGGAGATAATTCGAGGTTACCAGGCCTGCAACAACACCTTAACATACCGTATCGTCTACCATCGGTTACAACCAGATGGTTAAGCGGGCATTTAGCCTGTCTTGAAGGTGAATGACACACCGGGTGAAATAACTGTTGGAATACATCAACGAATGATCATAGGGGATGATAGTAAAGATTCCAGAATGAACACTGAATACAGAATATAGTTAGTACATCATACGGATCACGGAAATATTAGATTTAAAAGCACATACGGATCAAATACAGCAAATACTGCCCTCGCCTGATTTCAAAATTTTTTAAAGTCCCATTTCATAAAATCAAACTGCCACTCTTCGTCTCTGCCCCAAATCATCACCCCGGATAAAGATACATCAGAGTGAAACAGGGAAGTTTGTTTATCTGTATGTATGTGCAGATATACATCTACTTTTTCAACATGTTTGATCTACACTGAATTGTACAGTTCGCTACCTCGCAAATAATTGTGGAACCCGATCGTTCATACATAATTTCTTGTCCTGTTTGACAATCACAATCAGGACCAAGTTTCGATGTTAAATCTACCAGCCCTTTCCAGTTTCCTGAGCCATCCTGAAGCAGCCTCTTTCGGAACACCGCCCTCTTGGCAGACAATTTCTTCTAGTGCAGCTGTAACATCAGCAGGCATTTTGGTCGAAGACCCTGCAACGTATATTGCAGCCCCAGAGCATAACATGTTCCACACTCTTGCACTCTGCTCCTTTATCTTGTGTTGTACATAGACCTTTGAGGCTGATCCCTAGAAAAAGCAACAAAGAAACCACCACCCTTTTTCAGGGACAGCACCCCCTGGTCCTGGGCATGATTTAACCAGAAGTCCTTGTATAGAAAATCACTGTCTTGATTTCTACAGCCGAAGAAGAATAGAACAGGGGCTGTTCGTTTTGTCACACTCTGTGCAGCTCTTTCCTCCACAAATGCACGGAATGGTGCACATCCCGTTCCTGGTCCAATAAGCACAAGAGGAATACAGGGAAGTGTAGGAGGCAGGGATCCTTGCTGTATCCAACATGGTATAAGATTTTCTGCACGTAAGCACAGTGACACTGAGAGAGGTTTAAGAACAGAGAGGGTTCCCCCTGTAACTAAAAGAAGCAATGCATACCTTCATTTGGACTGAGCCCTGCCAGCCATGTAGAGCAGAGACCATGCCGTGTCCTCTTGAAAGGAGTAAGCCATGATACAATGCTAACAGTCAAGTGTATCTGATTTGGATGTGCTAATGGAGATGACGATATGGAAAAGGCTCTTTTCTTTAATGGAGGCGTTAGTTGAACCAACCATTCAAAAGGCATTTGCACTGAGGGAAAATCCTCCAATACCTAAAAGCAGCACAAAACCATATGTCACTGTTGAACCGTGAAAAATAAAATCGAAAAAAAATGACATATTATCATATACCATTTGCATGCTAAGGTTTTGTATCGCAAGACCATTGTAAGAAAACATTACTCACTTCTAGAACAGTCCGACTCTCCTTTTGATTGTACTGGTAAAGGTCATCTCTTCCTTCAGGAGAAGCAAAATACTGAAGCCTTTCCTTTTCATGTTCGGCTGTTGCAAAATAGCTCATGATCTGTGAGCATCAAGATGACATATTAGTCGTAGACATCAGGATATCAGAGGCATCGATAAGATATCAAACAACTAGAAAGAGGTGTATGAGATGAAGCATTCAGGGTAATTCTCTTGCCTCGAAGAAATATCGCCGAGGGGAAGCTGATGCAACATCCATTGTCAAAGCAACAAAGGTCTTTAAATTGATGCGATCAATCAAGCCGTTCACAACTGAACCGTTGGAAACTTTGTTCCCACCCTTTGCTTGAATCTGTGAAGACAAAAAATGTCTCCTCTTTAATTAGGTCGATAACTGCAGTAGGTTGACTGGTTGAGAAGATATAAGAAGGCACAACTACCTCTAGATTTCTCCTTTTTAATGGATAAACTTAAGAACCTTGCATTTGAGAAAGAAAAGAAAAAAGACATGTGTCTAAACCATGATAAATAGCTTGCTACTAAAGCAACAATAGTGTTAAGCAACTACTGCAGACCGCATAAGTGTTGAGATACTAATGAAAGTTGTCTTAGTGGCAGATAAAAACACAAAGATACAAGTATCTTAATCCACGAGACAGAACAAAACAGATCCACGTACCATTATGTAACAATCTGGATCCAAGTTACAGCGTTCAATGAAAGCGTCAACAGCTGGTGGATTCTGACTTGGCAGAATTTCTAGAGCATCACCAACTTGATAACTGATGGCCTAACATGACAAAAATGAAACAATCTTTCTATCTCTTAATGTGTTAACAAGATGACTGCGAGCTACTTGATAACTGATGGCCTAACATGACAAAAATGAAACAATCTTTCTATCTCTTAATGTGTTAACAAGATGACTGCGAGCTAATATCATCATATGGAACAAAGAACATACAGAAGATGGATCTTCCAATTCAAAGTGGCGCGCGTCTCTGTCAGAATCCTCCTTAGTCAAACGTTGATTTGTTACCTAAAAGGTTGCCAACATCATCAGTAACAGGGACTAAGCAAATAACGATAGATCTACTAAATCACAACACAATTGTTACACCATCAATCTATTCCATAGTAACAACACAGATGGAGGTTGGCATCCCCACAATGAACCATTATTCTCCGTCTATTATTCATTAAGGTTGGAATTTCTTTGTACATGGTAAATATCTGGCCATGTTAACTGAACCTACAGAGCAAAACAGCATCACGTTCATGAAATAGAACTGCAAGTTGAGCTTGATCATGCATAGTTAGTGGCAAGCTTCTCACGGTAGAATGGACTGTTTAGGTGTCTACAGAACAAGCGACAGTGCATCAACCAGTGATATGCAATTTGAGCTTGCATATGGTTGATATTTGCCCATTGAAAAGAAAAATGGCAAAAGAAGCTAAATCCAGCAGAAGGTGCTCAACAGTCAACAAGAAATCTATTATCCATGGGCTTATGCATAACACTATTTTACTGTAAGGTCAGTTCAAAATAGCCAATTAAATTATACGTTATGAAGCCTACTTCTATACAAATAAGTTCAAACCATTTCAAGCGACCTGGGTGTGCAGGTAGGCAGGGCTTTTGGAGACATATACCTTTAAGGCTTTAACCACTAATGGATTTGGTGAGTAACTTGGTACTGCAGATGGAAGTTTCTCAGGAGCAAATAATTCAGTAACCTAATACACAACATACAGGAATATTTTATATGTAACTACAGAAGATTCCCTAGAGATGCATGTATATTCATATTTAGAATTGCTGGATCAGCTGAACCTCACAAAACCAAACTGTAAATGATTAATAAGAATAAAATGAGAAATTATTTAAACTGCTGAACTCTTGGAGAGCATACAGAACGTACCATCCTTAACATGTATTGTGGTTCTCCATCATTATGGAACTTTAGAGCAGGAGACATTGAGCGTGCTCTCTCAATTAATTTCTTGGAGTCTGGTGAATAGATGACAGATAGAATCTGTAAGAAGAAATATTACACAACAGATGACAGGTAGGTAAACATTAGCAAGATTGACACCTCACACCTGGAATGTTGAAATCTTGTGGAGCCTCATCGGCAGGGTAGTATATGACTTCAACCTTTGCATCCCCCAAAATATTCAAATTAGGATGAATGATATCAGATATTCTTGGTAACAGTGAAGTATTTGTTTGATTCAGTGATTTCCACAAAGACAACAACCAAGGATCTAGAGCTCCTTCGTATCTGGTATAAAAAGATTAAATAATTCCTTGGTGACTTTGAGGAATTGCTTTCCCACAAGGAAAAAGTAATGCTTAAAATTTCACAACTAGAAAACCATATGGCATTGTCTTCTCCAAAATGTGCAAATGAATATAGCAACAATAGCAAATAAACAAATGAAAGGTATTAAAATCATACCCTGAAGGGTGTTGATCATCTCCCAAGCCTTTCTCTATGATTGGTTCTGCACCAAGATCTAAAAGCCTTTTATCCAGCTTCTTTGCAGCAAACTGCAGTGAATACACAACATTGAAGAGGACGGCAAAAACAAGAAGTATGTATGATTTTCCAAAATAAAAGTCATGATTCATGAGCAACAGAGGACAACCTACTAGTCAGGATTTGCTTGAGAAAAATAATGAGGATAAAAATGACGGCACTATAGCTGAGGTAGTAATGAGAAATCAGAATGGTTGAGCATGCAGCAAAATGCATGCTTAGAACAGAAAAATGTTTCTTTCTGATTATGTGTAAAACTAGCAATATTCATATTAACATGTTATTTTTATGATGCTTCCAGCTAAGTATTTGAATAGGTCATAATCCAAGCAAGCTTTGCAATCAAATGTTCGCCCAAGCTGCTATAGTAACTCAACGGAACTTTAATCATACAATTACATGTTGCAAGCACTCACTATAGCAGCACACCTCTATGAAGGCACAAACAGATTATCTCCCCCAAATCATCAGAGCAAACGCCCCAAAAGCAAATGACAGAGCCATCATGTGTTCCTATAACCATATACTTCTTTTCCAACCTTGTGCAAACTTCGGAATGTTCTATGATTCTATCCACACATAATTCCCCAACAAAAGCGAACTACAGGTCATTTGAATAAATCACGGTACATCATTGTGTTAAAAGCACCACATAGCGCAATAGCAAGCTTAAAAATCCTACTCAGAAGACTCACATTGTACTTCTGGTAGCCTGAATCCCCGAGCCCAAACACGGCATAACGGAGCCCTACCAGCCACCGCTCACCCAGATCCTTCCGAAGAAGGTATCTCCAAAACCCCTGCCAAGCACAAAAACCAAACCAAAATACCAATTAGCAATTCAAAAGTCCAGAAACTACCAAACAAAATATGTATTCCAACCTCCCAACCTTCATGGAATCCGGGGGATCGCCCTGCCCCGTGGTGGACACGACGAAAACCACGAAACTTTCGCCCGGCAAGCAGCTCTGCACGAACAGGCAGAAGCGGCAAGCGGCGTCCACAGCACGTCAGACGGAAGGATCACGAGGGCGGGGTTTTCTAGGGTTCGGAGCTTACGGGATCGAAGCTGTCCATGGAGAGGACGTCGACGGCCGGGCAGCCACCGCGCTCGGCCTCGCGGCCTACACGTTCGGCGGCGTCCATGGCGTTGCCGGTCTGCGATGCGTAGAGTACGGCGAGGCGGCCGCTAGCCGGCGGCGGCGGCCGCGGCGTTGTCAACGACGAGGGCGCCATGGAATCGGAATCACAGAAACGGCCGTTGCGTGTTGGTCTGGTTTGGCCGGGCTCCTGTACATGGAGTTCGGCTATTACCTGGGCAGATGCCTAGTAGCAACCCACTAAAAGTCTGTTTGGTTAGACTGTGATAGTCAAAAAATAAATATATTATTTTTAATTGATTCAAACCATCATAATATTTTAAAAAATGAGTACTAAAGATTCAGCACATTACAAAAAACAAGTAGAAGACAGCTTTTCTAAACAACTAAATTTACACTACAAATCTCACAGCTACCATTGGCAAAACCTGCTGAAAAGTTAGCCGTAGGTTGGGCTGCAGCTTTTTCCAGTGAAAAGCTGGTAAAAAGCTCAACCGAACACCCTCTAATAAGATTTCGATCATTTTTCATTATCTTCTGCAGTTCTACTCATAGATTTCTGAAATCGGCTGCTCTAGGGTTTTGAGTTCTTGCCGGTACTCTTACCCTTCCTCGCGCCTCTCCTCCTCCTGTGATTCTAGGGTTTCAACCTCTCTTTCTCCCTCGTGGTTTAGGCGCGGCACTAAGTCAAACACAGCAGCTCTCTGGTCAAAGATGGAGCCCCTCCTGCAGTTCTCCGGCGTCTAAGGAATGATGTACGTCCCGGCGGGGAAGTGTCTCACGGCCCCCTACAACCTCACAGATAACTGCCACATCTGCAACAGCTCTTTGTTTACAACCGTCACGGATTGTATCCCTAACAGTTGCATCTTAGAGTCATCGCGGATGTGGCTACATCTGTGATAGTTACTTTTGGGGACTTTTATCCTATACGGTTGTCTCGACCGAACCGTTTAGAGGGCCTGTTTGTTTGGCAGGCTTTTGGCTTTTTGGATTTTGGCTTCGAAGCCAGAAAAGCACCTATTTACCTACTTTTGGCTTTTGGCAAGTTTTACCAAAAGCCAAAAGTAGGTAAATAGGTGCTTTTCTGGCTTTGAAGCCAAAGTCCAGAAGCCAAAAAAAACCTAAACAAACAGGGCCAGAATGTGTGACGTTTTTAATGAACTTAACCAACCATATGGAATAAAAGATCTTGTATAATTGATTCTGTACTAGTGGTTTCCATGCATATGCAGGCCGCACCGCCTGATATGCATGGCTATATGAATTCAGTGGTTTTTCATGGGCGTGCTGCATGCGTAATCACCAAATTAAAACAAACAACCATTGGATGCTTGCACCCTAGCTTATGCGCAATCACCCAATCAGCAAAGGTGATCGAATAAGGATCTAGAAAGAAAGAAACCGTAAGTTTGTTTGCTCGAAAGTAAACAGAGAATATCATCGATCATGACCTTGTCATTTAACTTTACGTTATATAGCTTTTCTGGGGAAGACTTTGTGGAAACTATATACGTGGAACAATTGAGGCGCTACTCTTCTTTTACGGGGACAGTACTCGGGAAGCTTCTACACATGCATGGTCGAACGTACATATTTGGAGGCTCATGCGGGGACGGACGGGGCAGTTGAACGAATTGAGGTAGTTGAGATATGGTTGCATTCCGCTCTCTCTCTCTCTCTCTCTCTCTCGCGTCCCGGCTTTGCCCGCGTGCACGTTTGCACAACTCCAGTGTCTTCTCTTTCACACACTTACACGTAAAAACAGTAGCTATAGATCGTAAACCCCAACACCTCTATAAATGGCCGACACAACTATACAAAGTCTCACGCCCGTCCGTTGGGAACGCATGCGCAGCAGTGAGATCGATGGAGAACCTCCACGGAGACGACGAAGCGCACACGTTCCCTCACTTCCCATACTTCTCAGTGCCATCGACGCCGCCGGCACTTGCGTCGCCGTCGTTGGCCTCGTCAGACGATCAGCGTAGCCCCCTCGCGGCACTCCAGCCGCCGCCCCTGCCGTGGACGTGTAATCCTCCTCTGGACCCGCAGCTGATGCTGCCGGCGATGGTGGACTGGTCGTCGCTGTTCCAGAGGGGACTGGTGGTTCCGTCGGAGCAGCAGCAGGAGGCCGCGCAGGTGGATCAGCTGAGCGGGGAGAACGACGGCGACGAGACGGCGGGGGGCAGCGAGAGCAACAGGGAGAAGGCGAAGCAGGGCGGTGGCGCGGGGAGGTCGGGGAAGAAGAAGGTGAGCAAGCCGCGGTTCGCGTTCCAGACGAGGAGCGAGAACGATATCCTGGACGACGGCTACCGGTGGAGGAAATACGGGCAGAAGGCCGTCAAGAACAGCTCCAACCCCAGGTTCGGTCAAGTTTCTCCATATTCCCCTTCCATTTCATGCGAGCACGCAAGCATCTAAATTAGCATGTTGTTAGGTACATATCCTAGGTACAGTCGTGCTCGCGTGCATCAGGATTGGGTATATATTTACATGAGTTAAAATGTACTAGTGCATCGATCTGACACGATCGAGCTTGCCCGTAAGTAATGGCATGCATTGCACTTGCATGCATCTTTTGGAATTAGGAAATAGAGTTTAATGGAGGTTCAACGCTCCCGAACAAACTGAATTGGACATGCATGCATGCGCGCGTATGACGTGTCCATTGTAGGTTGTTGGGTGTGCCAACTGTTAGGATGGGAGTTACGGCCCCCTTTGTTGTTCGCCAAACCTCTAAACACACAATTTTAGTTGTTTGCTAAAGTGACCGATCTTTTAAAAAGTAAAGTGACTGCATGTAAATGTAACATTTAGGTGTGTGTAAAGAAGACGTACGCCAAAGCTATGTCCAGATGCTGGATGAAATTTCGCTTGCTTTATTTCATGCAAGAGCATCGCTAATGCATGCGTGTGACATGACCAAACCATGCATGCCAATGACCATTTTGTATGCGTTAGATGAATAGATCAGTTAAGTTCATCCTGAATGATGATTATAGCATGTATATATATTGTTGCATTTTTTCCGGATAAGAGGCCAATAATTAACGAAATTGGTGATTTGATGAGAGTAGATACAGATTCAGCTCAGACATTAGAGCCAGGCTAAGAAGGCATACCTGAAGCTCCACATACTACCCCTACATTACAGGAAACCAGCACATAGGCATGTGTATCTATATATATATATATATGATTGCATGCGCGCGTACGCATTATTCATGTGCGCGCACGTGTCCTGTGTTTTTTGTTCATGACTCACTCACTCTAGCTACAGATCACTATAAGCATCAAAATACTTCAGGTACTTTGGCCGGTCACTCATATATACTTACCTCCTCGCTCGAATTTGTATTATTGATCATGAAGGAGCTACTACCGGTGCACCCATCCCACGTGCAACGTGAAGAAGCAGGTGCAGCGCCTGGCCAAGGATACGGGCATCGTGGTGACCACGTACGAGGGCGTGCACAACCACCCCTGCGAGAAACTCATGGAGGCGCTCAGCCCCATACTCAAGCAGCTCCAGTTCCTCTCCCAGTTCTAATTCGTTCAAGCTAGCCATGCAAAAACCGTATATACTGTACACGTAGATTTATATACCAGCCAACCTGAAGGTGGGGGGTAAAGGAGAAAAATGTGCCTACCTCCTCGATACATGTGCGTACGACTGATCATTTAGAAACATATATTCGTGTATACTGAGCTTACGGTTACACATACGAATGCAGCGCAAATAAGCACGACTACAGAATGGACTATTAAAGATAGTTAAATATTGCTATCTCGAAAGGTTTAACGTAAAGTCTGTAAGTAAAAGTGGACTATTAAAGATAGTTAAATATTGCTATCTCGAAAGGTTTAACGTAAAGTCTGTAAGTAAAAGTTAATGACAACATACAATATCTCTAACGGTTAACCCAACCGTTGAGAAAAACGAATTGTCCGTAATATGTGATTATCTCAGACGACTCAAAAAAACTGAACAGCCTGTGATATATGATTATCTCAAACAGTTTACCCGTTTAACTGTCTGAGATAATCAATTATCTGAGACAGTTTCGTTTTTCATCAAACTAAGAAAGAGTATATCATAGTCAATTTGGTGGTTTTAGCCGTCTATGATATCAAAAAAAGGTTGGGCTAATTTTATTTTCTGGCCTGTCCTGAAACACATAAATTGACAGAAATAGAATCCACACATCCAAAATCATTCACACATGCAAATATACATCTCTAACCATTCACACACACATGCATATATATATATATATATACATACATATATATATATCTTAGAACCATTAATTCAATATCAAGTTACATATAAATTCAGAATCATATATATATATATATATATATATATATATATATATATATATACATTAATTCAATATCAAGTTACATATAAATTCAGAATCAAGTATATATTCAACAAATAATTAACAAAATCCAAATGTTTGCAGTTACATATATAGAACCATCAGCCCCTTGGTTTGTGGTTGAATCCACCGTTGCATTTGGTTACGTCTTTGACCAAGAAAGAAGCAACAATTCCTCTGATCTTTGCTAGGTACGGCTGTGGCAACATTGTCGCCGGAACGGATGGAACCCGTCGACATGAAGGTTAAAACCTTGCATGTATATAAGTTGAGAAATGATAAAAATTATTGCAAGAAATAAACACCAATGCATTTGAGTTGGCTAAATTGCCGATTATGAAATCCATGTGGTCACATACATAGAATCCACATAGGTTGGTTTCTAGTTAGTTATAGAGGCACAATCAAGAAATTTGATCTAATATTAGTGTGTACTACCGGATACATACTGAAAACTCATAGTTGTGGCTGTACTGACACCTTCCCCTCCCTTCAACTGATACACGCCGTAGGCCCTTTTTGTGGTACAAAATTTTTAATTACACCTTGAGCGACCTATGATACA
This sequence comes from Stipa capillata, assembly GCA_019208055.1. Taxonomy (NCBI): domain Eukaryota; kingdom Viridiplantae; phylum Streptophyta; class Magnoliopsida; order Poales; family Poaceae; genus Stipa; species Stipa capillata. The sequence continues at coordinate 430,329 of JAGXJF010005261.1, forward strand.
GTTATATAATTAGAAATTTTGTTTATCTGTATAGTAATCGGCAGATAGTTCTATATTGATTCGTGCTCCTCAGGCTGGAATCGAGGTATATTGTTCTGCCCTCTCTTGGTAGAGGGACAATAAGAATCTAGTGGTATCTACAGGGTCATGCCATTAAACCTAAGTTAGCGGTTGTTGCGTATAAAATAATAATCAACAAGTATAGAAACTAATCCAGCTGCAATACTTACCCCTTCTAGAAAGGAAAAAGTATGATCTCCTTATTGCGGCTCATGAGCATTACATGTATGATGTAGTCCTCAGCGAATCTTTCAGTTGCATCGATACTTCATGTCGAGGCAATGTGTGGGTCAATGAAGCTGATGGGTTCTTTCAGGCTTCTAGCTTTAGTGATCATGTAAGCCTACCCAAGCTCCTTCTCTATATTCTCTTCATCCTCGCAAAGAATATGTACCTTGTACGGAATCCCATTAAGAGGCGTGGATTTGATTCCTCGGATCCGTACCTTGTACGACGTTGTGATGAATCCATTTTTGTACTCATCCATTTCTTCAAATTTGATCCTTATTCAATTAATTTTGACTGTATTAATTCCTGATTTCTGCTACTAACGTCTAATTAATCGCCGGATATGTGTGTAGGAGTGCTAGAAAAGAGGGCATATAAGGATATATTTGGAAAGCACACGTCAAGAGGAGTGCCCACGAAGAAACGAGACCTTGAACGGAATTACTAGTGGGCCAGACGACCAATGGCACAACCGTGGCCCCTCGTACCGTCCCGGTCGTACCGAGATTGTATGGCGCCGCCACATCAAAAAGAGCAAACTTCACTAAGGAGCCTAAAGAAGAATCGTGACGGTTATTCCAGAAAACCCTTGACAATGTCTCTGATCTATAAAAGGAGAGGAAGAGAGAAGACAAGAGAGAGACAGGAGGAAGGAGATGAGACAAACCACGCCCAAGTAGTCATATGTAGCCACCTCCATAGTCATCTTAGTTTTGTACCCACTTCATTACTATTGCCAAGAAGCAAAGTTGTAAGACTATTTAAGTATTTTTAATCGAAGTACTTTTCCTTTTTATCTCCTTGTTGCGATGCTATTCAATGATTTTGTCGATGATCGGTAAACCGCCGATTTACGGTATTCGTGGAATATGTATGTATGAGGGGTAGGGACTGCTAGGGCACAAGGTCAGAGGTATAATGGCAAGGAAAACGCTCTTTTTATACAGGTTCGGGCCTCCCTCAGGATAACAACCCTACGTCCTGTTTCGTATATATTCAATGGAGAAACGTCTTACAAGGGAATCTGGAAGTTAGTGGCTATCCTAGGCCTAATCGTAGACTAATCTGGCTAATTCCGCTGCTCTCGACTCCTCCGAGGTGATGGGGCTTCAGGATCTAGATTGGCCTTCTGGATCTAACCTCCCTCGTCGATCTAACCTGACTTATTAGACTTGTCCTCCCCTATGGGATTGCTCATCCTTTATAGGGGGTTCATCTAGTCGTACTGGACATGGACTTATGCCCGAGTAGAGCTCTGGCTTCCTTAAATATCGGGATTGACTTCCTAGTTTAAGGGTATCTTTCCTCCTTACGTGGGGGGAGGGGTTATTGCCCTTCTCGGGGAGCAACTCCGAGTAGGCGAATTCATGTACTTTTGTTGACAACATTCCCGAGTAAGTAATATCTTTACCAGGTAGTCGTGATATCCTTGTCGGGAAACCTCCGAGTAGTCTAAGGCTTTTTCTGGGCTAGCTTGTTCGAGAAGCATCTTTTGATTTAATCTGATCCATTGATCATGGACACGCATTCGCCTGGTAGATTCCTAGAAAACCGAACCGTCGACGAATTTTCACGTGGTGATGAAGAATCTTTCCTTTTTCAGTGCCATTGCACCGCTGACATTAATAAAATCGCAGCGCGCTTGTCAATCGCGACGAACAGGAACTTGTAGCCCCCGGGCGAGACTGGGAAGGGCCCCAGAATATCCAGGCCCCATGTCGTGAAGGGCCACGACAAGGGAATCATCTGCAATGCTTGGGCGGGCTGGTGAATGCGTCTACCGTGAAATTTGTACTGACGGCGTCGCTTCACCAAGTCGCTCGCGTCACGGAGAGCTGTCGGCCAATAGAATCCTTGTCTAAAGGCCTTTTCGACCAGGGTTTAAAAAGATGCATGTGCCCTGCACACCCCTCCATGGATTTCCTCGGGTAGTTCTTTACCCTACGTCCGAGTAATACACCTCATGAGCACTCCGTAGGCTCCTCGATGATAGAGGGCCCCATCACCCAGGGAGCACATCCAGGCGCATTGGGCAATCTGCTCGGATGGTGCATCGTCCTCGGGTACTTTCCGATCGTGAAGGTACATGCGGATGGGTTCTATCCACGAATCCTCAGGACCAAGGGGAGCTACGAGTCGACCGTAACTCCTCTTGGAGCGTGAATACCTGGTGACGTCCTTGAACGGTCCTTGGACTCAAAGTCAGGCGTCCCTTCGTCCACAGGTTCGCTAGAAGCTATGGATGGCGTCGAAATCCTTTTTGCAAAGGTCCCGGATGGACATAGAGATCGTGAGGACGCCAGGCGGGCAAGACTATCGGCTCGGCGGGTATCCTTCCTTAGGATGTACCGTACTTCGAGCCCGATGAATTTCTTCTCCAGCTTCCTCACCTCTGCTAGGTAAGCCGCCATGTTCAGATCTGTGGTTTGATATTCCTTGGACACTCGTCCCGCTACCAACTGTGAGGTCCCGCTCATGAGTAGGCGACAGATACCAAGTGCGGAAGCGACTCGGAGACCAGCAAGCAAACCCTCATACTCGGCCATGTTATTCGTGGCCGGGAAGTCAATCTGCGGTGCATACTGCAGGCATTCTCGAATTGGTGAAGTCAGTTCCATCATGGGGCTAGTTGGCTATGGAGTTCTGAAAGGACCAGGAGTGCCGACTAGAGGGGGGGTGAATAGGAGGCTAACAAAAGTTACTTCTTTTAGCTTAGATTAACAGATTAAGACTTGAGCAGAAACAAGTGTTAACAGGCTGTGTGACAGGCAATAGACACAGGTGTGATATGATATGAAAAATAGCGTGCAGCTGTCACAGAGGTGTCTGACACAGGTAAGATCAAAACCTAGCACAGATGAAGATAGCTATTGCCTGTGTCACAGGTAGCTATGACAGGTAACAGATAAGATCTCTAGCAACTGAGACACCGCTAAGCTAAGCAGGTATAAAGGTGATCTATCACAGATAACAAAGATAGCAAGAATCACACAAGTATACAAAAGCATATAGCACTGTAGGAAGTAAACAGGTAAAGCACTCAGAGACAAGGAGGTTTTTCACCGAAGTTCCCTACTCTTTTCAGAGAAGGTACGTCTCCGTTGGAGAAGCTACTCCGAAGAGATCGCCAGCACTAAATCGTGCTTGTTCTCCGAGTACCTAACGTTCAGGCCTCTTTCTTAGCTTGTGAAAGTCCTTTTGCTCGCAGCAGGTAGACTTCAATCACCTTCACAAACTTACTGGTCTAGCCCACACAAGCTTGGGTGGTACCAGCAACTCCTACACCCGTCTAGGAGCAGACACTCTAAGAGTAATAGATGAACTAGCAGTAGTCTCTTGGAGGAACCTTTGCTCTTTGCTCAAAGCTCACACACTCACCCGAACTATCACTTATGCTTTTGGCTTTTGTTCGGTGGTTGGAGGCTTTGCAACGGTCGTATGTGATTCACAGGTTTTTAGCAAGGTTGAGGACGAAGTCCTCCCCTGGTCCCCTATATATAGGGTTTACAGGCACCCGACCGTTACACTGTTGCCACGTAGGATTAGTGAGCCACCGGTGTCAGCCACCGGTGACACAGCCAACCACTCCGCCCAACTATAACGGCTCGGGCAGACCGACACCTGTGTCACCGGCGGCACACACATGTGAACCCTTAATTGACGTAGCCTAGCTACTCAGCCCGGTTTGGGCACATGACATGCCCTCAGTATACAACACTCTCTGAAACCTATAAGGAGAGAACCTCTGACAGCCCTCTGACTCACCAGACCAGCTATCGTAGTACAATTCCCTTAGCATTTACAAGCTCTCCCCTGGTCCAGAAAAGTACCTGAGTCTTAGAGCACTAGACCACCTGTGACACGCCGTGTCACACCGGTGACTCTAGCCCCTGGGGTTTTCTACTGCTTACACACTGACCCTCTGAGCATTGAGCAAAAGTCCCTTAGACAACTGATACTGATTACATCCCTCTTGATAGTACAGGTGGACTCAAAAGAACTAGCAAATCTAGGCTTTACCTGCCCACCAACTGTAGTCACGGCCCTTGACGCATCAAGCCACCATCACCTTGCTTGCAACTCCTTGCACAGCACCGGCTTCTTCACAACTGTGGCACAGCTGCCTAGCACCGCCATTCCTTAGTCCTGGAAACCACCCTTGTACCTTTTTGGTGGTCATCCTTTCCTTGATGACCCTTCTTTCTGGAACCTAAAAACCTGCTTACACTCACTGTAAATGTTAGATTCCAGTTTGAGTTGCCATTAACCATCAAAACCAACTTGGGGCCTAGATGCTCTTTCAAGTTCATTGAGTCCCCAGCCCAGGATGCCTGTCGTCCGACTTGAGCACAGGTCTAGCCCCCGGTCATGGCGCTTCTGGATATGATCAACAATTGAAAACGTTAGTCGTAATTTACTTTTACTGAAACTAACATTTTACCTTTTTGCTCGCTTTGTCCGGGACATAGAGGAGTGATTGGTCCAGTCGGAGCAGGAGCGGGGAACCAGCTTCAAGGTGAAGAGGTCTTCGAATGGCTAGATGCAGATAGCCTGTTAAACTGACTTAACACTTTTTGATTAATAACTGTGCTTAATCTGTGTGTTTTGTTTTCTGAAAGTTGATCATTTTCGAAATTAATTGCATTGTGAATGTTGTCGGACGCAAAGGTTCTCGAGGACTTAGTCGAACCTCGCATCCACCTTCCTTGACTTAGGCTTACGAGTTGCGCCGTATGCCGCTGACTGCGATCGACCAGGCCTTAGGCTTAGTCGGATGGAGGTCTCAGAGGCTCCTCGTCATCAGTAAACGCGATAATTGGTCTTCGTACAGTCTGTCATAGCCATAGCAGCAACCCGCGTTCCCTCGTCGAAGGGATATTGGACGCTAGTTAATGAACCTCTCGTAACCCTTGCTCCGACGACATTGCACTTTATCCGGGACGCCTTCTGTTCAAAGTAGTCGGAGTAGCCGGTAAGCGTATGATTTCGTTAGCCTAGTCACACTTGTACCTTCTCTTCTTCCCTTGCCCGGAGTCAGGGAACTTTGCTGCGGGAACCGGGGAGTTTGGTCGGCCAGGCCTTAGGTCTACTCAAGCGGGGGGCTCAGTGGCTTCCCCTGTCACCTGTAGACACGTTAAGGGGCTTTCATCCCAGACGGTTGCAGCGCGGAATCCTTTTCCCCTTGCTCAAGCTAGGTTGTCGGTACTCACATGTGTACACCGTTTTTTGCCTGATGTCACACACTTATCCAGCCCCGACTGTCTTATTCGAGAAGTTTCTCGGATAGACAGTCTGAAAAAATAAATATCGAACTAGGACCTTGATATTCAAAAAACTGTGGATAGATCGAAACTGGTTGCTAGAAAACTAGAAATTAAACGTCATCTCCTCTGCCCGAGTTGTCGTAGGTTGCTCTAGAAACTTGCGTGCTCTTGTCATGACTCACTGAAAAAGCTGTCGAGTGCGCATGCTGGACGGCGGCGCCTGGAGCGTCTTATCATCAGCTTTATTCATAGCTTGACGACGTAAGGCTGGAGTTGGTGCAACTTGAGACGGACTGGCGGTCGGAGGGGTGATGACTGTGTGATCTTACCGAAGGTGCTTGCACGAGGAACTCTCTAAGGGGACTCGACTATCTCTTTACTGATAACTCGAGCGACCTGGATTGGGCGGCTTCTCCTGTGGAGCCATTGTCCCGCTGAGGAGAAAAACACTTTTTGCCCCGGTTCCAAACTAGTCGTAGAACCTGCTCTCCGACTTGGAGGGGGTGTTTTCTGAAATTGTCGCTCGTAGTTGCGGTGGAGGTCTTGCTGACGCGGGGGTGTGCGTAGCGGCGTCGGAGTCTGCTTTCCTACTCGAGAGTTGATACTTTTCTGCAAGGTCGAGGCTATGTTTGTCACAAAGTAATGCTTCCTGAGGGGAGTCTTTTCGTCTTCTGGCAATGCTTCCTGAGAGGAGCTCTTTTCTGCCAGGAACAAAGTAATGTTGTGAGCCCCCATGCTGATCCGGGTCTTCGAGATCATCCCGACCATCATAGATTGCGAGAACCACTCAAGGGTCTAGATTAGATGAAGTGTAGTTCCACTCTGTCGGAGTATTATTCCGGCAATACTTAATATGGGGCGGTGTGAGCACAGCAGATCTAGATGGGTGCACACGGGACACAGAGTTTAGACAGGTTCGGGCCCTCGAGAAGAGGTAATACCCTACGTCCTGTGTTTGGTGGCTGGTATTGATGTATCCCGTATGAGGGTATGTGTCTATGCCTATGATCAGATGATCTGAGAGCTCTATTTTTTTGGTCTACCTATCCGGAGATCCCTACCCGGCCTTATATAGGCGGCCGGGATAGAGTTACAAGAGTCTGAATCGGCTTACAGATATGTTTCCTAATCGGTTACAACTACCACCCGGGATTCCGGGCAGGTACGTGTCCATGTCTTGTACTCCAAGTCGATGATGCACCCCCGTGTTGTAGTCGGACTCTGAGTAGTCGGCCTGGCCCAACCTATGCCTGGACGGCCAGTTTTGTCCTCCTTGACGATACCCGGGTGCTATGTCATCGTCACACTCCATCGTGTCTTCCTCCTTGGGAGGGATACTAATCGTAGACTAATCCGGCTAATTCCGCTGCTCTCGACTCCTCCGAGGTGATGGGGCTTCAGGATCTGGATTGGCCTTTTGGATCTAACCTCCCTTGTCGATCTAACCTGACTTGTTAGACTTGTCCTACCCTATGGGATTGCTCATCCTTTTATAGGGGGTTCATCTAGTCGTACTGGACATGGACTTATGCCCGAGTAGAACTCTGGCTTCCTTAAACGTCGGGATTGACTTCCAGGTTTAAGGGTATCCTTCCTCCTTACCCGTTATCTTACCATTCTGGAATCCTTACCGGGTACGTAGTATACTCCAGCAATCCAGGGAATCGTATGCGGATACTTCCTAATATACGGGATACCGTACTATACATCGTTAGATTTAATCTTGGTGATTTCTATGGACCGGCAGTGATCCGTCATGGGCTTTGGGAGGAGGATTAGCCCATAGATTGAAGTTTATTTGTACTGAGTCATGTTTATTTGTTATCTCGTATTTGATATTTTATCTCATATGCTCATCTTGATAATAGGTGTCCAAGGTGAACATTGGGGAGAACTTGTGCTACCTTCGAAGCGAAAGTGACAGCTACGTGAGGTATAGGGAAACACGAGGATTCTCTAGGAGGACCTGACACAGTCACAATGTTTTAAGGGTTGGTCAAGCTCACACCTTAATAATTCTAGTGACACAGCAGAAATCGGCACCGGGGTTGGACAATAGATCCTATGAGTAGGCGGATGTCAGGTAGGTGAATTTTGAACGTGCCGCCCACTTGATTATTTATCTTGAATATCGATGCTATAATAATTGTGCTAGTGATCCATCTACTTACATTCTGATCTACAAGTGAAACTCACCCCTAAGCCTACCGCTCATCATATTAGCAATCTCAGTTATTTTCTCTCATTTTAATTTTAGTTTTATTTAGTTCTCTCGTAGTTTTGTCTCCACAAGTGATTTGAAAAACCAGTCATCTTTAAAACAACGCACTAAGCACTCGCCGACACTCACTGATATTCTCAAGAACGATCTCAACGTCATGACCGTTTCCACGACACCTCGCTTCCTTAGGTTTGATAAACCTTGGCATGCGTCCAAGGGAAAGCTTACTGTAACTGATCTAGTCCACTTACTAGGCTGGCATCACGTTGTCGGCAATGGACAAGCTTTCACTTTCGGTTCTCTCGGGTCGAGTGATAAGCCATCGGACATGAGAGATGTCTCCCTGAGGAAAGGTCACCATACCTAGAGAAGATGAGAGCTATTATTCCTTAATAAAGATGAGATTACAAATGACCCATGAGGTACCTTTTATAGACCAAGGGAGAGGAACAAATGACCCCTGCCTGTAGTGTGATGAGAGAGATAAGGGTAAATTTGTCATACTTACAAAGTAGGAATCTGATAGAGAAAGCTTTGATCCATAATCCGTGGTGGACCATGGGGTTATGTGGACTCTTCTTTCTCTATGGACTTTTTCTATCATGGTTTCATATTTGACCTTGATTTGAGTCTCTCCTTTTCTTGTTGCTCTTCCGCTGGGTTCATGGTGTAATTGGCGTAGGAAAGTAGTCGGTGTTTATTCTTACAACATCCTATATAACTAAACAACTAGTCCCTATTAACTGATTTTTCGCGCCCTGTGGTGAAGCCACGTCACCCTCAAATTCCTAGTCATCTGATCTTCCCTCTTTAGCATTACAGCCTTCGACTCTTGCTCCTTGCCTCCTCCATTCCCCTCCCCACCAGGCCACTACGCCTGTCTTCTGCTCTTGCCTCCCTTTTCCACCATGTCTCCTCCATTAATCCCCATCCATATCCACCGGATTAAACTTGAAGTTTCTACCAATCTTTCGCAAACATCCCCTTAAATTTATCAGGACCGCCTGAGAGCCTGAGATACAAGAACCAGCCGATATCTATAACCAATGTGTTTGTAGTTGTGTGCATTCTTATGCAGAGGTCGGAAGTAATGAAAATCTTCCTTTATCTAAAAAAAATAACCAATGTGTTTACTCAAAGAGTGCAACAGCAGAAGAGAAGCATCTGCTGTTTATTTCCATGAAGCTCGTCAAACAATTTGTACTCACGCCGTGCAATAGTTAACCATTGCTTTAATTTATGTATTGTCCAGGGAAGTAGAGAAGTGTGGTGTTCGTTTTGTCCTTGATTGAACTCTTTTATATAGTTTTACTATCTGCTTACATTTCATCATTGAACTCTTTTATATAGTTTTACTATCTGCTTACATTTCATCTCTGGTATCAGATATTACTCCAAATACTCTTCTTTACCACATTAAATCCGCTCTGTATGTCGTTATGAGTTCCCACAACGACATGCGGGGCATCATATAGTATGTGATAAAAAATTTGGAACTAATTATATGCGATGCTGAATGGTTGGGTTGCAAGCGGGGGGCTCAAGACCCACTAGTACATGAGTGCACAATGGGAATGGGTGCATCAGATAAGCTGCCTTTATCTACCGCCCATGACTAATACGAAGAAAATCTCATTTTTAGAGCATAAAATATATTTTTAGATCTGAGATGGTTTGTTCGTTTTATTTTCTTAAGGCAGTTTTTTAATTATAATTTTTTTGAGGAGTTTTAACATTTTTAAAAGGGATTTGACCTTTTTTTTTCTTTCTAGAAAGGCCTTGAGGGGTTTAAATTGGAACTCAGCTATTGCATTACGCTCACAACTCATGTCCCATATCTGAGTTGCAATTGGGCTGTTCTAGCCCATACACGAGCCCACGAAGGGCGTAGAATAAAAGCCCATTCCATCCTCCGGCAGCCCTAGCATCCTCCCGGCGAGCAGCAGCAGTCAGGCAGCCACAGCGCAGCGACGCGCCGACGGCCGGGTATGATCTCCCACTCCCACGCACTTCCCTGTTGCTCTCTTCTCCTTTTTGGCAAGCCGCCACCGTAGCCATCTTCCGCGCGCTTCTCCTGAAGCCTGCTATGCGCTTTCTAGTTCTGGTGAGTTGTATTCGGGTTCTTTGATTCAAGATGTTAGTGTGCTTTGCTATGCATCTTGTGTAGTTGAGCTTGCTCTGGCATGAGTTATAGGTGCGCAAGCTGCTAGTGTCGTTCATTTTCATCGATTTGTTGTCTTCTTTTTTATTATTGCATTCTTGTCAGTGAAGCTAGCTCTTCAATGTGTGTAGTCACTGATTACCAGGGAATTGACCCCCGACGGGCCGCCGTTCCCTGGACAGGGGTGGGGAACAAAGGGACCCCCCGGCGAGGCCGGGGAATTGGGAGCAAGTACGGGCTGGGGCATTCCGTCACTCCCCACTGGGGAATGGCCCCGTTGCTATCCCTAGGCCGGGACGTTCCTGTTGAAAAGAAAAAGGTTTTGGGGGCATTTTGCAGCCCATTGTTCATTAGAGGGAGTACTATATGACAGCGTCGATTACTAGTTTGCAGAACATTTAAGAGATGAGATGAATTTTGAATTTCGGTGGCTATGCAGTGTTTTTGTGTGAAGGCTAATAGTGCACATGGATTTGTGCTATGATTCTTCTGAAGGGGTTTTTGGTGTACGACAGGGGGCTTAAGCTTGCTTCAAATTTTTCTTAATGAAAACTGTTGGGGAGAGCCCTACTGAAAAAGCTTGAAAAAGCTTGCGTCTAGTTAAGATTAGCTAATGTAATATTTTTCAATCTTTTGTTTCACATTGCAGTAAGGGGTGAAAGCATCTAGCAGAGCCTGTTAACTAAAAAATGAACAAGGGAAAGGTTTTCAAGTTGGCAAAGGGATTTAGAGGAAGGGCAAAAAATTGCATAAGGATTGCACGGGAGAGGGTTGAGAAAGCCCTGCAGTATTCCTACAGGGATAGGCGTAACAAGAAGAGGGACATGCGATCCCTGTGGATTGAGCGCATCAACGCTGGTACACGACTACATGGGGTATGCATCCATTGCACTCAAGCTGTTAAAAGGAAATGAATGTTTGTATTTGCTAGGAATGTTTGATCACCAGTCTTTTGAGTGCTCTTTTTAAGACAAACCAAGCAAGAGAGAGCGCTACCATCCTTGCATTCTGCTGTTTAAATAGCTCTTTTCTTGCATCTGACTACCAGGTGAACTATGGCAACTTCATGCATGGATTGATGAAGGAGAACATCCAACTCAACAGGAAGGTGCTCTCAGAGCTGTCAATGCATGAGCCATACAGTTTCAAGGCACTTGTTGATGTATCTCGCACTGCATTTCCGGGTAACAGGCTGCCTGTCCAAAAGGAGGGTCTAGCAGCTATCCTGTGAAATGATATGTCCAATAAGTCACTGCACTCATGATGATCTTCTGTTTTCCCTTCATTTGGACTGAAAGTTACTACTAGTCTACTACTGCTGTCTTTAGACTTGTATCCGGGAGGTGACTCGTGTAATTTATGCCTTACATGTATTTACGTCATTCCCTGTGGTATTCTCTCTAGCAAGAAACATCTTTTTATTTGCAATATTGTTCATTTGGACCCTTTCTGTTGGTCTTATGAAGAGAGTTATCTTTGTACTGTTGACAATTTCAGCAACGTTAATGAGTTCTATAGCAATATAAACAGAGACTGGTGACCCTTGTCATTCGTTTATAATGGTGGCCAGGTGGCCTATGAAACATTGAAGCATGGTGTCTTCTGAGTTCTGATGTTTGCATAGTTCTTTGCAGTCGTTTGAAGGAATTAGTCAGTTAACCAAATACCCCTGCTCCTAAATGTATACCTTGTAAAATGTTTTGCTGTTGGTGTTGCACTGACCTTTTTTTTGGTCGCAGAGTTAGAATGCATGATGTTCAGAATGGCTGTGAAGTAAACGGAACCTTCCAGCTTCATAGCAGTTCAGTCCATTGTCTAGTTACTCTTCATCAATTTCAGATCTCTTCTGATTATACTATTCCATTCAGTTATACAGATTGGTCTAGCAAAGTACTTTTTGATTGATTCAGATGGGGTGCTCCAAATCTCAACTTATATTTGGTATATACTGCAGATGCAGATTTATGACCATCTCCAAAAATGAAGATACAGATTTTGTCTTTTGCTTGTCCTTTTCAGTTTTTACCCTTGCTAATGTTCTCTAAGAGCCATCTTCATTCTGACAAAGGTTATACGTGTGCATGTGAGACACTACATGTTTTGCGTACAACTTCAAATTCTGCTAAAACAGTGTTCATACTCAAAAGGCATAGAGAAAGAAAGCCGCACCTCCAGAACATAATCATTCTGTCACATGTTATATGTGCTTACCATTGCATCGATTAGCTAACAGGACTAGCTAATGTATGTTTGGTGCCAGGTTACTTCAGCTCTTATACACATTCAGGTATTTCCAAAGTTATGTGCTGTGGCCAATGATTCCTTGCTAATTGAGAGAATGAGAGGAGCCTCAACGCGCTATGCAAAATTCTGTGGTGTGTACAGAATGTCGTGGGCAAACTTTCCGGTATTGGCCACTTGGCCTGACCCCTCTCTTCCCAACGGAATAAGAAGAAAGCAGAGACAGAAATCCTGATCCGAGGAATTTACTTCTGCACACAGGTTACGTTCGATTCTCTTTTCCAAGGCTACAACGAAATCTGCTTGTCACTTTTGTCTCCATGCTTTCCTTCAAAAAAACTTTTGTCTCCATGCAAGTGTGGACACTACATGTTGATCAGAGCACCAAAAGCCATGGATGCAGCTGGTGCGGTTTCAGCTGCTAGTTTCCTCTTGGCTGGAATGCACTAGTATTTATCAGTTGACAAGGGAATAAAGTAGCCGTGAATGATTTGCATTATCAAACAGTATAAGTATTTTTGAAAGAAAAAAAATATAAATCCAAAACTTTTCCTCCTCTTTACAGGTTACAGAAAGGGACCCTATTGTATTGCCTGTGCTGGAACAGACAACTGTGTGAACTGCAAAGGAAGTTCTCCGCTTGCTTTGTTCGTGTGCTCCTCTGCCATTCGCCCTCGTAAGGCATGTCATTTTCTCCTCTTGCTTTTTCGATTGAGATATATATTGCAGGATACAAATCGAGCATATATCATTGTCTTTCCTTTATAAAATAGATATTGATCCCTTGACACTTGTCATTGAAATGCTTCACGGCATTGTTTGATTTTACTGTAATCGTACTGCTTAGGTGACAAGTTTGGCTTGAACGACTGCGTGACATCAGATGGAACTGCTGTGAAACTTCCAATCCTAGCTATGCTTTCTTCATGATGGAGAGACTACAGTAGGTGAAACACGCATAATTCACTGGGAGGGATCTTCACGGAACATTCGTGAAGAGCCTAGGAGACGGAGGCATCTAACCTTTTTATGCACGCAAAGATGTCAAAAATGTTCCTTTAACTGGATAAAATTTTCTCCGTAGCTCGTAGCAGTGTATTTTGAGGATAGATCGATAACATTTTGGATACTGTAGCCTATGATTCTAGTGAAGGAACGGAATAATAGCCATGACTCTTTTACGATGACAGGGTATCCATCTTTTTTGTGTCCTTTTAAACTGGGTTGTTTTCTTCCTCTATTTCGACTTATGTAGTCAACACATTGTAACAAATTTGGGTTGTATGCATCTTTGTGGTGCAGAGACCAGGAAAAGTTTCTCTTTCATTATCTAAAAAAAATGCACATTTTTTGTGCGTGGCAATTTCGGGTTACCTAAAGCTGAAATGGCTTCTGTTTCAACTCCAGAAAGCTTCGTTGTTGGACTATTTCAATCTATTATATTATTAAAATAATAGAAAAATAAAGTAGTACGTTTTTCCATATAGGCTAAAGTATCTTCACCGTTGATCATGGTGTGTGTTTAGATTATAACGGTGTATATGAATTAGATTTTTTTATAGAAATTCATAATAGATACAACTCTTATTACGTAGATAAAGGGTAGAACTCTATTTTCCTAAATTTAATTTCAGAATTACTTTTAAATAAAAATTAGAAATTTGATTTATATATTAGATGGATAAAAAATATAATTCTATTTCTCTAAATTGCTAATCCGGAATTAATTTTAAATAAAAATTGCAGTTGGATTTATATATAAAGTTCAACCTAAAACTAGAATGCGGAATAAAATAAAAATAAAAATGAAAATTAGTAGGTGGATTTATGTATTAGGTGGATAAAAACTGCAATTCTATTTCCCTAAATAGCTCATCGGAATTAATTCTAAATGAAAACTAATGGTTGAATTTAAATATGAAATTCTACCTAAAACTGAAATCAAAATAAAAATAAATTAGCAATTTGATTTCCATTCGATAGCACGTAATATGTGGTGATGGAGGACCAATGTCAACGTAACTTCATCCCTTCTACCGATGGACAAAGTGGAAGCATACATTAGATGTATCAACCTGCATGGTTTTGGTAGTGCAGAAAAAGTGGTCGAGAGAGTAGACCTAGATATAAGTGGAGCGCACTAGATAAGAAAGTCAAGTCAAGTATGTTATAAGTCATTTCAATTGTGCTAAAAGTATTAATCAATGCAAAACAACTTGAACATGATCTATAAGGACAAGCTATGACAGCAGTGAGTGAGAGTGAATGTTTTAGCAATTTCGATAAAATATACGCAGGTGGGCACATAACCGTCTAGGTCGTGAGGAGTGGAAGAGGGAAAATTCCTCAAAAGATTTATGGTGCAAAGGTAGACATCGAGGGGTGAGGAGGAGTGGAAGAGGAAAAACTGAAGATTAGTACGAAAGTCTATAGTTTTACATGGTGGGCTGTGGACCTTGATGCCACTGGTTTTCATTGTCTACATGGTTGTCTATAGTCACTAAAAATGGAAGAGAATGAAAAAACAAAGCAAGAGAATAACACATGTGCTACTAAAATAGTACTTTCAATTAAAGACTAACAATGTAATACATTTAATGAAAATATTTCTATCAAACACGAAAACATACTTTTGACAATTTTTTTCTATATTTCAATGATGTATCAAAACTAACATAGCGGCGAATAAAATCAAATAATAGTTGGCTACGGGTGACAAGTAACTATAGAAAAATAATACCAAAAATAAACCTAGCTATACAAATGAGCATGCCACCCTGCTAATTTCAAAGAAGACACCAACCCAAAGTTACCATCATGCATGAAAGCAAGGTACATCGAGTTATTTGTTTTTTGAACACATGAAAGCAAGGTACATCATGTTATTTGTTTTTTGAACACATACACGTCTAAGTGATCTATTGGAGCACACGAGTTCCTTGTCATCGGGTCTGGAGATTGGTGGCCATCTCAGGAAAAATGACCGGCTAAGCTTATCTGAGCACGTCTACTCAAGAGATTTGTGCAAGAGATTTTGACCTTTGGCTCCTGACGTTGCAAGTTGCAACCTAATAGTTGGTGCCCTATCTGCGTCACATTCCCTCTAGAAGCACAGTTCAAACGTTTAATATGAGTATGTTTCATATTCGCAGCCTTGATGTGAACTCCTTTGGTTTTCTGTATCAAGCGGACATCTGTGGTAATTTACTCAATTTAACACATTGAGGGATCATCAAGGGAGATCTGATACAGGCAGTGAATCAGTTTTGCTGCCTCAGAACTAACAGGCTAAACCTTCTAAACAGTGCAGATGTGGTGCTAATTCCAAAGAAAAACTCAGGCCACAACAATCAGAGACTTCCACCCAATTAGTCTAATACATGCTTTTGGGAAAATTGTGACTAAGATAATGGCAAACAGGCTTGGACCAGAACTGGACTCACTCGTCTCGAAGACACAGAGCGCATACATTAAAAAAAGAGGAATCCAAGACAACTTCATATTTACCCAGAACATCATCAAATCGATGCATAGGAAGAAGATCCCAGGACTTTTTCTCAAACTAGATATCCAGAAGGCTTTTGATTCTGTGAGCTGGAAATACCTCTTAGAGTTACTACAGAATCTGGGCTTCGGTCCAAGATGGAGAGATTGGATCGCCTGCATCCTAGCTTCGTCTTCAAGCTCCTTCATAATCAATGGAGAGCGCACGCAGCGTATCTGGCACCGCAGAGGGCTCCGACAGGGAGACCCGTTATCCCCCTTCTCTTCATCCTAGCGATCGACCCCCCTTCAGAAACTCCTACTCCGAGCGATACAGGCCAACCTAATCAAACCAATTACAGGCCTACCTAATGAGTTGAGGATCTCACTATACGCGGACGACGCAGCAATCTTCGCAAACCCTGAAATCGCTGAATTGCAGGCCATCCAAACCTGTCTTCAGATATTGGAGATGCCACAGGCCTGCAAACCAACATCCAGAAAAGCTACATTTACCCGATCAGATGCTCACAGATTAACACACACGACATCACGCACAATTTTCAGGCACAACTGAAGCAGTTCCCATGCACTTACCTTGGCCTCCCTCTACACACCTCCAAACTTCGGAAAGTTGACATGCAGCCGATGTTTGATAAACTCACCTCCAGGCTGGCAGGTTGGAAAGGAAAAATGCTATCAAGAGCAAGGAGATTGACGCTTATAAACTCGGTTCTTTCGCCCTGTCTAGTCTATTTCGTTTCAGTCTTCAGGCTAGACAAATGGGCCACAAAAAGGATTGAGAGGATCCTCAGATCTTTCTTTTGGAAAGGGGATGAGGCATGTTCCGGAGGTCACTGCCTGATCAATTGGAAACAGGTCAATAGGCCAAAATGCCTAGGTGGTTTAGGCATAAAAGATATTCAGAGATTCGGTGCAGCGCTTAGACTGCGATGGTTATGGGGTGAATGGAATGACATGAGGAAACCCTGGCACGGCCAGCTGACACCATGCGACGAAACGGACAGATCCTTCTTTGCAACCTCTACCATTATCCAGCTGGGTAACGGCCACACTGCGAAGTTCTGGACTTTCAGATGGCTTAACAATATTGCCCCGAGCGAGGTTGCTCCAGACCTATTCAGCCTCGTCAACAGAAAGCATAGAACAGTCGCCTACGAGCTGGAGCACAACAGGTGGCTCAGACCTCTCCGTATCATCTCCACAACGGCACAGGTTCACCAATTCATTGCCCTCTGGAACCTCATCTAGGAAACGCAGCTAAACGGCCAAATGCCCGACCACATAACATGGCGCTTAACAGGAAACGCACAATACTCCGCCAAATCAGGAAACCCAATTTTTCGGATCATATGCCAAGTTCGACGCCTCAACCATATGGACAGCAGAAACAGAACAGAAATGCAAAATCCATATCTGGCTTCTCATCCAACAGAAAATCCTCACGGCAGACAAGCTTGAGAAGCGAGGCTAGGAGAATGGATCTACTTGCACCCTATGTGGGATTCACAATGAGACAGCCTTACACATCTCCATCGGCTGCGCATTTGCTAGACAGGTACTACGCAAAGTTGCCAACATGAATGGGATCTCTCCTGATGCTCTATTCCACACCAATCAAGATAACCTATCCGCGTGGTGGCACTCTTGCTGTACTGAGGTAGCTAAGAAGGACAGAAGAGCCTTCTATGGCATCATCGCCTATACGCTATGGAACATTTGGAAAGAGAGAAATGCTTGCATTTTCAGTAACGTTTTCAGTGATGTCCACAGAGTTGCTCTAAAAGCGCAAGAGGACATACGCGCCAGGAGGCT
Organism: Stipa capillata; assembly: GCA_019208055.1. NCBI lineage: Eukaryota > Viridiplantae > Streptophyta > Magnoliopsida > Poales > Poaceae > Stipa > Stipa capillata. The sequence continues at coordinate 447,823 of JAGXJF010005261.1, forward strand.
AGCATTCTGTCGAACCTCAAGTGACACCGGCGACCCTTTCTTCGCTGTATCTTAATTTTTCGTAGTCCGTAATTTCTTAGTCCCTTTATTTTTGTCACGCTTGCGAACCTCGGCTCTGTAAATCGAACTCCTTTTTTTCTTTTACCTTCTAATCTATGAGAGAGGCAGAGCTCCTGCCATTATTTCAAAAACACACTGAATTCTGGATGCTTCTGCTTGGCCCTTAGTGAAAGGTAAATTTGCAGATACACCACAAGATTTCTTCATGCGTTGCACATTGTCAGGGTCCTCTTGTGCCTTGCCCTTACATTATCCTTTGCTATCTCCATCACCGGGGAAACTATGAGTTCATTTAACATTCTAAGGTTAGTCTAGTGTTAGGTGAATAGGTGGGTCGATGACAATCTCTGAAAGAATCAGAGATCTCCTTTAGACAGTCGCTGTAGCATCTCGTTGTCTCACTTCAGGGTGGTTGATCTCCCTTACGTTGTTCGATTACGATCGTGCCATCGTGCAGGTAGGACACGCAGCTTAGCTTTGGACTACGGTATGGGAGACCAAGATATATGCAACAGGTTCTGAAGTCATGGTTTGACAAAATTTGTCGAGTTCATTCTGTTTCTTTTAGAGTAGGTAGTTCCTAGAAAAATGAATGAGAAAAGGGGCAGGTGGCTTCTTAATGCTATTAGTTAATGTGCCTTGGGCCAAAGGGAAATCGTGAGATCATTCAGAGAGTGACAATGTGACATGCAGAATTCATCAAAAGAAACCACAGAGAATATATTGGCACTTACAAGGAGTCTCGTTTTGTTAAAGAAATGATAGAGGTTATGTTTCCATACAGTATTAATATTGTTGGATCGGGTGTCAAAGAAATCTTTTCGTAAAGAATGCTCCTTCATGTGCAAGTAAGCTAGCCGCCTTCGGGAGCAATTATACTCATTGGGCAACCAGTAATACCTTTTGTTTTCCTCTCTTTTCAACTGTGTTTCCCTTTTTCCCTTTTTCCCTGTGTCTCGCTGCAAGCAAAATTTCTGTGGAAACAGCATGTGCAGTGACAACCTCTCTGATTACTGGGAACTTCTTCAAGACACTGCAAGTCCATTACCTGCTCTGAGATCATGATAACTTTTCAAGAATTATAATGGATGTCATGACGATATAAAAGAACCCATGGCGTTGTAATCAACTTTAAAATAAGTATCTAGATTTATTCATGATCGTCCTACTTTACGCTGCAAAGTCAGACGGGGAACATGCACGACAGCTTAAGTCAATTGCAAATTTTGCTTTATTCATCATTCTCTAATTTGCTTTGGTGATCGTAAGGTGGCCAACTTTATCATTTCTCTCCCCCCCCTTCTTTTACTCCAATTCTGTTGCTATATATCAGGCTCTCAGCAGGAACGCATTAAATCGAAAAAAAAACATATGCAGAAGACTTGAACAATTATCCAAACGCATTCTTTTTTAGTACAGCATATAGTTCTGCTTCATAGTAATATTAAGTTATAAATCCTGCTTGTTAACACGCTGGCAATTTATTGACCAAGTTTATTGCTCAACTAGCTGGTTTTCCTGCACCTTACTCGTACAGTCTTACTGTCGTAGTTATGCCCCTTAATCCTGGTTTAAGAAAATGAAGTACTTCATTTTCCAATCTCTCTCTCTCTCTCTCGCGTCACTTCTTTTAGACTCTCTCTCTCGTCACATTTTAAACATGTCCATGTGCTATGTGAGATGAAAAGTACATGCAGTTTGGCTTGCGACAGAATTTTGTGCTCGATCCGTGAAATGAAAAGCAAGAAGATTATTTAGGTTGACGCGAACGACTCAGAGCTGAGCCTGACACAGTGACAAAGGACAGAGATCATATTCGCCGGACGGTACAGCTCAGGCCTTCAGCTGACACTTAGCTTAGAAGACACTACTGCTATTGCAACCTCAGATCAAACGCTCTTCCCTGTTTCGGTGCAGTGCTCACAATGAAATCACACTACCTAGTCAACTAGCTTCAGATCGATCGCTCCTCGGGCCCTATGATGTTGTCGCCACTAACACCAATGTACCCCGACCTTTTAGAGCAAATATATACTGGAATTGACGAGCTACGAGTTCGCGTCACTTTTGCGGCCAAAAGCTCGTGGAAACGCCACTTTCTGGATCGATTTTAGTCACGTAAGTTGGCGTGTGATCGTGGACACCGCAACAGGAGACCACGTAGCAGGCCGGTGCGGTCGATATTTCGGAGCTAGCCACGGAAAGCACCAGCGCGTGAGATGCCCTCCCCGTCGCTCCGGCCGGTGTCACTTGGCGATCACACGACGTGCGCCCAGTCGGAGTCGGATCAGCTGGTCACCAATACGTGCAGAACCCCACGTAAACTCAACCTAGTGGTCGCCGGGTCGGTAACGGTACACATGTCGTTCGGTTTGGTACGTGCTACGTATATACGTTCATTTTGTGTGCCAACCTCCTCCGGTTTGCTCCGTTTTAAATTGATCCAGTGTTCTGTGGCATTTGCATTTGGATTTTTCTCGTTTAGAGCTGGTTTTAAGGTTTGGGTTAGGTTGGGAATAACTTTTTTCCCTCTCTCTGGGAATCGATTCACATTTTACCCAGGTGATCAGGTCAACCTGCCTTTTTCTTTTCCTGCGAGTCTTTTGATTCCTCCAGATTAATATGGATAGTAGCTGGCCTAATGGAACTAGTAATCTGGGGTTTGGGTGCCGACGGTTTAGCGTGCCATTGTCGGCTGACTTGAGAGAGCACTATTTAATTGATTGCGATTCGGGGTGCACACTTAGCTGATCATCAAGTACGTGGCACGTGATTGGATTAGTTCGAGCTGATGTTAGGCAATTCGGGATGCACATTTATCTGCTCATCAGGTACGTGGTACTTGAGAGCGACTAGCAAAGGAAATTGATGAAATCGATCCTTACGCAGTAGTATTAGTTGAGGGGACTGGTTTTGCATTAAAAAACCTCTAATTAAAAAAAGTACAGCGTCGTCACCTTTTCCTTTTAATTTTGTGAACGCGTTAGTGAAACGAGAAGGAGTTTCTTAACAGATGTGATCTTTTAAATAATGACGTGAAAGCAACTTCACCCTATATATATGTGCACACGTTCATTATACAACCAGCTAGCTAGCTGCATGCCTTCAAAAAATAAAGCTGGCTAGCTGGTATAATTTTTTTTTGATGAATCAGCCGCAGCATGTTATTTATTGTCAAAGAGGGTACGCTTACAAAAGAGAACAAAGAAAAGAAAGGAAAGGGAAAAAGGAAGAGCTAGACTAGTAAGAACTGGACCGCCAGCTCTCGCCCATAGAGTAGCTTCGTTTTGAATAAACATGGCAATTGCCTCCCCCCGAAGGGCTGTGAGGTCAAAAATTCATCGGTTGCGCTCTTTCCAAATCTCCCAGAGTGTCAAGATGAGAAGAGATTTGGCGGCCTTTGCCCGCTTGCCGGCACCCAACGCAGTGCTCTCTTCATCTCGGCATAACCACCAGTGCAAAATACTCGTATTTCTTTCCCAGTTGGCGGGCTGCAGGTGGTGCAAACCCGACCAACATGTTACACGTCGCCAAACATCCCGAGCGAACGGGCAGTGGAGCAGAAGATGGCTCGCCATCTCAGGGGTATTTTTGCAGAACGCACAGCATCCGTCGTTCGGGATATTCTTGACTGTGAGCAGGCCATCGGTGGGGAGTCGTTCTTGCACTGCTAGCCAACTGAAGAAACGGCATTTCTCCGGTGCCCAAACTTCCCAAAATCAGCGTCCGGTAGGGGCGGCGAATGAGACCTTCGAATTGAACGTTGTATGCTGACTTAGCCGAGTACAGGCCAGATGCTGTGGGTTTCCATCTAATTGAATCCGGGATGTTAGGTGTGAGTCTTTGGTCCAAGACCAGTTTGAAGAGGGCCATGTACTTAGCTAGAAAACATGAGACAGAAAACCGCGAGATGGACAACCGTGAGACAGAAAACGGGTTGGTTGAGGCTGTTGCTGTTCTTGTGTTAACCATGCCGCGCATGAGACCTGATTTGCCAACAGGTAAATTAGGCCAGTGCTGTAAAACAAGACCTGATTTTATCAAGCCTGCTTTGTGCCCACTGTTGAAGTATGATACATTGCCACCTTTCCTCAACAGCTCAAGCTTCTAGCGAACTGGTTTGTGCACATAGTTGTCCCAAATTTTACCTTTTTCCACTAACTCTATGTTCTTTCCCTTAATTAAAAGGAAGAACTGTATCCTCTCAAGCTGCATCATGTACTGTTTACGCCAAGCAAAAAAGGAAAGAAAAGAACACTAGAAATTTGGCTCCAAGGCTCCAAATATGCATAGTTCCATTTCCAAGTGGTTGGTGATACAAAATTGTTAAGATGCAGAGTAGGGCCTGGGAGCGACAGCCACCACATACTCATAGAGACCTTGGCCCACAAGCATGTTAATGCCACTTAATATCCAACAACTGGGACTACAACCCTATAACAGGACCTAGGAGCAACAACAATAGTTGTGATGCCTCCATTGAAGTTAGTGGAAAGATTTTGCTGAGCTATTTGTGTCTGCAGGCATGGGAAAAATGGCGAGGTCAAGTAAGTAAACTGGAGTGCAGTGCATTTTGGATTCAGTGCGGTCACCAAAAAACTCGTGATGGTTTGAAGAATCTGCTTCATATCATGATGGGGAACATAAAGGACCTCACTGCTGCCACTTCCCATTGGTTGGAGCTATTCGCTTGTCATTTTCTTTATATAAGGCCATTTACGGTGGTTAGTCTCGTATCCATGCACTTGGTCTTGTATTGTCAGTCCTAATGCTTTGTGGTTCATTTGCTTGACCAAGTTTTCATTGTAAACTGACAAAATGCCTCTGGCATTCCCTGATGCACAATGCTTGAGTACAGATGTGCCGGATGCTCTTATTTTCTCTATTACCAAGGCTAGCTGGTATAATTATTTATGGACACGTGCATGGGCAATGTGCTCAATACTCTATATTTGTCACTTACGCGTCGTGCAAAAACAAGTCGGAAATCCAGGTAACGCTTAATATAATGAGAAAATTCGTGGTTTTCCCCCGTAAATAGTTCAGTTCTGGATTGGCTCTCGCAAATTTCATGTTCATGGAGTATATTATTACCTAACTTAACTCAGCCAGTGCAAAGAGAGACATTTACATCCGAACTCTTGCATGGAGTATATTATTATCAACTTAAGGAAGGCAATTTCTAATGCATCACACGGTTAAACATGTGATGAACACCTTTCGGTAAGGTAATGAAGTTGTGTCTATTTGTAGAGTTTAAATCCTGCTATTTATTTTTACACACATGAGTGTGTCTTGGTTTGATTTTGTGAGATCGGTGATTTATGACTAACCTTCATGAATTCTAGCATGTGTGCACTCGTCTATAGGTATACGTGTTGTTTGCATGCATAGTGATGTGTATATATGGTAATCGAAAAAATGCCAATGGCTTAAAATAAAAAGAGAGCGTTTTTGTTGTGTGCCCTACAGATCTCGATACTCTAGTTTTATTTTTTCTCACAAAGAAAAACCATGGTAATCATATCGAGTGTACGCGTGACATGTATATGTAATTCATGCTAGTCGTGTTATCTTAACCCGTTTAATCACTCAGTTAAACGCGTCGCACCGTGTCGTCTCGATCGTTCACTAGCCGTGCCGTAATTTCATCCCATGACGTGGATGGCTAGTGGGCTAGCTTCACAATTGACATGCACGAACACGAAAGATTCTATCCGTTTATAACTCGAACAGGTGGGATCGCTCGACGTGTGCATAGAGCGAGCATTAATCAAAGATGGAAATGATCACAAAACGTTCTCTAAGATATGTAGCTTTGGTGCCAGGTCTATTCGCTCTCAAATGCTGACATTACAAGCTAAAAACATGCACCCTGTTTCTTGCCTTTCGAGCCAACGATGGCTTCGTCTTCGCGACAGTGCCACATAAACAATCCAAGACACGAATCCGTTTCCCGGCTCCTTGAGAATCCTTGATCATACGACGTACTTGGGTTTTGGTTTATATATGGTCTTCTTGTACGGATGGTAGGTAAAGTAACACGTCAAATACGATGAAATTTCTTTCAGAAAAACATTTTAAAGTAAGCGTTGAGGTGTACAGTAAGGGCGATATGTGTTTATCAGAGCATGTATAGCGTGCATGTTTCCGGTATCCATCTAATCTTGTACGCTCTGATTCTACGTAAGGATGGCCGAACACCACCCACCCTACACCACGAACGTTAGGAAAACCACAGCATCAGTTTGTCTTTTTGACTCCGCTACAACGACACAATCGTACCACTCTTCGTAAACAGTCAAACTACACCCCTAATACACGCGCGTACTGCCTTCCAAAATAATAACGATGCGCTGTATAATAAGAGTCAATGGAATACAGTGACAATGCACTACTCATTGAAGCTAGAAGATTGATAAGTGTACGTGTATCACTCTTTTCTGAAACAGGGGGAGGAGCTCTGCCATTCAAAAGAAGAGTTCAGAAACTCTGGACAGGGAATTACCTGATTACCAATTGCAATATGAACGAGATGAAACAGAAAAGTGAAATGCCCGTGTCATTTTCTCTTCTCTTCGCCCCACTAACTTACGCGAGCCTGATCGCCAGTACCTAAGCTGCTGCTGCTGCCAGTACTCACTTTTGTAAATTATTGTTGTGCTTCTGGGCCGCGACCTGTCCCGCATATATTGCTCTCTCTCCCGTTGCTTCCTCTTTCCTCGGCTCGGCTCCCGCTCCGACGCGTCCCGGGCGCCTTTCCCCAGAGATTCCTAGCGATCGATCCATCGGGTTCGATCGCCAGCCCGTGTGCGTGCGTGCGTCCGAGCATTGCACTGTTCCGCGACCCGCGTTGGGGAGAGAGAAGCTGTGGTAAGTTGTTGGTTCGGCGATGAGGGGCGCCGCCTCCGCGGGCCACCAGCGATGGGGCTCCGCGGGGACGACGCCGCGGTCGCTGAGCACCGGCTCGTCGCCGCGCGGGTCCGAGCGGAGCTCCGAGGACGGGGAGGAGCTCGTCGAGGTCACGCTTGACTTGCAGGACGACGACACCATTGTGCTGCGGAGCGTCGAGCCGGCCGCGGCGGCAGCGGCGTCGACGTCGGCCTCCGGGGCGCTGAGGCTGCCGGCGCGGGGCGAGCTCACGGACGGAGGAGGCTGCGGCGCGTCATCGTCGTCTTCGCGGTCGCGGTCGCCGTCGATGCGTCGGACCTCGTCTCACCGGCTGCTGCAGTTCTCGCAGGAGCTCAAGGCGGAGGCCATGGCCCGCGCGCGGCAGTTCTCGCAGGACCTGACCAAGCGGTTCGGCCGCAGCCACAGCCGTGCCGAGGGGCAGCAGCAGCAGCCCACGTCCGGCATCGAGTCCGCCCTCGCCGCCCGCGCCGCGCGCCGGCAGCGCGCGCAGCTCGACCGCACGCGCTCCGGCGCGCACAAGGCGCTCCGCGGCCTCCGGTTCATCAGCAGCAACAAGGCCAACAACGCCTGGAGGGAGGTCCAGGCCAACTTCGACCGCCTCGCCCGCGACGGCTACCTCTCCCGCTCCGACTTCGCGGAATGCATAGGTACCAAACATCATACCGCCGCCTCCTCGTCCATTTTTTCTTTTCGTATTGTTCTTCTGAGTTCAAACATTGGCGAGATGCGCGTGCAGGGATGACGGAATCGAAGGAGTTCGCTCTCGAGCTGTTCGACACATTGAGCCGGCGGCGGCGGATGAAGGTGGACACGATCAACAAGGAGGAGCTGCGAGAGATCTGGCAGCAGATCACTGACAACAGCTTCGACTCCCGCCTCCAAATCTTCTTCGACATGTAATTACTTGCTAGCTTCTTCTCCCGTTATACTAATCAACTCTGCAATTCGTTACTGCTAGAACAACATCATCACTTCTATCAGTTTTGTTACAATATTTTGTTTGCTTCCAATCAGGGTGGATAAGAATGCGGACGGCAGGATTGGAGAGGCGGAGGTGAAAGAGGTGATTAACACTCCATGCCTATGGCTGTGCTGTGCCTTGTTATTGGTGGTCCTGCAGTACGAGCTTTCCTTTCCCTTCTTTCCCCTTTATTTTTGAATTTGCTATTCGAGGATATCAAATCATGTTATTTAGGCGTTGATTTGACGGCGAGGTTTTATAATATTTGGTCGATTGAGTAGTCCATTTCCTCGCCCCGGCCTATATCAAAATTTGTTTCGTCAAATGTCCACCTCCATGTCGCAAGCCTCCTGCCATACCGGATAGGACTAGTTCACGCTCCCGAAACTATAAATTGCTAGATGTGCTAATAACAAGTGGGTTTTGGACCCACCTATCATTGATACACTCAGTGGTATTTTAACAAATTGCTAATTTCACTAGTGGTATGGGAGTAAATCTCTCTACTTCTTAATTCTGTGCTTAGCACGAAAGACAATCATTAATCACCCAGTGATAACTTGACAAACGAGGGGTTTAGAGGAGGAACCTAGGGCAAGGAACGAATGTACGGGAAGTGAAAACTTTCGACATCTAATCGGAGTCGGTGAGCTAAACCGGCGGGGAAAGCATCTCAGCTTCACCAACTCCTCTACCTGCTGGTTTTTGGGACACTCTTTTTTTTAGCCCTTCAGGAAAAGGGCAGCTTTCTTCTAGAACGTGCGAGGGCCTTTTGGTAACCTTGTGGCGTAGAGGAGTCTGCAAAGGCAGTAGGTGAGGGGCATTTCCGTCAAGGGCGCCCCGCTGATGTTTTCTTATCCACTCCAAGCGATGCGCTGAAAGGGTATAAGGTCCTCCTGTAGCTTTGGATTGGAGCGCGTTCGGGGTGCCTTTCGCTGATGTCACTGTGTAAAAGGAGTCCAGTCATCAGTCAGGTTTTTGGTTTGGAAAATGTTAAATCATGCATGTTAAGTTAATACATGTTTTCTTCTCTAATGCTCCCAGATTATTATGTTGAGCGCATCTGCCAATAAGCTGTCAAGGCTTAAGGAGCAAGCGGAGGAGTACGCCGCCTTGATCATGGAGGAGCTTGATCCCGAAGGGCTTGGCTACATTGAGGTACGCTCGTTGCCTTAATTTGGTGTTCTACACGTGTCGATCGACTACAATTTTACGCAATAAAAAAGAGTTCGTTCACCAACCACTTCTCTGCTGCCAGCGAGAGTAGAAAAAAAAATACTAATGTCTTTTCTTTTGACGAAAAATAGAAATTAATGTAGCTTGACAGAACTGCTACTCGCATAGCGTGTGGAGACACATGTATTTTTGACAGTGAACTCATGTTCTATTATGGTCAGCAACGCACTTGGTTGCAGTACTACTCCTACTTGTGTAGGTAAACCTTCATTGTTTACTTTAACCAAGAAAACCCCGCTAAAATAGCCTACCCCTAATCTTGGTACCATGATTGCAATAGAAATTTTCCCCGTCAGTCACAACTCAAGGGCCCAACTACTTGCAACGAAATGCACCATTCGCAACAATAGACGGAAGCTGGTTTCCGGTACAAACTTCTTCCCCATCATCATTTATATCGAAGTTGGTGAGCAGCTGTGGACCAGCCCGCGTCCATTTCTGTTTTGCCTCGTTCCCCTGCCTAGCTCAATGCCATCCTTGCCGCCCACACCTCGTTGACCCACCACATCCAATATCAGAGAAACGTTCCATCACAGTTCCATGATTGTTCAGTCGTGCATTGTTCAGGTCAAGGTTATGCAAGCTCGTATAAGCAGGGTTGCAAACCACGATTGACCCATAGGAATGTAGACTAGATTTTTTTTTGTCTCTTTAGCCGACATGGTATGGGGATGTTTAGCGGGGCCATGCGGCCAGTGGCTTTAGTGCTGCCATGTTATGTGTCATGTTAGGCCGTATTTGTTGTGGGTTGGAGTCCACCCCAGACCAGTGCTTGTACACCAGCTGATTCAAGTTAGAGTTCTATTTTTCTAGAAGTAACTCATCCCTAATTTTAACGCATACAGTCCAAAAAGTTTTAGGTTGTGAGCCTTCTGCGCCACTTGATGCAATTAAAACGAGTGAGGGCCTGAGGGTAACTGTCCATTAGATTGACGTGTAATGTTAATCCGTCTTGTATTTTCCTTAAGTAACTATACAATAAGCATATTCTCCTCGGTCCTCAAGAAATTACTTGAACATAATCCAGTAAGATGACACATCTCTTTTACTAAGGAAGATAGATCTTTACTACATGTACCTTGGTGTACCGAATCTGTCATGTTGGAATGCATTACACAGCACAAGGCACATATAAAATTTGCTCAAGTTCCGTCACTGAGTAAACAACCATTAAATACTTGTTTGAGTGTAATAGACAAATAGTCATTTAAGCTTGAAAAGGGGTTTAAGTCTACATTGGATTATATGCATATTTAATACTACAAGTGTGACATTCCTGCATGAGGGACCTTTTCTTAAATTAAAAACGTATCATTTCTTCACAGGCTGTTTTTATTTATTTATCAACAAAGGCACTTACTATTATTGAATCAACGGGGTGTAAATTTAATGACTTATGAAAACTACATTGCTTGTTGTTGGCATAGCAGCTGTGGCAATTGGAGACACTTCTATTGCAGAAAGACACCTATGTGAACTACAGTCAGGCTTTAAGTTACACAAGCCAAGCACTGAGCCAGAACCTGGCACTAAGGACGAAGAGTTCAATCCGCAAAATAAGCAACACTTTGAGCTACTACTTGGAGGACAACTGGAAACGTTTATGGGTTCTTGCATTGTGGATTGGGATAATGGCTGGACTGTTCACCTGGAAGTTCATGCAGTATCGCAACCGGTATGTCTTTAATGTGATGGGCTACTGCGTCACAACCGCAAAAGGTGCTGCTGAAACCTTGAAGCTGAATATGGCAATTATCCTCCTGCCAGTATGCCGTAACACCATTACTTGGTTGCGAAACACAAGGGCTGCACGTGCATTACCATTTGATGACAATATCAACTTCCACAAGGTTAGCCATGTCATTTTCCTCTCTTCTGTACTTGAATTAGAATTTCATAGTACCGTCATCTTAGAACTTATCAATGAATTTAGAGGTCCTGAAAGATGTGAATGCACGCTTGCATGATCTGTATGTGTAGATTTGATTTACATGCGAGGTTGATTTACCACATGTATCCAACAGCATGAAGTTGATCAAATACTTCAAGTTTAGACGTGGTTAATTGAACAGCTCACTTTTAACAACTAGCCAAATACCCGTGTGTTGCTACAGATAAACATATTAGATTACTGGGCATATCGAATTATTACCGTCGTGCTCCATACCACTTCCTCGGCTTCATCTAACTCTTGGTTGAGTTTTGGTTCAGATAGAAATGTGAGTTGTTTGTCGGGAGTAACACCTTGTGTGAATTTGAATTTTTGAATTTTGAGTCAATGAATGAGGAAGACATCTATTGAGGTTTCGACACGGGCATATAGATTTTGCCAAAATTTCGAGATGGTCTTACAGTAAGGAGGGGGAGAAAAAGGTGTACAGATCGATCTCCATGAACTTATACTAAACTGAAAATTGAAGGCAAGTTGCACCAGGCACAAACACATTACCTTTGGTTGGATTACGTATCTTATCAACATTGCAGCAACCTACTTTATTCTATTCTATTCCGAAATGTATTTATTAAATATGTTAAGCAGTATTCTATGCCAACTAGATTAGTTACCCTTTAAATATGTTAAGCAGTTTTTGTTAACTTTCACAGGTTATGAGATATTAATCCTAGGTATATTAACTCCAACTGACAGAGGCCTAAAGCCATCTACATTTCGGATAAAGAAATAGCCTTGTTGATATGATGCATCATGTGGAATATTGTTGCCAATTTGGCCAACTCAAAACTATTGACAAAAAATTGTGTTTTTGTTGTAATGGCAGACTATAGCAGCAGCAATTGTGGTTGGTGTAATCCTCCATGCAGGGAACCACCTTATATGCGATTTTCCACGGCTTATACGTTCATCAGATGAGAAGTATGCTCCTTTGGGCAAGTATTTCGGGGAAACAAAGCCGACATATCTTACATTGGTCAAAGGAGTGGAGGGCATCACTGGGGTAATCATGGTTGTCTGCATGATAATCGCTTTTACTTTAGCAGCACGGTGGTTCCGCCGTAGCCTGGTAAAGCTTCCAAGACCATTCGACAAACTGACTGGCTTCAATGCTTTCTGGTACTCTCATCATTTGTTCGTCATTGTGTACCTGGCACTCATTGTTCATGGGCAGTTCCTGTACCTCATTCATGTCTGGTACAGAAAAACGGTGAGATGCTTATGTATTTGTCTTTCATTCTTTGTACTTTAAACAAGTTGGATTTGTAAGATTCTTATGTTTTTCTTTTGACGCAGACATGGATGTATCTTGCAGTGCCTGTTTGCTTGTATGTAGGGGAGAGGATTCTAAGGTTCTTCAGGTCTGGCAGTTATTCTGTCCGGCTCTTGAAGGTCAATCCATAGTCATCAGAAACTTGAGCATTGATTATTTGTGCCTCTTACTAATCCAATACCCTTTATCTGCAGGTGGCCATATATCCTGGTAATGTTTTGACGCTGCAAATGTCCAAGCCTCCCGCATTCCGTTACAAGAGCGGGCAATATATGTTTGTTCAATGTCCAGCAGTGTCGCCCTTTGAATGGTACATTGGTCCCTGCACTCTCAATCTTAGTTGAATTATGTGTACTGGATGCCACCTTAGGACAGATAATACCCAATTTCTTGTATCCCTACAAAAGATAGACCGAGTGCAATACATTGAACTTTGAATTCTTCCTTGTCTCTTGCAGGCATCCCTTCTCAATTACTTCAGCACCTGGGGATGACTATCTCAGCATTCATGTTCGACAACTTGGTGACTGGACACGAGAGCTCAAGAGAGTTTTTGCGGCAGCTTGCGAGCCCCCAGTGGGAGGAAAAAGCGGCCTTCTTAGAGCAGATGAGACAACCAAGAAAGCGTATGAACACCCCCTATATTTAGCAGTTACCTTTGTGCCTTGTTGACACTTCACAACTTATAATAATGGTCTTTCGGCAATGCAGCTTACCCAAGCTTCTGATAGATGGACCTTATGGTTCTCCTGCTCAGGATTACAGCAAGTATGACGTTTTACTACTTGTTGGATTAGGAATTGGTGCAACACCCTTTATCAGCATATTAAAAGATCTGCTCAACAACATCATCAAAATGGAGGAAGAGGATGTATGCTATATTTGTCCTATATCTTCAGTCGTCATCTTCCTAATCTCATAAGTGAAATAAAAGATCGTTATTTCTTATCATTCTTATTTTCTTTGTATAGTTTATTTTCCACTCACAAGTATAATTGCAGGACGCTTCTACTGATCTTTATCCACCAGTTGGTCGGAATAAGCCACATGTTGATCTGGGCACACTTATGAGGATTACCACGAAACCAAAGAGGCTCTTAAAGACCACAAATGCTTACTTCTATTGGGTGACACGTGAGCAAGGCTCTTTTGATTGGTTCAAAGGAGTCATGAATGAGATTGCTGAGTTGGATCAAAGGGTAAATATATCAAGTGATTGCTACTCCTTTTTGCAGTACAAGTTGTTAACTTCAGAAAATTGCAATAGGTTCCCTTGTGAAGCTGTACTTACAGTTGCCTTTGATCCATGCTAGAATATCATTGAGATGCACAACTACCTCACAAGCGTTTATGAGGAAGGGGATGCTCGGTCAGCGCTCATTACTATGCTTCAAGCTCTGAACCATGCCAAGAATGGTGTTGACATTGTCTCTGGAACGAAAGTAAGTACTACTATTAACAGCTTTACTCAGGTTGTAAGGTCAATGCATCAGAATATTAAGTCTTCACCTTACTATTTATTAGCATAAAGGATTAAAAAAGTGCACATTTACCTTGTATAATATGCTGCTACTACCTCCATTTGACTATCAGCGAAACCCATCTTGCAGGTTCGGACACATTTTGCAAGACCAAATTGGAAAAAGGTCCTATCTAAAATAGCCTCCAAGCATCCATATGCCAAGATAGGTTAGTATACATATTACAGCCTAAGTAAACGTTACTTTGATCTGTTTTAGTCATGGACATACATGTTAACAAGAATTTTTTATCTATCCTTATCAAAAGTTACCGCTGAATATATGTGCTAGACTTATTATTGCACACACTAGTCCATAGATATGAAAAACTTTCAATGGGATATATATAGCAAAAGTAGGAGAGGACAAAATTTGAGACTCCACACCATTCACTCTTTCAGCTTTCACATACAAGAGCAAAACTGCAAAGAAGACCCCGGCTTGGGTTGACTGGTAATATAAAATTATATCTAGTTAAGTAAAGACAATAACTATTTCTGTTGCTTACAGGTGTATTCTATTGTGGAGCTCCAGTCCTGGCACAAGAACTTGGCAAACTTTGCCATGAATTCAATGGGAAATGCACCACAAAATTCGAGTTCCATAAGGAGCATTTCTGAATTCAAGTAAATACTTGACGGAGAACAGGAATAGATTATGCTACGTGTACAGCATTTTTGTCCTCGTATTTTCTTCTTTATAAAGGACAGGAGAGACCAAGGTGAAGAAGCAGTCATACCGCCATACACTTCTTTCTGGATAACTCTCTCAAATGAATAAGAGCACTAACAAGAGAGATTTTGGGGAATCATGTAGAATACATGCGCATCATGGCTTTTGCAGCATGGAACCCCAATGGACCTGCAGAGGAGATTCCTCCTGGTAGGTCTCGAATGTACAGAGACCATGTGAAGACCTTGAGCTTCTCCTGAATTTAGTTGGGATTATAAGTAGGATGATATAGGCCATAGGAAGGGAACCTGGAGCCACAAGGCTAATTAACTGTATATTTTTCATGCAGCTGAGTGCCTGCCTAAGGCCAGGAGCACGTTTCGTGTTTGTATTTACATACAGAAAACGAAAACAAAAAGGTGAAAGAGAAGATGTATACTGGATTTGAGTGTTTGTATTTTGTAATTATACATTGCATTGGTAGTGACTGGTTCCAGGCTGGGCGCACCAGCCACGTTCAGGTTTGCTTCATTGTTGTGACTTGTGTCCGAGCTAGTAACCGTGAAAGGAAAACCATACCACAACAATTTTACTTATAAAAGTGATGTATTTATAACCTGCATTGGCAAAAGCCCCTTGTTAGTTTTAAGACGCTATGCTCGTGTTGAAATCTGGAACCACCATGATCTCACCTGCCCCTCGGTGACATTTGCAAAATGGAAGGTAGTTTTGCACCTCGTGTGCTCCAGAGAAGAGCGTGCGTACATCGCTGGTGACGAGGAAACTGTGTTGATACAACCATATTTATACCTACACCACTTACTGATTATCAAGTTAAAATATAAGGACCGATAAAAGAGCGTGTCCAAATCAATTTAATTATTAGGTAATTTCTTTTCTCAGCATGCACTCAATATTATGAACACTTTGATGTTACCTAATGTATGTGAGGTTATATTACTTAGAACTCTGGATATGAAAATGATGGCAACAAGACTAGATAAGATGGAGTTACGAGCAGCAAGACAGAAAGCAAGAATGATGATGTGATTTGTTATCTAACTATTACAAGACATTGAAGTCACCATGAGAAAACAATTGAGATATGACCGAAACCTCTTACTGAAGACTTGATGATATTCAGCCATCCCTCCATATGGTGTTGCGTCACTTCTAGTTGAGTTTGGCCTATGTAATTTCAAAATTAAAGTCAAAGTACACATAGCTTAGTGTTAGAGTAGTGTTAGAGTCTAGAGAGGAGTTTGTCTTAGGGTTGGATTTGACCACCCCTTAAAACTGGCCGAAATCCTCTCCTTCTCGACCCGAAACCCCCTCTAGAACTAATGTTTGTTAGACTGGTTTCTCCACCATGAAAACTATTGGTGTCTCTCTTGTTCAGCTAGTGCAACAGCAACATCATCTTCAGAACCCAACACTTCAATAAATTTCGTCTATAATTCCTATTAGCAATATTCATATTGCTTATTACTATTTCATTGCTTGTTTTTTGATTCCTCGTAGAAAAAGACCTTTGCGGTCAGGTCGATCGTGCTTCTAGCAAGATCGAGAATGTCTTAGAGTTGATTTAGCGACTGGAGGTTGCAACGGTGGTACTACGGTTGTAGCCGGATTGTGAGAATCGTCTTCACCAAATCAAAATTTACCCTCTCATCGAAAGATCAGAAGCCCCGTTGCCATCAGCTAGTGCTCGCCCCAGTCGCACGAGTGTTGCATGCACGCCTGGTGGGCCTCAAAAGTTTTAGGCACTCAAGTGGCCTGGTGGGCCGGCCCATTTTCAGTTCTACAAAATTTTTATTTTTGAAAATTTCTAGAAATAGAAAAAAACTAAATTTCTCAAAAATTACATTTAACTAGAGAATTTTTCATGAGAAAATTTATTTGGAATAAAAGTAACACTATTGTTCCAATGGTTCACAAAAATTGTTCTAGTAGTTTACAAAAAATATTTTAAAAACAAAGTTCGCAAAAAATGTTCCACAAAAAATGTAATATTTTGTAAAAAAAATGTTTCACTATTTATGGAAAATATTCATCTATTTCAAAAAAATATTCACCCAGCCCGTGCAAAATGTTTTTGTATTCAAACAAATACGTTATGCTATTTTGAAGGGAGAAAAGAAAATGTTATTATAAAAAGATGTTCCACTAATTGGATTAAAAAATCTAGAGTAAAAGAAATGAACTTTACTAACTTACTTACTTATTTTAATCTCAAATTTTTGTGTTGAACGATACAAAATAAATCATACAAAGTGCTGGAAGAAAAACATTAGCTAAACATTTTTACAAATATGATAATGTAAAAAGAACCGTAGAAACATTTCTAATCGGGGACTTATTTTGAACCTCTCATCTAGACAAACACAAGAACGAATACGTATATAAATCGGATACACAATTTTGAGAGCAATTGTATTTCAAAAGTTCGGATCTAAAAAAAAGCAATGTTGACCGTCCTCGCCCTACATGGGCTTGTTGAGCCGCCAAAGCTTGCGGTCGGGCGGGTTATGAGGTGGGCTGGGCCCCTGGCCTATGAGGCGGGCGTGTTTTAGTGCTTTTCAGCCTAGCCTTCTAATTTGCAAAACACACACATCTGTTTCAGTATTAACTAGAAAAAATATAGACAATGCTAGAAATTTTCAATAAAAAACAAAACATTTAGCCATTAATTCAGTAGATTCTCTTGCTATTAGTGTACCATCCTCGATAGATCTTCATAACTGTACCTAAATAAATCACAACCAATAGATCAACAAAACTGTACTTAGCCAAATCACAATCATTAGATCTTCATATAACTATATCTTAATAGATCACAACAGATAAATCATCATAATTATACCTAAACATATCACAGATCATCATAACAATACCTAAACATTTCACAACCAAAAGATCAGCATAACTATACCTAAATAGATCATATTCGATAACTGTAAACAGACCACAACCAGTAGATCTTCATAATATCTAGACATATTACAACCAATAGATCTTCATATTTGTACCTAAACAGATTACAACTGATAAATTTTCATAATTGTACCTAAACATCATCTGGCCAGTGATTTGGTGGATCTGTATTATTATTAGTGGACTAGAATCGACAGATATTCATAACCGTACTTAAACATTATCACCACTGACACGTGTACAAGCTATCGAACACGTGATTCGAACTTTAATTATACATACTGATCTAATGCCATGTATAATGGGCATAACTGACAGTAATTGATATTTTTAGAAAAATCATAATAATATATGTTTGTGAATTTAATAAATTAAAAAATTAAATATATCTTTATGTAATTACACGAGACACACCATACTAATTTGGACAAAAAGAGTATTTTTCTCTCCAATATGCTCTGTATGGCTGTATCTAGAAGGCACGGTTGCAGGTTTATCCATTGTGCAGCTATGACTCGGGCACCAATCAGCGTCACGGCTTACGTCGCTCATGTTTGATTTATCTGCAGAAATTTCCAATACGGAACTGGCTAGCAGTTCCACGAGGCTAGTTGCCCGCGTACATCAGCGCTGAGAGTTGTCGCATGTCAATCTGGTCAAAAGCAAAGAAAGAGTATTACTGATATTAATCCTCGCAAAGCGTCCCGTACGATTGTAAGGAAAAGTTGTAGTTATCTTTATTTTTATAACTTATACGTGTGATATTAGATCAATACAGAAAATAAAAATTCAGATCACGAAGCTAGTCGTTGTACTGAGCCGTCTATTTAAGTACAGTTGTGATGACCTATTAGATGTGATCTATTTGGGTATAATTATGATAATCTATCGGTTATGATTTGTTTAGGTACAATTATAAAGATCTATCGGTTGAGATTTGTTTAGATATAATTATAAAGATTTATCGGCTGTGATATATTTATGTATAATTATAAGATCATCAGTTGTGTCTACTAATAATAAGAAGGTTCACCAAACTAATGGTCGGATATTTACTTTTTAAAAAAAATTTAACTTTTCTATTTTTTATATTGTGTAGCACTTTTAGTATATAATAAATTCGGACGCACCTCATTTGATCTTTTCGTGTTTCTTTTAGGAAATAGCAGAAGCTTGTTCACTTAAGAGGAGGGGAAAAATCTTCACACTCCATGATCCTAGCAAGGACCTAGGGCCGAATCAGGGAAGAAAGATAACTGAAATGCTAAAAGTCCAATCACAATAACCAAAAAAATAAACCACGACTCCCTTATTTTTGTTGTTTTCTCTCTTCAGTTTTCCGTAATGAATGCTTTGGTAACGATCATGTCTCCCTGCTGATCTCATCCGTTTCGTCGGTACCCATGCATGCGCAAATTGTACATGCACCACTTGCGTATTTTTTATGGACAGACAGTGAAATCCTGACTAATAATGCGCCATAGGTGGCCGCGCGACGTGTTATCAGCAGGAACCCAAGCCCTGTTGGAAGCTTCAGTCCACCCGCCAGGTCCGGACGTTGATGCCAAGTCGATATCGATATCGATATCGGCATCGTCACGGCTTACGTTGCGAAAAGCTCCAGACGAGTCGTCCAGGACCAGTGGATCACCGCCTGACGAATCCCTGGCCCTGCCTGTGGCCCGTATGTGCATGTGTCTGTACGTTGTTCTTGAACCTACAGCCCCTCGAGCAAGAAAGGACTTTGACGGTTCGTTCATTGGTGTGTGGCGCTTAGCTCATCTCGCTGTCTCACCTTCCAAATCCAATTTCGAACGGACTTGAAGAGCACCGTTATATATACACCACGCACTTTGCCCCGTTATCGACACCATAATCAACTGTCCTTTCGAAAAGAATCGACACCAGACCAAAGCATTTCAGCTGCACACTCGTGCCTAGTGCCTTGTACACTTTGTACTGTTCGTAACGTTCTAGTTGCACTTCGCCGGAGAGTACTCTCAGAAGCGTGAAGCGATGAAGAAGACCGTAGTTCTGTACCCTGGCCTCGGGGTCGGCCACCTGGTGCCGATGGTTGAGCTCGCCAAGGTGTTCCTCCAGCACGGCCTCGCCGTCACCATCGCGCTCGTCGAGCCGCCCGTCAAGGCCAACGACTTCTCTGCCGCGGTCGACCGCGCAAAGGCCTCCAACCCCTCCGTCACCTTCCACGTCCTGCCGCCGCCGCCGCCCGCGCCCGCCGACTCGAGCTCCGGGTCCGACAGCGCGCCCACGCACCACGTCTTGAAGATGTTCCAGTTCCTCGCCGTCATGAACGCGCCCCTCCGCGACTTCCTCCGCTCGCTGCCCTCCGTCCACGCGCTCGTCATCGACATGTTCTGCGTCGACGCCCTCGACGTCGCAGCCGAGCTCAAGCTGCCGGTCTACTACTCCTACGCCTCGGCTGCCAGCGACCTCGCTGTCTTCCTCAACCTGGCTAAAACGCTACCCAGCATGAACACAGGGATCAAGGAGCTCGGCGACTCCGTCACGTCTTTCCCGGGTGTTCATCCGCTCAAGGCTTCGGACCTACCCTCGGAATTTCACAAGGACACTGGCGTACTCATGGCCATCTTACGCATGTTCGACCGAATGACGGAGGCCGACGGCATTCTTATCAATACATCCGAGTCGCTGGAGACGCGCGCGGTGCGCGCTCTCAGGGACGGGCTCTGCGTACCTGGCCAGGCCACGCCGCCGGTCTACTGCATCGGGCCGTTGGTCTCAGCAGGAGGCGGAGACAAGGAGCACGAATGCCTCCGGTGGCTGGACGCGCAGCCGGACAATAGCGTGGTGTTCCTCTCCTTCGGCAGCATGGGCACGTTCCCCAAAAAGCAGCTCGAGGAGATCGCGATTGGATTGGACAAGTCAGGGGAGAGATTCCTGTGGGTCGTGCGGAGCCCGGTTGGCCCCGACCACATATTAGGCGACCAGCTTCCGGAGCCAGATCTCGACGCGCTCCTGCCGGAGGGGTTCTTGGAGAGGACCAAGGGCAGAGGGCTCGTGGTCAAGTCCTGGGCGCCGCAGGTGGAGGTGCTGCGCCACAGGGCGACCGGCGCGTTCGTGACGCACTGCGGGTGGAACTCGACGCTGGAGGGCATCACGGCGGGGCTGCCGCTGCTGTGCTGGCCGCTATACGCGGAGCAGAGGCTGAACAAGGTGCATATCGTGGAGGAGATGAAGCTCGGGGTGGAGATGCGAGGCTACAGTGAGGAGGTGGTCAAGGCCGAGGAGGTGGAGGCGAAGGTCAGGTGGGTCATGCAGTCCGAGGGCGGCCAGGCGCTCAGGGAGCGGGTGGCGGCGGCGAAGGATGCAGCGGCCGAGGCGCTCAAGGAAGGGGGCTCGTCTCACGTGGCGTTTGTTCAGTTCCTCAAGGACTTGGATACTTCCCTTCCAATGGCGCATGACTAATGTGTGATTTTGAATATGGCTTCTCGGATTTGTTCCGTGCTTCATTTTGGTATCATACGGACTTGTTTATTCCTAGAACTATCTAAAATAAGGGAATGCTATTTGCTGCCGCCCAGCAGTTCCTAATTATGGCTCAATAGACACATATTTCTTCCTCTGCTCCCATCTTATCATCCATTACTTTTTCCCGTCATATATCTACTCGAGTTGATGTCTCAAGGAGGGATTCAAATCCTCTGCCGTCGTAGGTATAAAGGCACAGCTGTGCCTTTCCTTGATCCTGACCATTGCTTCTCCTTAGATGGTTAGGATTAGAAGTGAACTGCTGCATGGTTGCAAACTAACAGGCAGCAGAGGCCCACTTCAAGCCCCAACAACGGAAAAACTGAGCAACCAATCAATGCCTGGCGCGCCGGCCATCGTCTTGCTCCTCCCGACCGCCGTCAGCGCCGTTCGCCGAGGCGTGCAATGTCGACGAAGCTAGTATGAAAATGCGTCGTTTCTGGCAGCAGAAGCGTTCGCCAAGGAGTCCGACGGGCCGTATCCGGCCTCGGAAGTCATCCGCGGATCACCGGCACCTAGCAGCTCAGAAGAAGATTAATTGAGACGGTTTCCAAGTTTCAAGTAGTCAGTCGAGCGCGCCGTCTCGCGCGTGCTCACCGGCTGCCCCTCCAAGCTACGCCCTCTGCCCGTGCTCGCGCACTCTCTCTGCTCGTGCTCGCATGTTTCCTTCTCTGCTCACCGCTAGCGCGAGGGGCAAAAACTTGGTGAGAAAACCATGAGAGGCAAACCAAGGTGACCTTGTCGCGCAAATTGCAGCCACCGGCGGTGAACCGGCGTCATCACGCCGGTATGGGAGGGACAGAGAGAGAAATGAACGTACGCTTAATGAACAAGTCGACATAGCATTCCTTGGCCTGATTTGGCCGGTGGGCCTGTATGATATCGTTACTAGAAGAGTAAAAATTAGGTTCCTTTGTGGATTTGAGGACTCGTAGTGGCTCCTGTCGTGGCGTGCCGCCTCATCTGGTCCGAGTTATGTGGTTCGGCATGGGTAGGAGGAGCTCCGTGTCGGCGGTAGCGCGCGGGGTTGACGGCAGTGGCAGTGGCGGCACATGGAGAAGGTAGTGGCGGAGGCGAGAGGAGAAAGGGCAGAGCATACCTTCACGGGGAAGGCGGTCAGTGTCGTGATTCTTGTGAGAGGAACGAGAACAGGAAGGAGTTTTTGAATTGTCACTACAAGGGAAGAAAGGGGTGCCATAAGATATCTTGGAAATGTCAACCGGAAGAAAAGCAATATGTTCCGCACAATATCTACATCCACGCTTTTGATACTGCGCATTGCGCGTCTACATGCAACAATCTGCACGCGCATAATAGCTTTTCCGGATGATATATCATGTAATCAAAGAAAATATTTCTCTTAAGGACTCAACAAAGCTGCTGAAATGAGAATCACCTCTTAGTGAGATGAAATTGTGGGTGCATGACTTTATATCTCAAGATTTAAATTATAAAGCTAACATTTATGCACGTAGATGTGTTTAATAGGAATCTAATGAGATTCATAGATTTATCTTTCGTCTCTAAGTGTGATTTTTTAGATGATGGATGAGTAGAATTTTTCTGACCTCTGCGCTCGAAAATGCACACAGCCGATTATTACAAAACCATTACAAAATTCGAACTAAAAAAAAGTTATAAGGGAACAAACGATATAAATTTTCTGATTAACCAACTCTAATCTCCTGACCCAAGTATACATGCACTCATGTTCCAAAGTTTATCGTTGTAGTATAAACCACGATTGCAGCCAGTTGGTACATAAGAACAACACCTGCAAATGACGTGTGAGCTTCTTATTATAAAAAACAATGTCATTTCTACATAACCAAATCGACCAACATAACGCAACAACACCCACTAAAATTGGTGAGTGGAAGGCTTTAGTAACACCCTCCAACCAATTCTCAAAAATCTGAGAGATACTTTGTGGTGTGGGAATGTTAAAAGTTATGAGGATCGTCTGCCATGCAAAACGGGTAAAGTGACAGTCAGAAAATAAATGTTGAATTGTTTCCTGATGTCCACAGAAGGCACAAAGCTTGCTATCTTGCCAGCTCCATTTCGGTAGGTTGTCTTTTGTTAAAATAATGCCTCGGCATACCTAACAAATGAAAAAAATATATTTTAACGAGATCTTTAAGCACCAAATACATTTTCTCCTGGAAATGCACATTTAAATCTCTAATTGTGAGTACATTGATTGGACAAGTCTGATAATATGAAGGTCCCATCTAAAGTCATCCCTAGCAGCCGTGAGATTGGTAAAAGCGATCTTAGAGCAACTCCAGCCCGCCTCCCTTCCCACTCCCTATCCCTAAATTAGGGTATTCGAAAACGGCCTCCAGCCCACCTCCCTTCCGAGTTCCCAACCCTATAGCACTTCCCTTCCGGCCTCCCCGAGTCCCCATCTATCGGGACCGAGATCAGAGTGCCCAAATCCCAACCGCCGAGGTCACGCGTCGCGTTCCCCGTTCGCGCCGGCGCTCGGAGGGTTCCGTCCCCGGGAAATCCATCTCCGTTGGGCTTCGGCGGCGTCAGCTCAGGCGAAGGCTTCCTTCTACGGTCGACCCGACGGCAGCCGATTCGTTCCCGACCCGCTAATTCCGGCCAGGTACGCGATGTGTTCCCCATTTCTTTGTTGTTTTCGCGGATTTGCTGTGTCCCTTTCGTGGATTTGGGGGTAGATCTGGATGGGGGGCGGGTTGGAACGGGGCATTCTAGGGTTTGGAGCGGGGTGGCGTGGGGGATTTGGTTCTATGCGTGCGGCTGATTTGAGGTTCTTCTACTGTTTGTTCTGCCCTTCCTCCCTTCCCCGCCGGCCATTCCCCACTGGACTCAAGCGTGAGCGCCTGCTTCGTGAAGACCAGCACGCCGCTGAAGTCGCCGGAGCTCCAAGCGTGAAGTCCTCGTCGCCAAGCACGGGATCTGCACCTGCTATAGCATCGGTCCACTTGGCCACACCGTCGACCACCGCGAACCAAGCCCGGAGCAGCGCATTTGGAAGGTAATTCGTTTGTCCTCTACATTCCTTCCCGTCGTGATGTGTTGCTCCTCTGAATGGATGGTCTTGTATGCTTAGGAATGATTGAACTGATGATGTACACGTGATGCTCATGGTAGAATTGATCGAAATCTTTAGGAGCAGAACTGCTCTGTTCTTTGTGATGATCTAATCTTTAGGAACCATATTCAGGGTATTTCTTTGAAGGCAAAAAATGATGCCATATATAGTAAATCTTCTTAGACATGACTGACCAATCATATCTGGAAATTCAATACCACGCGAGACTTGAAAAGTTCACATTGCACCTGGTGCTGATAGGTTCCCTTTTTTTGTCTAGTTTTTGTGCATCTCTTCTACTACATTAGTAGATGTCTAGAGCTACAACATGCAGGTGTAGCTAGTCGATGTTATTACATAATCTTGCCATTTTCTTGATCTTTTAAGCGCCTTGCTCCTTGTACAGTTGTTCCTACTGAAAGTGTGCCATATAATCTGAAACAGAGTGACTTAAAAAAAACTGTAGGAGTAAACTGTAGAAAGCTGTTTCAAGTTACCATTACCACCCGTTGGCTCTTAGTTTCTTTTGAAAAGAGTGGTCTAAGGCTGGCGTGTTATGCGTGCAAATAGTTTTATTTTTGTAGCCTGCACTTTGATCATCACTCAGAATATCTGGCTAAAATCTATACTGATGCTCTGGCACATGCATGCAGTGTGCTCCAATATTGCCTTTCCCTTTGCCCAAAAGTAAAAATCTCATCGAGTTGTCCCAACAAGTAATACTCAGGCTATTGAGTTGATCAATCCATGCTTATGTTCAGATTATTCTATTTGACAGGTTTCATTAGCTGAGAGGGTAATGCAAACATGTAAAGTTTGAACCTTTAGAACAAAATTGATACTGCCAATTGGAGTGTTCTTATCAAATTTTATTTGCACTTCATGAAGCATCTGTCCTTCTGAATTGGGTGAGAACGTACAAAAGGGACATCAACTTACCTTGCAAGTACTAGATGCCATACATAATTCTTTTATCCGTAATACTGAAACCTGCGAGGAAAATGTTGGGTGGTTCAAATAATACCAAATCTGGCTTCAAGGTATGTATAACTAACAAGGGAACAGTTGATATTTGCCCTTGCATATATATATCAGGGTGCTTCCCTACTGTTGTTTCCCTTACAATAAGCATTGAGCCCCCCTGCTAAATTGCCATTGCTGTTCCATATGGTTGTCTCTTAGCCTTTTTGTAACCTGCAAAAATGATCTGAAGTGATGATATGAGCTGCTAATGATGCCATTCACTACAAAATCTTACACCTGTTTTCAGTTTCATGATTAGTAGAACACTTCTTTGACCACCAGAACCGCAGTGACACTTGATAAATATTTGTGCTTTCAGTTTATGAGATTGTATCGATGCATTCCTAAAGTCTTGCCTGCAATTCTCAGAACACTTATTTCTGTTTTTCTTAAGCACTTGAACTAATTATTCAGCTCAACAAAATATTTAGGCACGAACAGTACAGTACGAAAACTAATTGTTATTTCACGAACGATACAGTAACATATATAAAATAACCCCGTAGCCCCATACAATTAGAAACCTACATGGCTCCGTAACGTTCCCACATGTGCTCAACTAGATCTGCTTGTAGCTGAGAGTGAGTTTCCCTGCTTCTAATGGAATGATGAGTTTGAATAAACTCGAAAATTTCTGGCGTATGCTCATGAGAAACAGTCACACTCTCTCCTGCTCCTTCATAATTGAAGTCTTCTGGCCCTCCATCCCGCTCGTCTTCGACGATCATGTTATGCATGATGACACATGCTGTCATGATTTCTCCTAGTGTTTCTTGGTCCCAAAATCTAGCTGGTCCGCGTACAATGGCAAAACGAGCTTGAAGGACTCCGAAAGCTCGTTCAACGTCCTTCCTAACTGTTTCCTGAGCTTGAGCAAAGAGTTTCTTCTTATTCCCTTGTGGAGAAGGTATTGTCTTCACAAATATCGCCCATGGAGGATATATGCCATCTGCAAGGTAGTATCCCATAGTATAATTGTGTCCATTGACGGTATAATTAACTTCTGGAGCTTGTCCTTCGGCTAGCCTTGCAAAGAGAGGGGAACGGTGAAGAACATTTATATCGTTGTGAGACCCTGGTAACCCAAACAAGAATGCCAAATCCAAAGATCTTGTGAGGCAACGGCTTCTAGAATGATCGTGGGCTCACGCACATGGCCGGTGTACATACCTTGCCATGCGGCAGGACAATTCTTCCACGACCAATGCATGCAATCTATGCTACCCAACATTCCAGGAAAATCTCTTTCCTCTCCGATGGCAAGTAACCTAGCAGTATCAATTACTATTTGGAGATCTCAAATATTCATCTCCGAAGACTTCAACAATAGCTTTCACTAATCTTCTAAGACTCTCTATTGCAGTATTTTCTCCAATCCGGATATAATCATCCGTAGCATCCGCAGGTACTCCATAAGTTAGCATCCGAAATGCTGCTGTAATCTTCTGCAGAGGTGATAACCCAAGACGTCCAACGTTATCTCTTTTCTGCACAAAATAGTTATCATGGCATACTACGGCATCTACTATGCGAAGAAACAGAGGACGAGCCATTTTAAACCTGGAGAAAAACAGGAATGAGTCGTGCACGGGAAGAACAACAAGGAAGGTGAATAAGAACATACGAGAACGGTTGCAAACCTGCGGCGAAAAATAGTTGGGCCATATGTAGGAGAATCCGAAAAGTAGTCCTGGTAAAGCCTAAAATGGCCGGCTTCTCTGTTGCGATGGATTACCGCACGTCCAGTCATTGAACCGCCATGGCGTGGAGCATTCCTAAGCTGGTGGTGCGTGTGTATGACCAGTGCTGTAGCAATGAAGAGTTCATCGTCATCATTTGACGACGAAGAATCAAAGAGAGGGTTCATGCCTGAGCTGGGACGACTCATTGTGATATGGTAGAGGTGGAGGAGAAGAACTGCAGGAAAGAGTGAGTGCCAGGAACAGCCATTTGGCTATGTATATATAGAGTACAAATATAGCCGTTACAGAAATAACCGTTGTAAATATGACTGTTCAAAATATAGTCATTAGGGATAGAGCCGTTAGAAATTTGACCGTTTCAAATATAGCCGTTATAAATACAACCGTTAAAAATATAACGTTCGAATTATACCCGTTAAAAATATAGCCGTTACAAATATATCCGTTATAAATATACCTATTACAATTTTACCCGTTACAAATATAGCCGTTAGAAGTATACCCGTTACGAATATAACATTCTATACCACCTTATAATATTTGAGTTTGATTGATGGTGGTGTCACACTTTTGATTACTCTTTTTACCCCTCTACTAATAATAATAACAACAAACTAACACTCATCTATCTATCCGATCACACAACAAACTAACAAACATATCTTGTATCCAATCCATCCCTTTTTATTCTCAACAGCTGTCACAAATTAATTACATCCTCCTCTAACCAACTCTCCAACTCTCAACAAACTCTGTTAAACAGACTCCAATCTTTACGTAACTCTCAACATACTCCGCTAGACATATTCCAATTTTTATGTTCTGAGTTAGTTTTTTACTCTGCTGAAATTTATTATCTTACTAAACAATAGGATCCAATCTTTACGTTCTAAGTTAGCTGGCTTGTTGATGCTGTTCCTTCCCTCACACATGTGTGTAAAATTTTTTATATGTGTGTATGTGCGTTGTACGAGCACTCTACTATTAGATCGTTGTAAGGCAAAATAATATATTTTGTTATAGACTTATGGTTTTAGTCAGAACATAAAATGTTGTTCTACTATTTGAGGTTCCGTTGCAACGCACGGGCATCTTGCTAGTAGCAAATAATATGTTAGTTGGAGGATATTAATTTAATATAGGAGAGGGAATATAGGGAATGAGATTAGGGAGGTGGGTTGGAGGAGGAAGAAATTTAGGGAGATAATCTTTTAGGATGACTTTCCAAATAGGAATTTGGGTAGTAAAATTAGGAAGGTGGATTGGAGTTGCTAACTAAGTTGTTCCAAACGAGCAATTTAAGACCTACTAGAGCTCTCTTGAAGAAAATATTAAGGGAAATCGTACTAATCACTTAGACAACGATAGATGCGTGGGCATGTGATGTTTGTGTGGTAGTATGTATGCGTAAAAGACAAAGCTACTGAGTATGCAACATAGCACAAATAGGCGACTTGCGGACTTATAGCACAAGCACGGCCGACTGCGACTTTTAATGACTATTCAAACCTGCATGAACAAATTGCTTGCTTCTTTCAGAATGTACTTAGGAATGAATCCACACAGTTAAGAAGCATCATCATGCTCTCTAAGAAGCATCATCATGCTCCACTACCTGCCATAAAGTATCTATCTCAAGGTAGATTTGCAAATCATCTCTCCATAGTCAAATCCCTTCTTTGAATCCCGGGTCTCCAAACAAGTCATCTCTCTGCAACCAATTTGGTTCGACCATCAAATCGACATGGCAGCGTTGTAGCTCAAACAAAGTCATTAAAATCTCGTTAAGCATGTAATAATTTATCAGGAGCTTCGCATAAAAAAAAATTAAACACCAAGATTTTTGAGAAATTCCAGCTATACTACCATGAGGCTGTGATGGGCTGATGAACCAGGACGAAGAACAGAACTCAAGAAGTGTATGCTTCTTCCAAAAGGCACCCCAATCAACGAAGCAGCTAGTAGAAAACATCCTCCCGCACCATTTCATCCACTGCCCGCCATAGATTACTTCCGCTTATTCCAAGGTAGATTGCAAGATCATTTTTGACTCTTGGCAGGCAAAAACTGCCTTGTGCCGCAAGGCAGTACGCAGCTATACGTCGCGCACGGGCACGGCAACCATGTCCACTCCACCACTGCCACTGCCACTGCCACCACCTCCCGACAGCCCAAAACATCTGTGTTTTTGCCAATATCGCGCGAGTCCTGGAAGCCACCGCTTTCCACGGGCACGGGGACAAGAAGGAAGTCATGAAGCAGACCGTCGTGCTGTACCCCGGCGCCGGGGCCGCCGTCGGCCACGTTGGCCCCATGACGGAGCTCGCCAACGTCTTCCTTGAGCACGGCTACGACGTCACCATGGTGCTCTTCGAGCCGCCCTTCAAATCGTCCGACCCCGGCGCCACCGTCATCGAGCGCATTGCCGCCTCCAACCCGTCCATCGCAGTCCACGCTCTCCCGCCCCTCTCTGCTCCCGACTTCGCCGCCTCCGGCAAGCACCCTCTCCTGCTTATGCTCCAGCTCCTGCCCCAGTACAACGAGCGACTCGAGACCTTCCTCCGCTCCATCCCTAGGGAACGCCTGCACTCCCTCGTCCTCGACATGTTCTGCGTCGACGCCATCGACGTCTCCGCGAAGCTCGGCGTCCCGGTCTACAGGTTCTTCGCCTCGGAGGCCTCCTGTCTGTCCGTCCTAACCCAGTTCCCGGCGCTGATCGCCGGCAGGCAGACGGGATTGAAGGATCTCGGGGACGCGCCCCTCGATTTCCTTGGCGTTCCGCCGATGCCGGCGTCTCATCTCATGAAGGAGCTGCTCGAGCACCCGGAGGATGAGGTGTGCAAGGCCATGACGAACATCTGGAAGCGCAACACGGAAACCATGGGCGTTCTGGTGAACACGTTCGAGTCGTTGGAGAGCCGAGCGGCGCAGGCGCTCAGGGACCCGCTCTGCGTCCCCGGCCGGACCCTGCCTCCGATCGACAGCGTCGGGCCGTTGGTCGGCAAGGATGGCGACAAAGAAGGAGAGGCACGAGTGCCTCGCGTGGCTCGACGCGCAGCCGGACCGCAGGGTCGTGTTTCCTCTGCTTGTACATGTGTCAGCGTCGTGTGCTGGCCGCTGTACGCGGAGCAGAAGATGAACAAGGTGTTCATGACGGAGGACATGGGCGTCGCGGTGGAGCTGGAGGGGTACAGGG
Source organism: Stipa capillata (assembly GCA_019208055.1). NCBI lineage: Eukaryota > Viridiplantae > Streptophyta > Magnoliopsida > Poales > Poaceae > Stipa > Stipa capillata. Next base: position 477,838 of record JAGXJF010005261.1, read on the forward strand.
CCGGGTTCGTCAAGGCGGACGAGGTGGAGGCCAAGGTGAGGCTGGTGATCGAGTCGGAGTCCGAGCAAAGGAGGCGGCTCAGGGCGCGCGTGACGGCGCGCAGGGAAGAGGCGGTGGCGGCTCTGGAGGAAGGGGGCTCGTCGCGGGCGGCGTTTGCCCAGTTCTTGTTGGATGTGGAGAATCTTGGCGAGCAGCCCGGCATGTGACGATTGACGAATCTGCAGCTAATCTTATCGTCTACTCGAACTTGCCCTGTTCAGTTGTGTGTTCTTTTTTCAAGTTGAGTTCCGTGACTTGCTTGAGCCTTCGTGCCATTGCCGCCCGCCGCACGTCGCCCGCCGCCTGCCACCACGATGGTCGGTATCGCGCAACGATCAAAACCCGGAGTTCTTTTATAAGGCCCCGCTTGGGAGCGTAGTGACTTTTCACACCTCTAAACATGTTCCTCTTGTGTAATTAACTTGTAACGGAGAAACCTTTGAATACAGATGGAACTTTATTCCCTTGTAAACTGTGTTTAGACAAAAAAAAAGCCTTAAAGAAAACTCTATGCAGGATAAAATCTGTGCGTCACGCTGGGCTCGCTGTTCGACGTGTTTCCGCTGCCCTCGCTGTGCGTCACGCTGCCTCGAACTCCAAAGCAGTCGCCAAGGAGCGCGTACGCCGTGATTCGCCACCGTAGAAGAAGAAAAGAGAAATTGGGGCCGGGATTGTAGCACCGCAGAGTCGAGCTCGAGCTTGCTGTCGAAGAACTTGCGCCAATAGGTAGGAGGCGACGCGTTTGAGGAGCCAAGATCTGGTGAAGCTGTGCCAAGGAGACATCTAATTTGGAGGAGGAGGTCGGCCACGGACGCCCCAACGGCGATGGCGGCAAGGACGACGAAGAGGAACGGGAACAGGTTTCTTGCTTTGTTGGGCCAGTGACACGGCTACGACCTCAGGCGCCATCAACGATGTTTAGAGGGGCTCCACCCCGAGTGGAAGCCACAAAAGCACCGAGGCAGGATGCGGCACACAAGAGTGAGCCCAGATCTGGCGGCGTCGTGCGTGGAGGAACCCAAATCCGGTGGCAGCCACTGCAGCAACCACTCTGCCAACACGGCATCACCAGCACCAGCCCGGACATGCCGGACCCCCTCCTGATTCAATGCTGCTCGCCGAGGAGCCCGTCATCAGTGTTCCATAGGTGGTGGCCCGCCGATGTTCAGGTCGCCTAGCCGTCCACGCCGCCGAGGTTCAGGTCGAGGTTGAGATTGCCGCTGCATGCAAGCCCCTTGTCGCTGTCAGGTTATCTCGCTTGCTCGGGTGGAGTTGAGGGGCTGCTCAAGTTTCCTTGGAGGACGTGCGGGGAAGGCAGCGGGGCATAGGACGCGCGGGAGTGACGGGAGGAATGAGGGGATGGCACCACAAATGGTTGGGAGGAGGAGCAGGTGCGTCGCTGGCCGGGAGGGAACCACTAGGGTCGCCATTACGGCGTGTCCTGGAGAAGAGCCCAATATCTATCAGACTAGAAACGGACCTCCTTACCTGACGATGAGTAGTACAACTCTACAATATACGACGACAGTATCCATATACGAATACGCAGAGACCTAAGGGTACTCTGATTACGCGAGATGATATGTGCCTCGGATAAGGACTCTAGGTCGATAAGAAACCACCCGTAGGTATCCGAGACTCCTTAAACAAAGCAGTCAATTCCGACATTTAAGGATGATAGAATTCTACTCGGAGATGAGTCTGTATCTCCTACAATATAGTATACCCTCTATAAAAGGATCTCGAGAGTCTTCGGAGAAGAGGAGTTCAATCAAGCCTTGATAGATCGTACAGAAGAAACCAACTTTGGATAGTCAGAAGCTCAACCTGAAGACTTCCGAGCAAGTAGAAGAAAAGATCAACCTCGACATCCACCTCCGATTAGTTGTAGGCCCCATTTAGGCTAGCCAGACCCTCTTTGTACCTTGTCTTGAGATCAATATAAATTCACAGGATATAGGGGTATTATCCTCCGAGAGGCCTAAACCTGTAAAATTCCCTCGCCAACGGATGGATTTGTATTGTCTTTCGATATCCTTATCCGTACTCTCTTTTCTCCACGTATTACGTAAGATCGCCGGTTTATCGATTGTCGACACTACCGATGTTTCTTTTTTACTAGTGTAATCAATAAAATGACGGGTTTGAGCCAGTCTAAAGCCTCCTCACTGTCGTTGTCGGGCGGCTCCCCTAACCTCTAGCCGCCTCTCCCAGCGACGTCCACCAAAGTAGCCCCCGGCAACCACAACCCCTGATGACCCACATACCTCGGCAACCCACAAGCCACCTCCTCGACTTTCTCTACCCCCGACATCCTCCATCGCAAGCCACCTCCCGAGCTCGTGCACAAGGTGAGGACATCCACCTCTTACTCATGAAGTTTCTTGCTTAAATGTGTGATGTTTGTCATCTGTATGGAGAAATCTTTGAGAAAATTTGATATATGCTACTATATGTTCATGTATGTACTTGATTTGTGACATTGTGGTGGCAAAATTAGATAAGGTGGCATTCATATTTTGGAGAAAATTTTGTTCATGTATGCATTTTGATATGGTATTAATGTATGCAAAGTTAGAGCTCTTTGTTCATATATATTAGCACGTTAGCATATTGATGTTCATAATTTGTATATGTGTTTGCTGAAAATCCATGTATGTATATAGATGGATCAAGATAAGGGGGTGTTTGGTTGGGCTTTTCAGCAGCTTTTCACTGGAAAAAGCTGCAGCCCAACCAAACGGCCAGCTTTTCAGCAGCTTTTGCCAACGGTAGCTGTGGGTTTTGCAGTGTAAATTCAGCTATTTAAAAAAGCTGCCTTCTGCCAGCTTTTTGCAATGTGTTGAAGCTTCAGTGCTCATTTTCCAAAATACTATAGATGATTTGGATCAACCAAAAGCCATATGTTCACTTTCTCACAGCCACATCAGCTTTTCCAGACAGCCCGCCAACAGCAGCTTTGTCAACAGCCACAGCCCAACCAAACAGGCCCTAAGATCTGCAGAGAAAACTGGGATGCATTTGCTGCTATAGCTTTCATCAAATTTGTGCTAAAGAGACACTTGCCGAAAATAGATCTACTATTTTCTTGAGTCCCACAGGGTACAGGAACCTAGAGTCTAAGTTTGCCAAAGAGACCGGAAGGAACTATATCAACAAATATATTCAAAATCGATGTGATGCAATGAAGGCTTTGTATTTAGCATAGAGATTGTTTAAAGATAGAACAACAAGACTTGGTTGGGACTTCGAGAAGAAAACTAGGACAGTGGACGATGACGGGTGGAAACCAAATCATGAAGGTATAATTTATTATGTCTTTTCCATTTATGTTTTGTATATTTTGCACTATAAATTCATGCTAACTTGGAATGTTTCTTACATAGGGCAGCAAGCTTTGTGAAAGTTTCTGTAAAATTCCTCCAGAGTTCTTGGATGGTCTTGAGGTTATGTTTGAGAAAGCTCATGTTGATGGGAAGAGTTCAATCAAGCCCAGGATTGCTAATGAGGCTCATGGTGTTATTGATGATGACGATAAGGATGAGGAGGTGCAAGCTAGCGCAATGATTGGGGCTAAAAAGCGTGGGACTTCTAGTAACGCCCCAATCCCAAAGGAGAACGAGAAGAACTGGATGCAAAGAAATTTCAAGCGCATGGTTGACCACTACATCTCTGATGTGATTCCTTCACATCTACTAGTAATTTCACCGTGGCTACTGATATCGAAGCCATCATGGACAAAGTTGTGGAATTTGGGACGCCTGAAGGAAGTGATGAATACTACGTAGCAACTAAATTGTTTACTAAACTTGAAAATCATGTCATCTTTTATACTATAAAGACAAGTGAGGGAAGGCTCAATTGGTTGATGAGATAGTATTCGGATAGGGGAAGGCATTAGAACTGCTTTATTTATCTCATATAGTGTAACATTAGAACTTGGATGTGTTATTTCCCTTTAGTCTTGGAATATTTATTTGTTCGTGTTGTAATCTTAAAACTTGGTTGTGTAGTTGCTATTCATTTATATTCATAGCTGTTCTTTATATATCTTTGTGATTGTGCTTTATTTATATGGTTGTGCAATAACAATAATATTGCATCTTTTTTTTATGAGCATAACAAGTGAAAGTTTGTCTTCAAGGACTGACAGTGATGATGAAACTCATCCGGATATTGGGACTAGCTCAACAAAGCTAAATTCAACAAGGATCATGCTTATAGCTAGCTATGTTGCTATGAACTATGGTGAAACATATTTGATGAAAAAGATGAGGAAACAACAATTATGTAATGGGCAACAATGGGTCTTTGAAAACTTAAGTGATATGAAAGGTTGTTACAACATGTTCAGAATGTCTCGTCCTTGTTTTGATGCGTTGCATGCAACTTTGGTACAACACAACCTGAAGTCCAGAAGAGAAATGAGTTCTGTAGAGGCCCTATGAATGTTTTTATGGATAGTTGGTGGCAGGGGCGGAGTTAGGAAGGTCCATGAGGGTGCACAGGCACCCGGGTTCAAGAAATTTTTCCTAGCAATCAGCTCATAAAATCAGTCTGTGCACCACCCTAACCCATATATTGTGCACCACGGTGACCTAAATTATGGCAATCAATAAAACCCTCACCCTTTTGATGAACCCCGATCAATTTTAATCTAGCTCCGCCCCTGGTTGGTGGCTCTCAATCTATGCGTCAAGTTCAAAATCTCTTCAAGAGGTCTACTGAGACCATCCACCGGAAGTTCTAGGAGGTGCTGGAATGTTTGAACTATTTCGCTGGAGATAACATTGAGCCATCCGATCCAGAGTTCACAATTATGCATGAAAACTTCAAGACTTTGGATTCTCACCTCATTTTAATAATTTTGTTGGTGCAATTGATGGGACACACATACTTGTTGTTGTGCCAATTGACAAGATTGTTAACCATACCGGACACATAATGTGATGACTATGTGTGAGTTTGACATGAGATTCACCTCTATAGTCGCTGGATGACCGGGATTCACACATGACATAGGATATCAAGTACATCTTGACTAAGTATTCAGAAAAGTTTTCACATCCACCTGCAGGTATTTAATTTCCTTGTGATTTATAAGCTTTCACTAAAAATTAGTATCTTGCAGGAAAATACTATTTGTTGATGCAGGTTATCCCAATCAGACTAGATATCTAGCTCCATACAAAAGACAGAAACAACATTTACCAAAGTTTTGACAAGGTCGACTACCCAATGGGGAAAAGAAGTCTCTAATCATGCTCATTCTTCAATTCAAAATGTCATTGAGCACTATTTTGATGTGTTGAAGATGAAATGACGCATCTTACAACATGTGCCAACTTACACAATGGAGAAGCAAACATGTGTAATTTTTGCATGTATGGCGCTGTATAACATCATTAGAGATAGTTTTCTACATGACAATGAGTTCTATAAATTTGATTGTGATGAAAACTATATGTCAGGGAACATACAAACTACACCAATTGTGGGACATGGTGTCCCTCAACTAGGAGAGCACCATGGCAATACAAATATCATTAGTGAAAGTATTGCAAGTGCTTTTATAGGAGCATAGCATCGATATATGTGGAGCTTATTTACATTTGAGAGTTACCTTAATTTGAAATGACATTTGTTCACTGTTCTAATTTGGCGTTTTCACAAAATAATCAAAAACATCTAATTTCACTAAAAACATGTACTAAACATGGCATTTGTGCTAAATTAGAGCAAACACATGTAAACCGTGATAATTAGGACTTAAACATCATCTTTAACAAACAGGGGTATTTTAGATATTCACCACTAGTTATAAGTCCATCGGTCGTTCAATAGCGCTCTTGCCAAATGGCTCTGCTACTCTCTACGGGCTGATTTTCAGATCTTACCAGCTCTAGTTGCTTGTCGGTAAGCTATAGCCCAAAACAAACAAGAGCTAACACCAAACATACAAGCAATATTTTTCCATCCAAACCCAATTATTTACGTGTGTAACTTAAAACTGGATTGGGCCAATTACATACCATCCAAGGATGTCTTAAGGGAAATCAAAACCCTATGTTTTCTTAAGGACTCCACTAGTGTGTAGAGTTCGCTCCGTAGCATTAGGGCGCGAAAGCCATGCTCCTTCTTTCCTGTCGCCTACCTTCGCCCCACCGCCTAGCTACCTCCCCCCTCCCTTCTTCCTCCTTTTCCTCCTCCTACGTCTACCACCACAGATTTGCTCTTTCTCCTCTCCTCACCATCATAGATCCGCCGCTGCCGACCATCGTCCACCACTGCTGCTAGCGTCCCGCTCAGGCCATCCCTCTAAAACCCGTGGGCATCAGTTTTACCCATCTAGCACTGGTGAGCCCTCGGGCATGGCCGGTCACCATCGCTATCGCCCGTCGTCTTCACCGTCGAGCTCGCCGATCAGCCTCTTCCCTCCTCCTTCTTCCTTCCCCTTCTTTCTCTCCTCCCGCATCCATTCGCTCCCTCTCTCAATCTGGCGGTGCACATGATAGTTCGACCATTAGTTTTTCCTTATTTTTTTAATACCTGCAGTCAAGACTGAACACAATTAATTGACTAGATTGACCCAGCTCGATCGGCCCAAACAAGGCTAGCCCAAAAATAAATATATGGAGGCTAAGTTTGGCATCGTGGTGGATTAATGATAATTCTGTTTATCTAACCAGTTTTTTCTTATTTATTTTGGCTAACTAGTTTTCTCTATTTCCATGACCATTTTTCAAGAGCAGATTGTAAAATAAGTTCAACAATCGCAAATTGAGTCTGAGTTGAATCTAGCTGAATTGGCCCTCCCCTTCGAGGCAAACACGGAATTATTTTGTGTAGAATTACGCTTATTTTAATTTTATTTCATTTTGGGCATAATCAAAATAAAATCATCTCCAACTACATGACAACATGACGCAATCCCATAGAGGAGCACCGTAATTTGCAGACGATCACTGAGATGGTCAATTTTCAGCACCTAAAGTAAGGTGTCAAAAAATTTTCAGCACCTAAAGTAAGGTGTCAAAATGACTCCCACCCCGCACTCAACGCCCCCAATCAGAACGTCTCAACTTTCTCTGTGATTCGATAACCCCTACTCTTAGCTCCTCCATGGCCGAAATCCTGTCTTTGGGGACCGCACGAGCTAGTGAAGAACGGCTTTCAACCAACTTTTCAAACTTTCTTTCAAATCCAATGTTTGAACAAATTTATACATCTCTCAGTTCAAGAAATGAAAGCTTTCAAGTACAAAACATTAGATGTTCCAACTATAGGAAGTGTAACTTTCGACAAAAGGAATCTAGCTTTCAACCCAAAGAGCTTCCAGCTTTCAACCCGAAGAAAGCCTAGCTTTCAACTCACGGATTCATAGCTTTCAACTCAAGGAAATATGATATCTAATTAATAAGATTAACTATCAACTCGACCATAGCAAACATTTCACTTAGAAAAATGAGGGATTCAACAAGAAAAAAAACTATCAAAAAATTAGATCTAGATCCACGTCCTACCTATTCCAAATTCGAATTTGGAGATGCCTTAGGTGCTGGACGGTGATGGGTTGGTAGAGCATCGGAGTGGTGGCGGTATTTGCCGTGTGGCATATGATGCAGAAGTGTTGTCAAATTGCTATAGGTCGTGCGGTGCGACAATAGGATGGCCGGGTGACAGCGAGGCGTTAGGATCTTAAAAGGAGAGGGACATAGAGCTAGGAGGAGTCAAGAGCGTGCCTTAGTGTCTGAGTGGAGATAAGGGATGAAAAGGAAATAAAGGAAAGCTGAGTGAGCCCCGCCAGGAGTGAGTGTGGCTGGAATCGATGGCTGGAGAGCGGTTAACCACAAATCAAGGTTTCTGCCCATGGAGATCACATTTTTAGCTACTACGTCAATTCCTATAAGTTTTTTTCTGAAGGAGCAGGAGCAACGTTCGACAAATACCTTGTCCGAATATGTACTTTTCCAAGCAAGTGCCCTTGTCCGGCAGAATTTGTCCAATATATGAGATACGAGTAGTTTTCTCCAGATTTGGAAATCACTTTGAGCACGGGTCTTCCGCGTTTAATTTCATTTGGACATACCAAATATCATGGGAAGATTCCACATATTCGCATCATCATTGAAGTAGACAAATTCTGTTGGTGCTGGCTGCTACACTCGTTATTTGTGTGACTTAGACAGCTCGATAGGAACAAATTTCTCCTTCAAATGCATACTTTTATTTTAGAAAAGGCACACGGCTTTTACTCGCTGAACATAGCTAACGGTTCCTCGCGCACGAAGGTTACAAGAAAACGTAGACAGACCGCTACACGATAGACAAAGAGATATTACAAGCATATTTTCCACTAGTGTGCAACCATCTTTAATTGTCTCGCTGTGTTTAAACGCATAGGAGGAAGAATCCAGCCCGAAGTTCCTAAAACGTACATGTACAACAAGTTATAACTTGTGGAGTTTAAAAATTTATACAAAATAATTTTATGAGATAATACAAAACTAGTAGGGTGGATCCCGTATTTGCACAAGTAGATTTACTACATATTGTTATATTTGGTATTAGTTTTTCTATCAGTTATTTGTCCCTGCCGCTAATTGTCACTCAAAAAATATATATATAAACTAGCCAAAATTACATCCCAAGGAAACATGATTGAATTTTGGTAGAAATTTTCAAAGTACTATTTTAATAGTAAATCTTACTTAATAGAAACATTTTCATCGAAATCCATTGCCCACCGTGCAAAATCGTAGACTTTAATACTAATTTCTACCTTTATGTCTTCTAATCCTTCTTACTCTGTATTTTCTATCTTTTCACCAATAATTTCTTAGAAATTTTCCACTAATAATTAATGAACATTGATGGTTGGTAATTGTGTTCTCTTCCTCCACCTGCCCATATCACTGGTCATATTACAGTTTCATTATTCGATTAGTACAATATCATAACCCCAGATGCTTCCACTCATGCTCCCCTTACTCTATTTGCTTCTGCCGTTTACCCATCCCTTCACTGACAATGGCAAAGTAGACTTCCCTGTCATTCTCAAGTTCACTCTTGACTAAACTTATCACATCGTGTAACATCCAAACAATGGCTCTAGCTTCTGCTCTTGGACCCGTGTATATTAGAGTGACCTAGGCAGCATGCCACCAAGCTTCTTCGCATGAAACTGAACTCTGACTAAACTACCTCTAGAGGCATATCACCACCAACCTCGTCTTGCTGCATCCACCATCATTAGTTTGTTTGACAAACCTCCTTTGAAGCATAATCTCTTGTTACCTTGTCACCGTGTCATGACTCATCTCACAACCTCAGCGGCAACATGATCATTAGGAAATATCCATCTAAGAGAAACGAAATGCTAATTTTAGTTTAATTTTTATTGTTATCAATTTCAAGTCAAATTTCATATGTAAATAAAATTAGTGTTGAAATGTAATTTAGGAAATAGAGTTGTATTCTTATTCCACCTAATAAGAGTTATATTTACTATGAGTTTCTAGCGAAGATAGTTTCAATCTATGTGGACGAACGTGGTATTTTCTTTTATTTTCATTTTAATAATATATATGATAAACAGATCATGGGACAGTTCCCTACATAGGCATAAAACCAAAAACAAAAAGACAATATTCCACATGATTAGTGAAATAAGTGCACATATAATAAATATATAATTTTAATAAAAAGTTATGCAACTAAAATCGTCTGTGTTCTAAGAAAAATACAAATATTCTAGCACACCTGTAGCCGAAACTAGTGAAGCCATTCAATCACGTGGCAAAGACTATGCGCCACGGAGGCTGCCGGTCCATTCGCCTCTCGAAGGGAAAAGCTTCCCATGCTATATATGCATGTCTCGGCAGTGGCCACAACGCATTTGCATTTGTAGCCTCGTCTCTCTCTTTCGTTCCACGTTCCATTTTCCTGCCGCGTCGAGAACAACACAAGAAGCATGGCCATCATGACGCATAAGACGGTGGTCCTCTACCCCTCGCTGGGCGTGGGCCACCTCAACCCCATGGTGGAGCTGGCCAAGGTCTTCCTCCGCCGCGGCCTGGCCGTCGTCATCGCCGTCGTCGACCCGCCGGACAAGGATGCCGTGTCGGCTGACGCGATGGCCCGACTCACCGCCGCCAAACCTGCCATCACGTTCCACCGCCTTCCCGTCCCGTCCAGCGGCAAGGACCATTACTCCCACCCCGTCATGCGCACCATCGACGTGCTCCGCGCCGCCAACCCCACGCTCCGGGACTTCCTGGGCGCGCTCCCCGCCGTCGACGCCCTCGTGGTCGACATGTTCTGCGTCGACGCGCTCGACGTCGCTTCCGAGCTCGGCATCCCCGCGTACTTCTTCTTCTCCTCCGCAGTCGGCGACCTCGCCATCATGCTCCACCTCCCGTACTACTTCCCCACGGCCCCGTCTTCGTTCAAGGACATGGGCAAGGCCGTGCTCCATTTCCCCGGCGTGCCACCGATCCGTGCGTTGGACATGGCGACCACTATGCAAGACCGAGAGAGCGACGTCGCCAAGGAACGGTTGCACCAGTGCGCGCGGATGCCGGAGGCGAGAGGCATTCTCGCGAACAGCTTCGACTGGTTGGAGGCGAGGGTGCTGAAAGCGCTCAGGTATGGCCTGTGCACGCCCGGCCGCTCAACGCCGCCGGTCTACTGCATCGGGCCACTGGTCCTTCCTGGACACATGGGAGGAAGCGGCGAGAGGCACGCGTGCGTCGAGTGGCTTGACGCGCAGCCGGAGCGGAGCGTGGTATTCCTCTGCTTCGGCAGCTTGGGCACCTTCTCGGCGGCGCAGCTAAGAGAGATAGCGCGGGGGTTACAGGACTCCGGGCACAGGTTCTTGTGGGTCGTGCGGAACCCACCCGAGCACAAGAGCAAGTCCGTCGAGCCGGACTTGGAGGCTTTGCTTCCCGAGGGTTTCTTGGAGCAAACAAGGGACAGGGGATACGTGGTGAAGAACTGGGCGCCGCAGGCCGAGGTGCTGCGGCACGGCGCCGTCGGCGCGTTCGTGACGCACTGCGGGTGGAACTCGGTGCTCGAGGGGATCGTGTCGGGCGTGCCGATGATCTGCTGGCCGCTGTACGCGGAGCAGAGGATGAACAAGGTGCACCTGGTGGAGGAGATGAAGGTCGGGGTGGCGGTGGAGGGCTACTGGGAGGAGCTGGTGAAGGCAGAGGAGGTGGAGGCGAAGGTGAGGATGGTCATGGCGTCGGATGAAGGGAACAGGCTCAGGGACAGGCTCGCGGCGGCTAAGGAGATGGCCGCGGACGCGCTGCAGGAAGGCGGGTCGTCGGACGTGGCGTTTGACGAGTTCCTGAGAGACTTGGAGAAGAGCAGTTCCGAGTCCGGAGAGAAGTGCCTCGTAAATGTCAACGGACGAGCCACGGAGTAGTGTTTCGCTTGGATTCCTCCAGCTAGTTCAACTGTAGGTTTCGGGTTCCCTGGATCTTTCTGAGAATCTCCACAAATTAGGATCAAAGACATGGCCCATGAGTAACACAAAACTGTCTGCATGTGGCGGGCCCTTGTTTGGATTCAGAAATGCGTCGCTTTCGTCTAGAACTCCTGTGCAGATACGAATTTGGTACCTAGAGGTTCAAGTTATTTGTAGTGTAACTGGTACGTGGAATAGCCCAAGTGTATGGTTCTTTTGGGCACACGTGTATGAACAGGAAAGACATTCGTCTCATTGAATTGAGAATGTAAGACCACGTTGTTGTGAAAACATAAATATAAAGACAAACGCTGAAAATACAGGAACTTTGTATTTTTATTAATATCTGCATCTACTATATACTGTAGAAATATAATAAAAAATAGAGAAAAGTAAAAAATTCTCACAAAAAACAAAACATCGAACCGTTAATCTGGTGGACCCTTTTATCATTAGTAGACCGCAACCGATAGATCTTCATAACTGTATCTAAATATATTACAATCGATAAATCTTCATAACTGCATCTAAACAGATCACATCCGATAGATCTTCATAACTGTACCTAAACAAATCACAACCGATAGATCTTCATAACTATACCTAAACAGATCACATCTGTCGTAGCTAAGGGACTAGGCAGTGTACTTTAGGTACCCCCGATCGGTTACGTCGACCTCCGGGAGTACTAGAGAAGTACGAGCAAGTGTATTGTCTGTTGAGGGGGGGCACGCGGCAACGTTACCGGCGAGATGGAATGTGGAACACTCGTGTACTGAAAACTCTCGTATTAATTTCAGGGATTAGGGTTTATATCTGAGAAATCTGGATCCCCTCTCTCTACCCCTATGGGGGGGTATTTATAGGGTTCAGGAGTAGAAAGTGTGAGATTACAAGTATGCCCTTCGGACGATCACACACCCTAAAAGGCATTCTGGTCTTTTACAAGAATCTTTATGGAATATTCAAATACTATAATATCCTAATACTTGCTACCATCACGACGTGTTGTCCTTGGCGCCGAGACAAAACACAGCCCTGATGTCTGTCGGGACGAGGCGCAACTCCGACGTCCGCCGGGACGGAGCGCGGCCTCGACATCCCCGGCTATACCGGGGAGCGCGATGACGTCGGGCACAAGTGTCGACACGACGAGGAGGACCTTGACATCGTCAAGGAGAAGCCCGTCAGCTCGGGGTAGCACGGGGACCCTTCCCCCAACAGTAGCCCCTTGCTGGTTTGGACGGTTGAGTGACGCCCGCCCGAGCCAGCGCACCAATTCCGAGGGGTTGGCGTGCAGGCCGGGCTGACGACTTCTCCCCCCTTTTTTCTCTTCTTTCTTTTTCTCCTTTTTCTTCTTTTCTTCTCCCTCTTCTTTCTTTTTCTTCTTCTCTTCTTTTTTTTCTTTCCTCTTTTTCTTCCTTTTTCTTCTTCTCTTTTTTTTCTTTTCTTCTTCTCTTTTTTCTTTCTTTTTCTTCTTCTCTTCTTTTTTTCCTTTCCTCTTTTTCTTCCTTTTTCTTCTTCTCTTTTTTCTTTTCTTCTTCTCTTTTTTTCTTTCTTTTCTTCTTCTCTTCTTTTTTTCCTTTCCTCTTTTTCTTCCTTTTTCTTCTTCTCTTTTTTTTCTTTTCTTCTTCTCTTTTTTTCTTCTTTTCTTCTCTTTCTTTCTTTTCTTCGGCTGGCCTGCCCCTCGCCTAACTGGGCCGCGGCCCATCTCGTCCAGTCGGTGGGGGTGGGAGATATTTCCCCCACTGACGCGCCCTCTCTCCTTCTCACACTCTCTCTCCCCCACTCTCTTCTCCACCAATCCCGTCACCACCACGCCCGATTCCCCCCGCTGCCGCACCGCATCACCTCCCCGCGCGTCTCTTCGGCCCGAACGCACGCCAACGCCCCGCTCGGCTGCCTCAGCTCCTAGCGCACACCGCCCTCACCAGGCTTCCTCGCCCGAGCCCGCGACCTCCGCCGCCGCTTGGCCTCTTTAGCCGAGGACGTGCCACCGACGGCGCTCGGCCTCCTCGGCCCAAGCGCACGCCGCCGCCGCCGCCGCCGCTCGGCCTCTTTGGCCCGAGCGCGCGCGCTACCCTCGCCCGGCCTCCTCGGCCTGAGCGCGCACTGCCATTGCGGCTTGGCCTCCTCGGCCCAGGCCCACTTCCTCCACCGCCGCCTGGCCTCTTTGGCCCGAGGACGCGCCCTCGACGCCGCTCGGCATCCTCGGGCCGGGCGCACACTGCCGCCACCGCTCGGCCTCTTTGGCCCGAGCGCGCGCGCTGCCTTCGCCCAGCCTCCTCGGCCCGAGCGCGTGCTGCCGCCACGGCTTGGCCTCCTCGGCCCGGACCCACTTCGCCACCTCCGCTCGGCCTCCTTGGCCTGAGCCCACGATCGCCGCGGCCCAGCTCGGCCTTTTCGGCTTGAGCACGCGTCGCTGCCCCAGCTCGACCTCTTCGGGTCGAGCCTGCGTCGCCTCTTCGCCGTCTTCCGCTCGGCGGCTTCGGCTCGAGCCCACGTCGCTGAGCCCCGCGCGCTGCCGTCTCTATCGCTGCTCTTTGGCCCAAGCACTGGGTTGGCCAGGCCCAGCACGCCGCCGTTCCGTCGCCTCCGGCTCGAGCCCGAGCCGCCGTGGCCTAGCCTGCTTCCGCAGCCACGACGACCACCGCCAAAGCTGCCGCCACGCCGTGCACTTGCTCTCGACAACTCGTTGGCTGTCGCCGCCGATCTCTGCCAAACACCGCACCCCAAGGGTAACGTTTCGGCTCGTTGCCATGCTTTCCTCCCCTGCCACACCTCGAGGCATACGATGTATGCGATGTATGTGGGTGCTTAACGCGGATTGTATCACGGACCTGTTATTTTTGGTTATGCAAAACTGCAATGCGTGTAGATGAGTTAGGGGCACGCTGATCGTGGATCCCGCATATGAGCCTCATTTGTGTAGTGGCGGCGAGCGAGTAGAGAGAATAGCGACCGCCATTTTAAACGTTGATCGCCACGTGACTAGGTCGTATAGACCAACGCCATATATCCTTCGCACAAGATACCGTTTGTCATTTATCTTTTGTTATGTTGCGACGCATTTGGGCGCGTAGATATTCGACCCCTTGAGTGGTCGCGGGCAGGTTCGAGGCGTCACACCGGGCCGTCATCTCCACTAGCTCCTTCGAACAGCCCCGAACTCGGGGCGGGCGGGGCCCTTGGAGCCCCGTCGGGCGTGCCGCCGCGACGCCGCGACCGCGTCGACGAGGTCCGCCGAATTGGTAGGTTCGAGACGTCACGCCGAGCCGTCGTCTCCGCTAGCTCCCCTGAGCACCCCCGAACTCGGGACGGGCGGGCTCTTGGAGCCGCGTCGGGCGTGCTGCCGCGACGCCGCAACCGCGTCGACGAGGTCCGCCGACTTGGTAGGTTCGAGGCATCATGCTGGGCCGTCGTCTCCGCTAGCTCCCCCGAACACCCCCGAACTCGGGGCGGGCGGGCTCTTAGAGCCGCGTCGGGCGTGCCGTCGCGACGCCGCGACCGCGTTGACGAGGTCCGCCGACTTGGTAGATTCGATGCGTCACGCCGGGCCGTCGTCTCCACGAGGGGTGTGGTTTTGGTCAAGAGACGAGGTGTCTGTCTTCTTACACCTTCTCGTGCTATACTTCCCCTGTCTTTTTTCTTGCCGTTGTTATTTGATAAACTGTTAACCACTTGCTTGTGCTGATTGTCAGGATCGATGTCATCGAGGAAGGGGCCGTCCTCCCACTGTGCTAAGCCGAAGCACAGAGCACTGGGCGTAGGGGTAGAGAAGAACGTGATCGGGGAGAAGGGCAAGGCGACGGCCCTGGTGACACACACTGGCTACCTCGGCCACTGTTTTGCGGATGCGAGGCTCTTCTGACGGCTTGCCGAGGCGGGCAAGATTCCCGACCCTGGCCATGTTACGGGCCCGGAGTCCCCCAGTCATTCTGACGTGAGGGGCTCGCCTGGCCAGGGGCGGATCGTCGTCTTCGCCGCTCAGTTCAACGCCGGGTTGTGCCTCCCGCTGTCCGACCTCATGCGGGGGGTATTGCAGTTTTTTCGGGTGACGCTGTCAGACCTCCACCCTTTGGCTTTCGTCCTGGTCGCTACTTTCGAGTGGGCGCGGTCCGAAGCATGGGGATGGTGAGCTTGCCAGCGCTCTTTGCTTGGATGTACGTGCCAACAGAGGTGACGCTGCGAGTTTTGGAGCACCGGGGTCTTCTTTCGGTCTACGGGAAGGTCAGCTTTGGCTGGCGCCGTGGGCGCATCGCTGGAGACTACCCTGCGTTCTTTTGAAGAAGGTTTGGAGGGACTGGCAGAGGGCGTGGTTTACTGCCGTGATCCCTCCTTGCAGCAACTGAGAAGGGTGGCTGCACTGTTCTTCGGGCAAGCTCGCCTCGGCGAGCAAGACGATGAGGGTGTGGCCATGTTTCGACGCATGGCTCGCGAGCTGAGCGTGCGCGACTTGGTGGAGGAGTACTGTTTGCTGGGTATTGCCCCGCTCGCTCAGGGTTGGACTCTGTCTCTCGCCCCGCCGAGCTCGTCGCGCTCCCTGTGTGTCCCGTGAGGGTACACGCCCACGACGTGTGAGTGCCTCTTGCTTTTACCCACAGTTCATTTGTGTTGACCTTAGCGCTTACTAAACCTCGTGTGCTCTCACGTTGCAGGTTCCGTGCTGGAGGACGGAGAGCTGTGTGCTCACGAGTTGTTGGGCCGCTTCACCCTTGTAGAAGCCAAGGAAGCGAGCCGATTGATCAAGGGGGCCCGGCGCAATCGAGTCTGCGAGGACTTCGGGTGGGAGGTGCCCGCCCGCCCGTTCCTTGTGGCTATTAAGGCCCTTACTGCGAGCAAGCGGTGTCGGTCACCTTCTCCATCCTCGCCAGAGCGGGCGATTCGAGCGCGTGGAGCGTCCGAGGACGCTCCTTCCAGCCCTATCCCGGAGGTGCCGCGGCGTCACCCCGGGGCCGGGAAGGGCCCGATGTCGGTGTCGTTCATGCAGGATGT
Organism: Stipa capillata; assembly: GCA_019208055.1. NCBI lineage: Eukaryota > Viridiplantae > Streptophyta > Magnoliopsida > Poales > Poaceae > Stipa > Stipa capillata. Next base: position 494,342 of record JAGXJF010005261.1, read on the forward strand.
CGAGTCATGCTCACGGGACTACGAGGACGATGTCGAGGTGTCCACCGAGTCAGACCTGCCAGCGCAGTGTGACATTGGGCCGACCGGGCTGCGTGACTCATCGTCGTCTTCGACTGAGTTTGACCTACGGGTCATAAGGGGTGACGAGGCCGCTTCTCGTTCTCCTGCGATAGCTCGCGCGGCGAGCCCTAAGGCGGTGGCCCCGCTGCTTCCTGGGGGCTACCCCGCGCCGACTCCCGTGGCGTCTGCCGACGACGGTGTTGAGGAGGGTAGGGCCGGTGGGCCGCACCCTTTCTCAGTCGCAGGCCGGCTACTTCCGGCTCACTTCATCGACCCCGAGGCTGAGGCGGGCTTTTACCAGGACGCCGCCACGTAGCTCTCTATGGCCGACCTTGACATGACGTTCGAGGGTTTGTCCTTGCGACAGATCCACGCCGCCTCTAAGTCTGCCATGCTCAAGGTACGGTTATTGTGTTACTTATATGAGGTTTTGTGACGTGATTCCTGCGGTTGTGCCTTTACTATGTCTCCTTCTTGCAGGCCTTCTTCACAGCAGAGCAGGCATGGGAGATGCGCGATGATATGGCTGAGTCCCAACGAGCTCGCCTCCGTGAGGAGAAGAAGAATGTTTCCAGGCGGAGGCTGCCTCGGCCAAGAAGATGCTAGGCAGCATGAGGAGGTGATCTCTCAGCTTCCCGCTACCCTCCATGCGGCACAGACTCGGCAGGAACAACATGAGGGGGAGCTTTCTCAGCTTCGCGCTACCCTTCATGCCACACAGACTCAGCAGGAAGGGTTAGCCACTCTGGCAGACACGGCGTGCGCGGCTGCTCGCAAGCTCGGAGGGGTGCTCGGCGTTGAGCTTGACCTTCACACCGGTACTGATGAGGACAAGATTGTGGGTCAGCTCCAGTGGACCGTGGCAGTTTGTACTGCCGTATGGGAGGCGGTGCCAGACCACGGGCAGGACTGTGCCCAGGCCTCTCTTGAGTTGTCTCTCGCTTGCCTTCGCTTGGCAAGCTGCGACCCCGTGGGGAGATTTTGGACGGAGGGCTACGAGGTACCGAGCCGGGCCAACATCTAGCGGGCCTAGGCTCCCTTGAGGTCTGACGCAGAGGCCTTCCTTTCAGGTGTGTGGAAGAAGCATGGTGAGAAGTACCTTCGCGGGATACAGAGGGCCTGTCTTGACAGAGGGCCTTCCGCTACTGCGCTTGATAGACCTTCTGGTGGACCCGACCCGTCCTTTCAGGTGTGAGACTTGTTATTTGTTCCTGGGCCTTTGCTCAAGTCGACACGCCAGGATGTCTTATTTTGCTTCTAGGTTTACTTCCATATTGTAGCTTTTAGGTGATACTTTCAGCTCGTTCTAGCTCACGGGCTGGGCCGTCGTGGCGTCGACATGAGCCCCTTGCGCTTTAGGCGTTTCGGAAGCTTCTTTTGGTAGGTTTAATGAGATCAGAGTTTTCTTTTGTAGCCCTCATGTAACCCTGTTAGTTTAATGAAAATTCATAAAATTGGTGCAGCCGTGCTTTGCCTCTAGTGACCATTTCTTCTTTTTGTATTGTTTACAGGTTATTGCGTCGAGGCGAAAGGTCGTGGTTAGGCGGTACAGCACCCAGCCCTAGTACGGGTGTCGTACAAGCATTGCTCGTTTGGCGGTTTGACAAAGGCCAAACGGCACGATGACAACCTACGTTTTTTGACAAGCGAGGAGATTGCGTTGTTTGTCGAGAGAGATGTATAGCGACTTGTGTGGATTTTTTATGTTATTGTTGGCGCGTTGAGTGTACCTTGTACCCGGATTTGTTGTGACGAGTACTTATCCCCCAACCACAAAAACTAGCATCCGAGACGTTCGTTGAGGGCGGTTATATCGTTCTGAGGGTGTGGCCCAAAACTCGCATGGCAGTGTGGAGCCAATATAGTCCCGACACGGCGACGGAGATGTTGCTCATGTGGCGGTGAGGGGATTCTCTACGCCGTGATGGAGCGTGGTCTACGTCACGGGGGAAGCAATGTAATCCCGACACGGCGATGGAGACGTTGCTCACGTAGCGGTGAGAGGATTCTCTACGCTGCGGTGGAGCGTGCTCCATGTCACGGGGGAGACAAAGTTGTCCCGACACGGCGATGGAGACGTTGCTCACATGGCGGTGAGGGGACCCTCTACCCCGCGTCGGAGCGTGTTCTATATCACGGCGGAGCCAATGTAATCCCGACACGGCGACGAAGACGTTGCTCACGTGGCGGTGAGGGGATTCTCTACGCCGCGGTGGAGCGTGCTCTATGTCACGGGGGAGACAAAGTTGTCTCGACACGGCGACGGAGACGTTGCTCAAGTGGATGTGAGGAGACCCTCTACCCCGCGTCGGAGCGTGTTCTACACCACGGTGGAGCCAATGTAATCCCGACACGGCGACGGAGACGTTGCTCACGTGGCGGTGAGGGGATTCTCTACGCCGCGGTGGAGCGTACTCTACGTCACGGGGGAGACAAAGTTGTCCCGCCACAGTGACGGAAACGTTGCTCACGTTGCAGTGAGGGGACCCTCCACCCCGCGTCAGAGCGTGTTCTACACCACGGTGGAGCCAATGTAATCCCGACATGGCGACGAAGACGTTGCTCACGTGGCAGTGAGGGGATTCTCTACGCCACAGTGGAGCGTGCTCTACATCACGAGGGAGACAAAGTTGTCCCGACACAGCGACAGAGACGTTGCTCATGTTGCAGTGAGGGGACCCTCCACCCCGTGTTGGAGCGTGTTCTACACCATGGTGGAGCCAATGTAATCCCGACACGGTGACAGAGACGTTGCTCACGTGGCGGTGAGGGGATTCTCTACGCCGCGGTGGAGCGTGCTCTACCTCACGGGGGAGACAAAGTTGTCCTGACACAGCGACGGAGATGTTGCTCACGTGGCAGTGAGGGGACCCTCCACCCCGCGTCGGAGCGTGTTCTACACCACGGTGGAGTGTTACCATGTCTCCTCACGATGGAGGGATAATCGTTATCATCCTCGTTGGGCCAGCCACGGGTCGGCTGCTATTCTTTGCTTATGTAAACAACACTACGGCTCGCAGGCCTATTACATAGTTGTGACAGAGGCAGTCGCAGCAGCCTAGGGCGAAGCCCTTTACAAAAGATGGTACTAACCGGCGCAGCGGCTTGCTAATAAAACTAAAAATGAAACATATGAGGGCTATGAGAAAAGTGCTGGGGTTGACTCGGTGTCCCATGACGATGCTTCCGCACGTGAGCTACACGTAGTACTTGCGGAGGTTGTCGGCGTTCCAGCTATGTTTCAACTCTGCTCCGTCGAGGGTTTTTAAACGGAATGATGATGGGCGTGTGACGCAGACAACCTTGTACGGTCCCTCCCACTTTGAGCTTAGCTTTCCATCGGCCTCGGGGTTGGCCTTCTTCTTAAGCACGAGGTCACCCACTTGAATAGGCCGCGGGCGAACGGTCTTGTTGTAAGCCTTCGCCATCGAGGCTTGATATCATTCGATGTTGAATGCGGCTTCTTGCCTTATGGCGTCAAGGCCATCCAATGATGTTTGACGGGCTTCATCGTCCGGCGGGGTTACCGCTTCATCCCCAAACAAGAGCTTGAATGGGGTGAAACCGGTTGCACGGCTTGCCGCTGAACGGGTGGACCATAGCACGCTGGAGAGCTCATCTGCCCAGCCGCCTTTGGGTATGTCGTAGAGACGTGTGCGAAGGCCGGAGAGCACGATGCCATTAGCACGTTCTACCACGCCGTTTGCCTTGGGATTTGCGACTATCGCAAAGCACAAGTTAATACCCAGACCGATGCAGAATTTGCGGAACGGGGCTACGTCAAACTGAGTGCCATTGTCGATGGTCAGCTCGTGTGGCACCCCGAAGCGGTAGATGAGATTTTTCCAAACAAACTTTTGAACTGAGAGCGACATTATGCTGGCCAACGGTTCAGCCTCGATCCACTTGGAAAAGTAATCGACCGCAACGACCACGAATTTGCGGCCATGACTTTTGACCTTGAATGGGCCGACGAGGTCGACCCCCAACGCGCGAGTAGCCACGAGGGGGGAATCGGTTGCAAGTCATGGGCTGGGAGATTTGTTCCCCGACCCATCCACTGGCATGCCGGGCATGTCTTGACGAGGCTTTGCGCATCACGAAGAGCAGTTGGCCAATAGAAGCCTTGGCGAAAGGCCTTGGACACTAGGGCGCGCGGCGCGAGGTGGAAGCCACACAGCCCCTGGTGGATTTCTCGCACGAGATCAGCTCCTTCTTCCTTGGAGACACACCGAAGGTACGGCGCGCACACCCCACGCTTGTAAAGGGCTTCTTGGTGAATGATGAAGCCCCTGGCCTGGCTCTTCAGTCTCCGTGCCTCGATAGGGTCATCGGGCTCTGTCTCATTTGTGAGGTAGCGGAGGATTGGCGTCCTCTAGTATTGCTCTTCAATGTGGTGCACCTCCGGGAGGTCCTTTGTTGCTGGTGCCGTGATGACCTCGTAAAAGACGCCTGACGGGACCTCAGCTCGCGTGCTTGCGGCACGCGCTAGGCCGTCGACGTCAATGTTCTCCGAGCGCGAGATGCTGCGCACGGTGATGCCGATGAAGTGTTTCTCGGCGGCTCGCGCAATGGCGAGGTACCTGATCATCTCGGGGTCCTTAGCTTGATAACTTTTGTCAACATGCCCTGCTATGAGCTGGGAGTCACTCTTGACCATCACCCTCCGTGCTCCTAAGGCTCGTGCCTTGCGCAGCCCGAGCAACAATGCTTCATACTCGGCAATGTTGTTAATCTCTTTAAACTCGAGGTGCACGGAGTACAAGGTGCGTGACCCCTTGGGTGATTCTAGGACAGCCCCGGCGCCGGTACCATCGGAGCACCAGAAGCCATCCACGTATATCGTCCACAACAAGTCAGCATGGTCTTGGGTGATGGGATGTTCCGACGGGACCCATTCTGCCACAAAGTCTGCTAGTACCTGCGACTTGATTGCCGTACGGGAGAGAAAGTCGATGAGGAATGGGGCGAGCTCGGCTGCCCACTTCCCGATATGTCCAGAGGCCTCTTTGTTACAGAGCATCTCTCCGAGGGGGAAGGAGGATGGCACTCGAATAGAGTGAGCAAGGAAGTAGTGCCGTAGTTTGCAGGATACCATCAGCAACGCGTATGCGAGCTTCTCTAACTCGGTTATACCGCACCCTAGCACATTGAAGTGTTTCTAAAACATAGTATACTGGGTGCTAGATTGTGTTTTCTTCTTTGGCCAAGACGGCGCTCACCGCTGCCGGGGTAGCTGCTAGATACAACAATAGGCTCTCCCCCTGGCCGGGGCTTTGCAACAGCGGTGGCGAGGTGAGGTACTTCTTTAAGTCATTTAGGGCTGCTTGGCTGTCCACTGTCCACTCGAAGTTGGTGGACCCTCGCAGAGCTTTGAAGAAAGGGAGACCCTTCTCGGCAGATCTGGAGACAAACCTCCCGAGTGTCGCGAGGCGCCCCGTAAGCTTTTGGACTTGCTTGATGTTCTCAGGCGGGCGCATGTCGAGGATTGCTTTGATTTTTGAAGGGTTAGCTTCGATTCCCCTTCTTGACACGAGGAAGCCAAGCAGCTTCCCTGCTTGAACACCGAACACACATTTCTCCGGATTGAGTTTTGTGCCGACTTGACGGAGGTTGTCAAACGTCTCCTGTAAGTCCACCGCGTGGACGGCGGCTATCATGCTTTTGACGACGACATCATCGACGTAGGCTTCGATGTTGCACCCAACTTGGCTGGAGAGGGCCTTGTGCACGAGTCTGGAGAAAGTAGCTCCGGCATTCTTCAACCCAAACACCATTCGGACATAACAAAATGTCCCGGAAGACGTGATGAAGCTAGTCTTCTCCTCGTCTTCCTGCACTATCCACACCTGGTGATACCCTGAGTAGGCGTCGAGAAAGCTCATAAGTTCGTACCCGGATGTAGCATCGACGAGTTGATCAATTCGTGGCAGCGGGAAGTTGTCCTTCGGGCATGCGCGGTTGAGGTTGGTGTAGTCCACGCACATGCGCCACTTGCCGTTGGCCTTCTCGACTAGGACAGGATTGGCAAGCCATTCGGGGTGCATGACCTCGCGGATGACTCCTACCTTGTGGAGCTTGTCCACCTACTCCCGGGCCGCGATTTGACATTCCACCGACATCTTTCGCAGCTTCTGCTTGATAGGACGCACATCGGGGTTGACGAGCAATTTGTGCTCGATGATCTCCCGGGAGACACCGGAGAGGTCCTCGTGCTCCCATGCGAACATGTCTCCATTGGTCCGCAACGTGCCGAGGATGGCCTCCTCATTGATTGGGTCGAGGTTGACCCCGATGAGCACTGTCTTGATCAAGTCACCCTCTGAGAGCGGCATGGCACGCGTCTCGCCGTCAGGTTTAGGTTGTGGCACCCACCACCCTGAGGTTGGTGGGTCGGGAGCCCCTTGCGTAGCCTTGTCACCTTCGAACTAGACGGTATGGACATACGGATGGCCGCTTGGATGTCGCTGTCGATCTTATGGGACAAGTCTTGGTTGCCCGCACTGTGATGACCCTTGAGGAGGTTGGGATCTTCATGCATAGAAAGGCGTGGTGTGGAACCGCGGCAAATTGTTCAGCGTGACCCGACCAAGGATGACGTTGTATTGGTAGGGGATGTTGACAACGTCAAAGACAATGCTCTCCCTGCGGATGCAATCGTTGGCCCCAAATTCCACCGGAAGCTCAATCTTGCCGAGGGCTGGGACTGGTTCGCCCCCAAAGCCCAGGAGTGGTACCCCCCGAGGGGGTGAGGCACACACAAGGGATTCCCATCTCAGCGAGTGTAGACGTGAAGAGGATGTCCGCCGAGCTACCTCCATCAATGAAGACGCGACGCACCTCGCAGCTATTGATGACCGCCGAGATGACGAGAGCGTCATTGTAAGGAAAAGTGATTCCGACGGCGTCTGCCGGGCCGAAGGTCATGGTGGCATCGACCCACGTGGGTAGTTCCGTGGGCGAAAATGAACCGATGTGGTTGACTTGGCGTGTGTAGGCCCGGCGTTGCCGCTTGGATGAGTAGGTGTGAGCATTGTCTCCGGTGATGGCGTGGATGATCTGTTGAGGACCTACGGCTTGCACTAGTGCTCCGCCACGTGATGGTAGCGGTGGTGGCGGCGGTAGCCATAAGGCAGGAACCCCTTGCTCCCGAGCTCGGCCGGCTGGCTCATCGATTCCCCTGCCGCCGGGGCGTCATGGTTGTCAACATTGCCGGGTTGCGATGACGACCTTGCACTCCACCGTGGAGTGAGTGCTTACTTGGTGTATGTGGCGTACCTGGTTTTAAGGCCGGATACTTCCTTGTGATTACTGCACCGGTCCCTGGATCAGTAGCCGGTACACACAAGTTAACCTGTATATCATTGTCATACATGCGTGAGTCAGTATACTCTATGTAAATAGACCGTCAAGGTCGATTGTCTGATACCTATAGCCCAACGGCTATAAAATTGCAGCGAAAAAACCAACGATGGTGTGGCCCATCAATTTGCCATACCCAACAGGCAACTGACTGGGGTTACGCCCTAGCTTTCGCGTCCGTACTCAAATAGTCGGAATTGATGTCTCCTTCGTCTGGCCAAATCAACAAGCCAGGTGAGTACGTTGAATGTACTCGCAAGCTATTTCCGACAGGAGAATTATACAGCAATATTTCATGCAAGGTGTAATTCAAGGAATAGCTCTATCCTAAGTTGCTTGTTGTGCGGAAATGTAGATTTTCAATTTAAATATAAGAATAGTAGATTCCAAAGCAGTTTTATAAATCAGAGCAATTCAAAGCACAAAACTTCTCTTGAGGTAGACCCAGCTACCTTCTTTCCTCATCTCAAGTGATAGCTCAGTCCATACTACCCCGGACTGTATGACTAGCCTTCTCATTTCATTGTTTAGCTCGTACTATCCCGGATAGTACAGCTAGCCTCCTCAACTCAGTGCTCAGCCCGTGCTATCCCGGATAGCTCGGCTAGCCTCCGCTTAACACAATGCTCAGCCCGTACTGTCCCGGACAGTACGGCTAGCCTCCTTCTCCTGCAATTCCTTGCTACCAGCCGTGTAGCATAAATTGCACCCTGTGGACACATCATGCCCATGTCCTTAAACCCTTTCCCAAGCTTTCGCAAACAAAACTTAGTCTAACCAGTGTGTGGCCTTGCCAGTTCATGTCCATGACTGAGGACGCGGCTATTCGAATAGTTTTTAACACTCTGCAGAGGTTGTACGGCTTTACCCACAAGATGTAAGTCCTCCTTGTTGCCAGAGCTCGATGAGCACACTTCGCGAGGTGTGCCGGCAGGGTTATTACAATGAGACCTTCGCCCGCTTCCATACTAGAGCTGGACCCGCTAGGTGGTTTGACCCAACTTTTGCGTCCTGAACCAAATGTGGGACTCCCCACCTTTGTGACGCATCAACACTCAAACGCCCAGCGATAGTGGATCTCTAGGACTTTTAAACATCTAGCACATGCTTCCTACTTCCCACGGGTCCATACCCTAATACTTGCCGGGGTACCAAGCCATGTCCTTCCCATAAAGACATGTGGATGTACGGTGAGGGAACTGGTTTAGCAGCACTTAGGCTCGGTCCTTAACTGATTCAAGCAAGACTCCATTTCTCGTTCCATGTTCGTCCCGACAACCATGCCATCATCAGGTACTCTACACCCCCGAGCTACCATTAGCATTCTCACCCGAATCAAAATCATCTCCAGTTTTATTTGGGGTTTGACAAATATTTCCTTTCAAATACCACCTCGGATAACACATGCTATCCGAGGGTTTTATTTCCCATGTCCCAGGATTTTTGCGAACACCGATCACATGTTTAGTTTTGAACTAAAGCGGGTCTAAGCATGGCTAAGGCCTATAGCCCTAATACCTTTGTCGGTCGTGGAACAACCAACTAATATACCTAGGGTTCCAAGGAATCAGATGTTCAGACCTAAGTCTTATGCATCTATAGGGTATATCTAGGTCTACATAAAATACTGTTGATATCCACATAGCATGCAAGTTTCGCAAACAAAATAATTAAATTTCGCACATATGGGATTCAACATGATCAAAGTGGGAATGCTTGCCTAGCAATATTGCCTGGGTCTCGGTCTCGGATTCGATTCGGCGGCTCCCCAGATTCCTTCGTACGATTCGTCGTATCATCGAACTACACGTCGGAAAACAACGAATAAATAGTGGTGCGAGGAAGAACCAAATAAGAACCATGACACACTCATAAATCTTAATATATAAGCTCCGAACCTAGCTGGTTACTCTGGTTTGTAGGAAAGGAGAGAAGGGGATAGCTTTACACGAAAAAGGGTTCTTTGTTGAACGGAAAAACCTAGCTTGTTTTTTTATAACAGTTTTGTATTTATATGCTCTCGGTCTATTTTAGCTTGATTTAGATGGTACATACGAATGTTAAAATGTTCTGGAGATTTTATTAACAAAACTTTTGGAGTAACATACTAAGGTTTTGCTATTTGAGGGATATGGAATAATTAGGGTTTTCGGGCAGAGCGCTCATTCATCCATCTCAGGTCCTTAAGTTCATAAGCATATCCAGCCAGAGCATGAGGGGATTCCCTACGGAATTTACTTTGCTATGGTCTTATGTGATCCCAGGTTGTTAGGTTTCATGAACCTAAACGGGGTCCCAGACAATGGGGAATCAAATGCGCTATGGACCCTTTGGCTTCAGACATGTGCACGTTAGGACTTTGTTTTAATTACATTAGCTGGTATTGTCTGGTTTGATTTAGCCCTCGGAAATCTTCTGGTAGGTATGCAACGTTCATGTCATTGTCTGGTTCACTGGAGTTAGCATATACCACGTGTATCTACTATTCTAAAGTTAAGGATTAAACCCTAAACTCATTCCTTGTTATTCTTAACTTGAAGATTTGAGGCCCGAAAAAGTTTTGAATCACTTGGTAATATATATGTTTTCTTAGCTATTCAGAACCAAAGGAATTTTTCCAAAAATCAGTTAACATATATTTTTATATATTATTATTATTATTTAGCCGTATAGACCAGAGGAGGGAAGGGGTGATGTCAAAAGCGGGAACAGGTGAAGGCGCCTTCGGTGTGGTAAAGTAGAAATGCAGAGAGTTAGTTGCTCTTTACGCTTTCCATGGGAGAAAAAGGGAAACGGTCAAGGATAGAGGGGAGTACGCTATCTGGCAATTGGGAGGGAGTTAGAGTGGATGGCAGGAGGTTTCGGCGGCGGCTCACCGGTAGCTAGCGGTGGGTCTTTCCGGTGGCGGAGCTTGGTAGCGACTTGGTGACGACAACCGACGAGGACACACCCGGCAACGGCGCTTGGAGAGGAAGAGGCGCGGGGCTGTGGCAGTGGCTCCCGGCTGCGGCGGTTTACTGGTCGCAACAGCTAGTGCTAGAGGTAGGCAGCGCGTCTTGGGCGAGGTGAGGGCGGCGGCAAGTCAGCCGGGAAGCTGCAGGGTTGTACTTTGCGGCAGATTCGGAGGCTCAGTTGCATGCGACCTTGCTACCGGTGGCGGGGAAGAAGGGAAACTCGATGGCCTGGTCACTTGGTCGTGGCGGCGAGGAGAGGATGAGGGTAGGTGGGCAGCTCGGCTGCTTGGAATAGAAAACTCCAGGAGGGAGGAAGGAGAGGATCACCGGGGAGTTGGGACGTAGGGGATCGGGTGGTGCTCCCTGTCGAGCTCGAAGACGAAGAACCCGACGGCATTTGGCTCTGTATGGGGAGATGAGGAAAAGAGATGTGCTCGGGCCCCGCACTGGTCGGATGGAACTTGCTGGTGCGCGGCCGGCGCGTGGTGGGGGAAAGAATCTGCGTCGCTTAGGGATTGGAGAGGAGGATTGGGAAGCTCAGGTAACTCAGAATGGAGTCTTGGAGCGGCTCGGCTCTGGGGAATAGCAGAGGTGGGAGCTTGGCCTTGGCGCTGGCTTGAAGAAGGGAGGGGAGAGGAGCACCTAGGAGGCAAAACTGCCTGGCCGGTCACTGTAAAGCTTTTGCTAATGTCCAGAAAAATCAGCAGCTCGGGTACGAGATTAAGGACTAGCTTGGGAGCTTGAGGTGGCTTGGTTGAAGGCAGCAGGAACTCGATTTATTGCTTTGGGAAGCTCGGGTGTATGGGGAATTAGGGAAGAGCTCGGACAGGGTTGTTGAGAGGAATGAGGAGGAGGATGGGGAGAGGAGTACTCGGTTGGTGTAGGGTGAAGATGAATAGGGGCTTGAGGTGCTTGTTAATGGAGTTGGGGCAGCTCGAGCTAACCGTTGCTGTTGCTTCACTAGGAGGGAGAAGGAGGATGGAGAGCTTGGTGCTGAGAAGAACAAGGAAGGAATTAATAAAGGTAGATGGCCGATGTTGTAGTAGAGAGGTGTCGTGGACGCACAGCAAGATTTAGGCACCGATTCCTGCCAGGAATTAATGTACATGTTTAGCGTGGCAATATGAAGCAGTGATTGGAGTTGGCTGAGTCCAGCAGTAAAAGAAATTACAGATGCAAGGAAGTGACTAGGCTACTGCAGAAACAGTATAAGTTGGGCACTGATTTCAGGGGAAAGAATGGCGTGGCAAGGAGGAGCAGTGCAGCTGCTGCTGGAGTTAATGCTTGGAAAATTGTTAGGCTGTTTGGCTTGCATTTATGGGAAAAAGCGTAAGGTGTTCTGCTGGTCTTTAGGAATCAGGCGAGCTGGCGGGAAATAACTGAGGTACACTAGTAAGATGAGTAGATAGGTAGGTAGCTGATGCGGTAGGAATGTAAGGGAGCAGCTCGGGTGCAGAGGAGGGTCATGAGAAAATAATGGTGGAGGGAAGAGTTATTACAGGCTGTTGTTCATGTTGCAGAATGACATGATGAGACGCGGGAAAATTAGGCACCGAATGCCATTGCAAGGGGATGAGGTGTTCGAGAGACTGACGGAGTTAGGCACCGATTGGGGAACCCTAGCACGGTTATTCGTTTGAATGCCAATACTGAGCTGGCTCAGAGTCAACTGGAGATGATTGGGCGTGAGCTGCCAGAGGGAATTTATGGAAGCTCATTTCTAAAGGTTGTAGTTCAATGCGACTTTCTGTCCTAAAGTTTATTGATTTCGTATGCAAATATTTTTGTATGGGACATCACTATTTTATGTTATAACTGAGTTAAGAATATTATTAGGTTGTCCCACAATTTATCTCGAAATTTTTGGAAGGGCCGAAGGACAATAGATCACCTAATTAGGGTTTCGGGGAAAATTGGATAAATAGGAAGGAGGGAATTTGGAGCTTGGAACTAGGGTTCCGGAGCGTGGCAAGGTGGGGAGAGATTATGGAGACTCGTGGGAATCCATTCATCTTGGTTTAGGTCCAGCCGTTGGCAGGGTGCCGTCGATACATATCGACGTATATGGTGTAGGTATGGCATTAAGGTATTCTCGCGTTAGGGTTTTAGTGTGAATGTGCATATATAAAAGCAGTATATATGTGCACATACTCACGATATGACCTGGCGAGGTAGGTGGCAAAAGATCATGTCGTTCGGAAAAAGTTCAGGACATATATACGTTTAAATTTCACAAGGGTATCTCGTGGGTACTTAGCTGTAGTTGTGGTCCAGGTCATATCGACTGGGAAAAAAGGAGGGGGAGCAAGGGCGGAAGGTTTTGGCTTGCTTTGCTTTAGGGTTTAGCCTGATTTGAGATAAAGTTTTTAATCAGGTGTATTTCAGTTAGCGTTATTAACAAAAAGTTTTTGAAAGCCCTAATTTTCAGGTTTTGGAAAAATTGGGGTGTGACAATGTATTTCACAGTGTGGCCTGCTGCCTCCGCCACTTCTGTAGTTACCGTGCCCAGCCTGGCTGTTGCTCTCGCGGTTGTGGTGGTCGTCGCACCTCCAACCTTGGTGATCCAGGCGTGGGTGGCCTCGCTCTTCACTGCGTGCTTGGTTCTGCCGATTGCCTTGCCACTGGCCTTGGCTTTGGTAGTGTGTTTGCGGGGCGGGAGCCTCACGCTCCCTCACGTGGTGTACTCCTCGTTAGCGTGGCCGACGCTTGTCATGATTCTCCGCGTCAGGCGTGAATTGCACAGCTGAGGCCAAGACTTCGGCTCTTCTCTGCTCTCTTCCTTCCTCGGCCCGGGAGTATGTATCCATGATGTCATAGAGCTCCCTAATCGTCCTTGGCTGCTTCTTGTCGAGCTTGGCTGCCAGGTCCTCATCACGTATTGCACGACGCGCAGCGTCACACACGCTTTGGTCGGTGATGTCACGGACTTGGCATTGGAGGTTGGAGAAGCATTTGCGGAATGCCTGGATGGACTCGCCCGGTGCTTGCTTGAGGATGTTCAGATCCGAAGAGGTGACTTGTTTGTGCATCTGCTCACGAAGGTGCTCCCACGAGTACACCGAGCTGGGAGGCAATGAGAGGTACCACATGTGAGCTAATCCGGTGAGTACAAGCAACAGACTTTTTGCCATCACTGCTTTGCCTCCTCCGGCAGCTGATACGGCAGCTTCGTACACGCGGGTGTACTCAGTGGGGTCTGTCTCACCATTGTACTTGGGGAGATCTGCCGGGCGAAACTTGCTCGGCCATGGGTTAGCCGCGAGCCCCGAGCTGAGCGGGCTGAGCACATCCGCGAGGTTGACGACCTCCGGCCATGGCGGTCGAGTAGCAGGTGCGGCGGCCGGAGCTGGGATGCTGATGTCAGGTGGGGCAGCTGGGTATACGTGTTCTTTGCCCGGGCGTCGACCTGGGTCTTGCGCCCCTTGGTCACTGGTGCCGGCCCCGGTATCGCGGAGGATTGCATGTGCTATTTGTTGATTTCGTCCGATCTCTTCACGGAGGGGTTCGGCGCACGCTTGCACGTTTGCCAAGTCTTGGAGGAGTTCATCGGCAGCTTGTTGATTGCGCCGGACGTTCTCCCGTGCTTCCGCTATGGCTTCTTCTTGTTGCTGACGAATAACGTCGGCTCCGCCTTGGGCCGCTGCTAGCTGTGCCCGGAGCTCCACAGTTTCTCAGACTAATGCCGCCGCGCGGAGGGCCTCGACTTGGGCTGCTTCCAGCTGGGCCTGGAACTGCTCTGCCCATTGGGCTGTGGCCACTACCTGCTGCCTTAATGCCTCCATCTCTTGCTCAGCGTAAGCGAGGGCCCCCGAGGTGTCTGGGCCCGGTGGCCTGGGCATTGATGACAGGGGCGATGTCGTTGTTCGTCGCAGGGGTGGCCGCACGTGTTGTCGTCCTCGCGGCGACCTGGGGGGTGCGAGCCGGGGTGATTGGAACCAGGTTGGCGATGCTTGCGACCTTTCGCTTGGTTCCCTTCTTTGCCTTCGTCTTGGGAGGCATGCCTTCTTACTTTGCGAAGGAGCATGCGTGTGGTGTTGAAGACCAACACATGTGTGTTACGGTCGTCGGTGTCGTCTCCGGACCTCTCTCGATAGCGTCTCAGATGACACAACTTCTTACTCGATTCCCCACAGACGGCGTCAACTGTCGTAGCTACGGGACTAGACAGTGTACTTTAGGTACCCCCGATCGGTTACGTCGACCTCCGGGAGTACTAGAGAAGTACGAGCAAGTGTATTGTCTGTTGAGGGGGGGGTGCGGCAACGTTACCGGCGAGATGGAAGGTGGAACACTCGTGTCGGGATAAAAGGAAACTCTCGTACCGGGGCGAACTGAAAAATCTCGTATTAATTTCAGGAATTAGGGTTTATATTTGAGAAATCTGGATCCCCTCTCTCTACCCCTATGGAGGGTATTTATAGGGTTCAGGAGTAGAAAGGGTGAGATTACAAGTATGCCCTTCGGACGATCACACACCCTCAAGGGCATTCTGGTCTTTTTACAAGAATCTTTATGGAATATTTAAATACTATAATATCCTAATACTTGCTACCATCACGACGTGTTGTCCTTGACGCCGAGACAAAACACAGCCCTGATGTCTATCGGGACGAGGCGCAGCTCCGACGTCCGCCACGACGGAGCGCGGCCTTGACATCCTCGGCTATACCGGCGGAGCACGATGACGTCGGGCACAAGTGTTGACACGACGAGGAGGACCTTGACGTCGTCAAGGAGAAGCCCGTCACCTCAGGGTAGCGCGGGGACCCTTCCCCCAACAACATCTGATAGATCATCATAACTGTATCTAGATAGACGGCTTGGTATAACGACTAGCAGGCTGGCTCGTGATTTGAACTTTTATTTCCTGTACTGATCTAATATCAGGTTGGCTTGAACTTTTATTTCATGTATTGATCTAATATCACGCGTACAGGTAAAAAATTAAAGATAATTAAAAATATTCCCCGTGCAATTAGTACTGATCTAATATCACGCTTATGGGTAAAAAAGATAATTAAGAACGTTTTCTCGCGCAATTAGTATTGATCTAATATTACACATACAAGTAAAAACATAAAGATAATTAAACAGATCACATCCGATAGATCATCGTAACTGTACCTAAATAGACGGCTCAGTACAGGCCGACTCGCAATTTGAAATTTTATTTCCCGTAATAATCTAATATCACGCATACAGGTAAAAAATAAAGATAATTAAAAATATTTGCTACGCAATTAGTACCGATCTAATATCACACGTACAGGTAAAACATAAAGATGATTAAAAATGTTTCCCGCGTAATTAGCACCGATACAATATCACGCATACATGTAAAATATTAAAGATAATTTGACAGATCATATCCGATAGATCATCATAACTATGCCTAAATAGACGATTTAGTACAACGATTAGCAGGTCGGCTCGCGATTTGAACTTTTATTCTCCATACTGATCTGATATTACGCATATAGGTAAAAATAATAAAGATAATTTAAAATATTTCCCGCATAATTGCATGACATTATGCTTATCATGATTTGCATAAAGTTGTGGTCGATTAATCTTATACGAATAGAAGTCCTGAGCTGCTGTATTTTTTATAGCCAGTTCCGTCGCATCGGGACGACATAATTTCGGCCTCACTTCGATGGAGGAATCTGTGCTTGTGGTGTATTTCATCGATCTTCTCCATCGGACAAAATCAACATGCCAAGGTTTTATCAGATTGCTCACCATCAAAGAAGCGTGGCGCGTGTTGCAGCATGTTGGCAATGAAGGCGTCGGCTTCAGATGCGCTGAGACTTGGCAATGTGCCTCGCTCTCTCACGTGATTTTGGTGGTTTTCTTGTATCGAGTGGCGGTGATTTCTTTCTCTAGGTGTAACTGTGCAGTAAGACTGCCATACTGCCGTGTCCTGCCCGATCGACGTCAGGTCGCGTCAAAGATGAAATCTTTCTAATGACTGCTCCCGCCCCAAAGGCTATACAGACTATGGCTCGAGGACCATCCAACAAAAATATCAGATGTAGTTGACTAGTTGATCGAGATATATAATTTTTATTGAAAAAGAAATGAACTAGCGCTGTATTTTTACTCTTGAAAAATAACCGAATTTGTCAACTGTTTCATCAAAAATCGGACGCTCTAGGTTAATGTGCTGCGGTACACTTAGTACAGTACACTGTGCAATGGAGGCCCTCCTAGTCACATACTAAGGGGGGGTGTTTGGTTGAGCTTTTCAGCAGCTTTTCACTAGAAAAAGCTGCAGTTCAACCAAACGGCCAGCTTTTCAGTAGCTTTTGCTAACGGTAGCTATGGGCTTTGTAGTGCAAATTCAGCTGTTTGGAAAAGCTGCCTTCTGTCAGTTTTTTACAATGTGTTGAAGCTTCAGTGTTCATTTTCTAAAATGTTGTAGATTGTTTAGATCAACCAAAAGCTATATGTTCACATTTTCACAACCGTAGTAGTTTTTTTAGACAGCCAGCCAACAGCAGCTTTGTCAACAGCCACAGCTCAACTAAACAGACCCTAACAGAACAGTACATGCGGTACAGAGGAATATTAATTTGGAGGCCCTCCTCGCCAAGGAATTTTGTGGCCATGCTCCCGCTGCCACAGGCACGGAGGTGGGCGGGACCTGTGGCATCAGTCATCACTCTGAAGCAGCAGCACCGCGATACAGACGCTATCGTTCCTGCATTTACTGCAAGCAGTCAAAGGTGATGCAAGAAGAGCAGGACAGTACTGCTCCTAGCAGCTGACACTGTTTGGAAGTTACTATAATCTCTTGAAGTAACAGGGATCCATCGCTTGGGTTGGGTCCAATAATTTACATGTCCATGCGTTGCTGCAGTGCAAGCAGGAGTGCGGGACGAAGAGGTTTCATGTGTATTTTACTCGAGTTCTTCAGGGTGCAATACTGCATCTGCATTTGTACTTAGGTAGAGGTTAGACTTCTCCAAGTAATAGATCAGCCCCACATATTTCCTAGGATGGACAGCTCAAATTTGTTTAGCAGCCATACCTCCTAAAAAGTAAGTTGGTGTGTTTTAGAAAAACGTAAAAAAATTTCCCACAAATTTAAGATTAAAATATGAGCTCTGACCTCATGAAAAAATTTCTTTAGAAGTTCCAATGCATCTTATCTCTTTCATTCCCTTTTTCTCTCTCTATTCAAGTAACACATGATCTCAAAATTCCCGCATTTTTTTAGCAGCATCCAAAGATCTGTTCTAAGCAATTTTTATGATTTTTCATGCAGGATTCGACATGCTATGACATTTCAATTCTATGATTCTTTTATTTATGTGTTTTTTGATTCCTGCGATCAAAAGAGACCTTAAGTGTTTTTTTTATAATTATAAGAAAAGCACATATGTATACACCGATCACACATCAGAACTAACAAAGACCTGAAATAGTCCTATAGATCTTACAAAATTTCTACTGAAGCGCACCCACGTGTGTATAAATATGAGCACACGTAGGTAGAATTATACCTCCACAACTTTACCATCCTATCAACAGTGGCTCTTTCGCATTTAGGTTACAAGGAGATTGAACAAAATAGACATGGGCCTCTTATAGATGGTAGTTTTTTTATTGTAGATTAATATCCTTAAGGTTCTTTGACATAGACTTTGCAACAAGTTCTTTGGAGCTAATTACATCTATTCTTTGTAATGATGATTGGGGAAAAGCTCCGTGGCTACTGAGAGAAAACACCGAGCAACAACCACAGAGAGGGCGACGAGGTGACGCTGCAGTGGGCAATGATCGATATGCTTCCTCTCTACAACCACGTGAGGACGGCGATCCTCGATGGCAAAGCCGGGATGGTGGACGAGCTCGATTTCTACTTCAGCGCGATGAATAGGAAGAGCTCATTGGTTGGTCTAGTGACAGGCCTAGAATTCTGAGGATTGCAATTCATATTTATTTTTTTGGATTTGTACATATTTGCCATTACTACTCATATTTTATTACACATTTATCATTATGAGTTATTTTATTGGTAGGTGCTAGGCGTCGGTCGGACGGACGAAGGCCCCCAATCGGTCGCCTCCCCGACCGTCTAGTCCTACTTAATGGGTCAATCTGAGGGTATGATGTTGTAACATAAAAACCATGCATTCAACATGTTTCCTTTAATAAAAAAAATGTAGAACATATTTGCAACAAGTGTAACATTTCAAACAAATGCATGTGACAAAAAACTTGCATGTACGATCAGTCCCTCAGGAGAGAGGTTGCCTGGCCTTTTATATGCACTTGCACCAAGGTTTATCTCCTAGCTTCATACTCTCTCGGTCTCATAATGTACTCTCTCAGTCTCAATACTCATCTTGAGACAACTAAATGATCTTTAAATGACATTTCGAAGAGATAAATGGCCATGGTTGAAAATCTCCTTCATCTCAACTAGTCGAGAAATTTGAAATTCCAGTACATGTTACCACTATCACTTAATGGGGGTAGATAACCTATTTGATTTGGATATCCCGAATCAACAAGATAGTATTTATCTACGTTTATAACACATAACAATATAATAAATAAAGTATAACGTTTCTTCTTCTCTTCCCAAGTCATCCTAACCCATACGAGTCTTCCATTTAGTGTCTAAAAGTGATAAAAACATCACGGCATTCTTTTTTTATGAATAGTTGTAATGTATAAAAATGCTCATCACTCTCTTACTCGGCTCCATCCTTAATCACCCGCTAACATCTCTCCGACCTCAGCCCTCACATGATCAAAAGATGTAGCTGTCACGGAATTTTTGCTTGACTTTTTATGATTAAAAGATGTAGATGTCACATAATTTTTGTTTGACTTTTTTTCCATCACGAAATCTAAAAGATTATTTATTTTAGAATTTTCATGAGTTCTTCTCTTAAGATCTAGATGAATACCCTACGGTTCTATTCTTTGCAACGATAAGTCGTATATGCTAAACAAGATTGCAGTGACTCGCCTCCTTCGTACAAAAAACCATTAAATTTCGTTCATCACTTCAACTGACTCGTGCACTTCTGCAAACAACAAATCTCATCATCAGTTCCGCAAATATGCACATCGCACAACTGGTTTCTCGAAAAAGAAAACAATCACACAAATGTTGAGGCAAACACTTCATATAAAGCTGAAGAAATGTCAGTTCACTAACCAAACTCCTGCTAGATATTGATGCATTGCCTTTCATCAATCAAGATAAAAGGGAAAATGATTAGATCATTTCATCTACACTTCTATGTTATTATAGAACTTGACGAATTGACTTCTCGTTCTCACTGGATGTATTTTTTGCAAGAGTGAGCGTGCACAGGAAAGGAGAACAACTAGCATAATCACCCAAGAATTAAGATCCACTGCAATAACTTGACCCAAATCACACATCCCTGTGCCGCAAGCACCTCTGCTCGTCAGAATGGAAGAAGATATGGAGGGAAGGGGAGGATAGGCATTACCTGGTGGAGAGGAAAAGAATGAAAAGTTCGTCGGATAAAACCAAATAAAAATATAAAACATGTGATTGATAGTGTCATTTTGTGATGTTAATCACATGGCTTAATTAGCACCGATTGCAATGAAGACAACTAAAACATAATTATCAATTGCGAGAAAAGCTCTACCTTTTTTACTGTTGTTGATCAAATTTGATGGATAGTTAAGGTGATTAGTATCCCAACGCTACTTTTATTAGCAACCGCGCATGTGTAATGCATATTTTATGCAATGTATAATGTATGGAATGTATATTCACATATGTAAAAGCTACTCGAAAGAAACAAAGACTGTGCATAGAACATATGTTAAAGATATAAGAAAATTAATTTTTTTAATAAAAATTAGTATGTAAAAGAATATTAAGCATGAAAATAACAATTATCATGTATACAAATTAAAAGAAGAAGTAATTAGGAAAAATAAATACAAGAGTAATTAGGTGAGGATCTAATCGTTGTCCAAAATTATTAGATAAAGAATTATAAAATTGAATTAAGATTTCAAACGGCTTTGATGAGAAGTATTCCATTCTAACTAATACTTTGTTTCTTATATTAAAGTAGTATAGATATGGAAACACGTTATCCTTCTACCCGGCTCGAGGAGGACCGCGGCAGTGAATGCTCGTAGAATTCGCTTCTAATGCCCTCTCCTGAAGAAAAGTTATTAATGTGTATGGCCGGCATCACATTTGATAAGCCTGCCGGTTCTGCCCTTCTGAAAAGATATATAGCCCGTTGGCCTTGGCCTGGCCACCACCAAAATTAGATCCGTGGCACGCACCGTTCATCGCTCTTGTGAACCCCACTTCGTTCCATCTCCAATTCTCCATTGAGCCTGTCGTGCCATTCTCTCGTGAGTTGTGGCTCTGGCGAGAAACCTGGCCATGACGGAGAAGACGGTGGTCCTGTACCCGTCACTGGGCGTGGGCCATCTGAACCCCATGGTGCAGCTGGCCAAGGCCTTCCTCCGCCGTGCCGTGGCCGTCACCATCGCCGTCGTCGATCCGCCTGACAAGGACCCCATGCTGGGAGCCGCAATCGCCCACCTCGCCGCCGCCTGTCCCTCCATCAGAGTTCGCCTCCTTCCCGTCCAGCCCTGCGCCAAGAAGCAATACTCCCACGTTGTCATGCGCATGCTGGACGAGCTTCGGCTCGCGAGCCCTGTGCTGCGGGAGTTCCTGCGCTCGCTCCCTGCCGTCGACGCCCTCGTGCTCGACATGTTCTGCATCGACGCGCTCGACGTCGCCGCGGAGCTCGCCGTCCCCGCGTACATCTTCTACCCGTCTGCTGCCGGGGACCTTGCGGTGTACCTCCAGGTTCCAGATTGCTGCCGCACGGCACCGTCCTCTTTCAAGGATATGGGCAAGACGGCGCTGCATTTCTCCGGCGTGCCGCCGGTTCGCGCTCTGGACATGCCGGATACCATGCAAGACCGGGAGAGCGACGTGGGCAGTGTCCGGCTGCAGCAGCTCGAGAGGATGCCGGAAGCGAGAGGCATTCTGGTGAACAGCTTCGAGTGGCTGGAGGCGAGGGCCCTGAAAGCGCTCCAGGATGGCCTCTGCGTGCCCAGTGGCCGCTCCACGCCACAAATATACTGCATCGGGCCACTGGTCGACGGCAGCGAGAACGGGGAAACTGGCGAGAGGCACGCGTGCCTCGAGTGGCTGGACAAGCAACCAAAGCAGAGCGTAGTGTTCCTCTGCTTCGGAAGCATGGGCGTTTTCTCGGCGGCGCAGCTGGGAGAGATGGCTCGCGGGTTGGAGAACTCCGGGCACAGGTTCCTGTGGGCCGTGCGTGTCCCACGCGAAGAGCAGAGCAAGATTGCCGAGCCGGACATGGAGACGCTGCTTCCGGAAGGGTTCTTGGAGAGAACCAGAGACAGGGGCTTTGTTCTGAAGAACTGGGCGCCACAGGCCGAGGCGTTGCGGCACGAGGCCGTGGGAGCGTTCGTGACGCACTGCGGGTGGAACTCCGCGCTGGAGGCGATCATGTCAGGCGTGCCAATGATCTGCTGGCCGCTGTACGCGGAGCAGAGGCTGAACAAGGTGCACATGGTGGAGGAGATGAAGGTTGGGGTGGCGGTGGAGGGCTACGACGAGGAGCTGGTGGAGGCTGAGGAGGTGGAAGCTAAGGTGAGGCTGGTGATGGATGCCGAGGAAGGAAAAAAGCTTAGCGAGAGGATGGTCATGGCGAAGGAGATGGCTGCAGAGGCCGTCGAGGATGGTGGGTCGTCTGACGTGGCATTTGGCGCGTTCTTGAAGCATTTGGAGATGAACATATTGGAAAAAGGCCAAATTAGGCCGGCGGACAATCTGCAAATGTGATAGAACTTCAAGACGATGGAGAGAGAGAATAAATATGCTTTTCACTAGTAAGATACAGTGACTTCTCGGCTGTTCTTTGTTTTTTGTTCCTTTCGCTGGGAGACTTCTCTGGGATTTTAGTGATGTTTGAGGCTTGTCCTCTAGCTTTTTTGCAAGATTTCTACTCCTACTGTGCAGGCGTGCAGCTTGTACCGTCCAACTTGTATTTAGCTCTTTCGCAAGATTTGTTCTTCAGCGAGACAGTACATATTTCTTGCCGGCAGCATGCTGTATGCAATCTAGCCTCATATCGTGCTAGTTCCTCCTAAGTACCTACCTATTCGAGGTTTACCAGTAGCAACCTCTTGGGTACAGCGCGCCTGCAATTAGAGCATGCTTAACGGGGTGCCCAAGCAGGTGCCCCGTAGGCTTTGGCACGATCTGGCTTTTATAGACATAAATGAACTTTTTTAAATTTACATTTGGACATATCATTTCATAATGTGCATGTAGGATATTTCTTTTGAGATATTCTGAAACTTGGAATGTCTGGGATCAAAATCAAATTTACCCATATTATTTCGGTACTTTTTCCGATATCAGTTGCTATACTAGTCTTTCTTCCATGTTCTTTTATACCGCACAAACGGATAGCTTTTATTTATAAAAAAACACAAACGCAATGCATCATTTCACAATATGAATTTTCTTTTTCTTGTTTAAACAGAAACTCCCAAATAGAAATACACCCTGTAATAATCCACCGCCGTGCGGGATGCGTTACAATCTTATGGTTCCTGCTTGTCGCACAACCCCTGCCAATGAGTCTAATTCCAAAGTTCCATGATGTAGACGTAGTCGAGAAAGTAGACGATGGAGAAAAAAAATGTTGTAGTAGATGAACACACAATAACAAAAAAATAAAAGAGACACAAAATGTAGGGAGATTTTCTTTCTCTTTATTGCTTGATCTCTTCCTCAAAGTGCAGTCCAAAGCTAATGATGAGTCTCTCCTATATATAGTCAAATGCGAACCTACTA
Organism: Stipa capillata; assembly: GCA_019208055.1. NCBI lineage: Eukaryota > Viridiplantae > Streptophyta > Magnoliopsida > Poales > Poaceae > Stipa > Stipa capillata. The sequence goes on from JAGXJF010005261.1 coordinate 517,583, forward strand.
GGTCAAAGAGATAAGGAACCAATTAAAGTTACTTAGAGAAACCTTATCCTTACAAGGAGGTGGGGACGCCACTCCTGATGGGCCCTACCGGTTCCTTAGACCCTTGGGTACTTGTCTCATATAATCCATGTCTCAAAGATTCCAAAAAATCAGTGGAAAAAATATTTGAAAAAAGAGCACACGGCATAATAGTTCATGTTGCACAAATTGCCTTGTTAAGAACCTTATCTGAGAAACCGCAGGAAAACTGATCCAAGGGAAAAAAGAGTAAAACCTTATCCTGCAAGTGCACGGGGTTAGTTGCAACAGTTTGTTGGAAGAATTCTCCTTGTTTTTATGTCGATTCCCACGAGAAGCTATGATGATGGTCACTTCTTCCTCCTACTTGTGATGTCACAGGTCACGAGTATGCTTGTCGCGGAAAAAAATTTCCTGAATTTTCCTTAATAGTACTAAATGCAAGTTTAGAAATTAGTGCTAAGATTAAAATACTACAAAGACGAATAATGAAATGCTGGAAAATAAAGATTTGGTTCGTGCAATAATAATAGTTAGGCATGGCAGATGATGGATCATGGTTAGTGGTAGAGAGAGTGGCGATTGAAATAAGATTCTCATACTCTTATACTCTTTGGAGCTTGATAGGTAAGCCACCCTTGAATCATCATACTCTTCCTACACTGGTATTGTACAACTCTATTGTCCTCCTTCCGTTACTCTCTATCCCGAGTGGTCGACAAGGTATTTCACATCAATAAATCGGATCAATGCTTTAAGGTTGGTGACTTCCCGTTCTCCACATGCAAACAGAGTTCTTTGTTCATATCTACACCTGTTACCTTGTAAGTCACTGATTCACTACAAAACATGTATTAATCCTAATATATCTTACATAAAGATCATATTTTCTGGGCCCTAGACAACAAGCATTAGGCATTCCTAGAAAAAAATAACTTCATACCAAATACTCAAAGTGCTTAATAATAATAATTCAATCTAGCATAGCTCTACCACACTGCCAATCACCTACATCTCTTCCACCTAATAAAACTACTCACTCATGCCAGAGATGTGAGCACAATCGAGATGCATAATTAAAGATGAACAAAAGGTACAGTCTTGATTATCGATAGTCTGAAGAATGTAAACAAGAGTATGATTTAATAGTTCACCGATGATTATAGATCTAAATCGAATGTGGAAGAACAAAGGTTTGATATTCTATATGAACATCTATCTCTCGATCTCACTAGTATGGTGGTAGCGGTGGAGAAGCAATGGATCGTCGGTCTTCTCCTTTTCTTCTTCTTCCTTCCTGCCTCATGTTTCTTTGTTCAACACCCCCTTCTTGTCGAGTGACTTCAACCCCTTTATGAAGTTGGTTCTGTTTGACACGAGGGGGCTGCTGCCACATGATACGACCAGTTGGTACAGGCGTAGCACTAGTACCACTAGTCGGCAGGTCGCCTGGAGCCTCAGACCGTGACATTTCAGTTGGGAAAGTTGCTCCAAATCCCTTCGTTATGCAAATCAGGTCCTAAATTAGTGGGATCTGCCTTATATCCTGCAGGGAAGCTTAAAACCCTAGCTTTGCCAATATTGATAAAATTAAATAAAAATCACGCAATTTCTCAGCAAATGTCGGGTATTTTCAAAGCCAAACTTTTCAACACTTTCTGAGTATAAGTTGACTGGTGCACTAATGTCCCTCTAGGGACATGCCCAAGTTGCAAACCTAAGCAATATTTGGTTTTACCCAAATCTTTCATTTTGAATTCCGACTTCAAGTAGGGATTCGCTTCCTCTATATCATCAGGTGTACTGATGATGTCTAAATCATCTACATACATCGAAGTTATATAGAATCCATCCTGAGACTTCCATATAAAAAATACAGGAGCATTGCTCGTGTAGCCCTTATTGCTAAGGAAATAGCGTAAGCGATTATACCACATCATGTTTTCTAAGTTTCACTATATGGACATTTGTTTGCTCTATCTTGGTTTGGAATTGGGATACCTTTTGGTATGCTCATATAAATGTCCAAATCCAAGTACCTATCTAGGTAGGATGTTACCACATCTATTTTCTCCCTCCCTCACATCCCATTTTCCTTTTTTTTCTTTTTCTCCATGGGTCAGTCTATTTCCTCCGTGGGCTATGTGGGCCATGTGACCTAGCCTGCCACCACACTGCCCCAGCCCATTAAGGGGGAGCAGCGGCTAGGGTTTTGGAACCCTAGCCACCCAAGTGGTGGCGGCGCTAGCCGGTGCACTGGCACGAGGCCGGCGGCAGCATAATGTAGCGCGTGGCCAGTGGTGCGTTGGAGTGGGAGGACCGCCAGCTCCCATGTGGGGAGGTGTGAGTGGCATGCAGAACTGTGGTGCAGGATGCGAGCGCCAGCGGTGTGTGGGGACCGGTGGTGTAGTGGCGTGGTGGCACGGCCAAGGGGGTGAGCGCGTGCTGGGCCACAAGGCCGGAGTGCGCGGCAGTGCGGTAAGCGTGCCGGTATATGTGGCCGAAGCGCAATGCGTATGACACATGGGCACGGGACGGCAGTGTGCAGGGTCAGCGCGCGGCAAGCTATGGTGTGTGCCAGCCGATAGCACAACATGGGAGCCACGTGCAGTGGCAGTGGCGGTGTGCTCGTGCGAGAGCATATGTGAAGGATCAAATATGCCGACTAGAGGGGGGTGAATAGGCGACTATAAATTTTAACATTTTCTTAATTGCTTTTAGGTAAGTGCGAAATATAAGTTCTCTAAATGTGCAACTAAGTGAGTCAACCTATATGACACAATATGAATAGCTCAAGGATGAACACAAGGAATACAAGCTAGTCCATACAAGCACAATATAGATATGAATATGAAATAACCACAAGTCGGAGATGAAGATTTAACCCGAAGTTCACACCCTTGGGAGGGATGCTAATCTCCATTGGAGAGGCGGAGGCGCAACAAAGCACATCGCGATACAAAGTCTCGCCTTCTTCTCCTTTGAGCCTCGGTAAACCAAGCCCGAGCTCAAATAACTCGTGGTAAACCTTGAGGTGGCCTCCAAACCTTCACAAACGATCCCGGAGCACAATCCACACCTTGGAGGCTTCCGGGAGACACCAACCATCTAGGGATCCCACAATCCCAAGAGTAACAAGCAAAGTGATGAACTCAAGGGGGATTCAAATTTGGCTTGGTGGAATTGTAGATCTAGGGCTCCTCTTTCTTTTCCCTCAAAGGCTTGATGGGATTTGAGCACCAGGGGAGGAGATCCTCAAGCTTTGAAGCTTAAAAATGGTGGAGGAGAGAGATATTCAAAAGCTGCAAGTCGGGTACCCCTTGGGGAAGAAGGGGTGGACCTTTTATAGCCCCCCCAAATCTGCCCGTTGGGGCTCTGCGCGCATGGTCCGGAAGTTCATCCAGAACCTCCGGACCCAACTTCTGGACCACCCGAATTCTAGGCTGTCCTCCGAACAGCCTTTCGGGTGAGTCCAGAGGCCACTGGACTCATCCGGAATCCATCCGGAAACAGGGTCGCCTGGAGGTTCAGCCCGGAACCTCCGGACCCAGACTCCGGGCCAACTTGGATTCCGGGCTGTCCTTCGGACAACCTTCCGGGTGAGTCCAGAGGCTACTGGACTCGTCCAAAAATCCATCCGGAAGCCATCTGGATTCTGAGCCACCCAGAGGTTCGCTCCGGAACCTCTGGACCTAGCATCCGGATCAATGCAGAGAGCAAAAGCAGGGTATAAAATTAAGGCTTCTCACTTGCTCTCTCTTGGGGTTTTTCTCGAACATGGGATGTGGATAAAAGATCTTATAGGAAACTTGTTACCACCCCCTTGTTCATCACGTTACCCCTCTTAATAGTCCGGCTTTCCTATGACTCAATCATAAGATAAAATTGCATAAATTTAAATACGCCGTTTTCTTTTCTCCTTTTTGCTTAGGGGGTCTCCGACCACCTTTGCTTATCAACCCTCGGACTAACACCTGCTCATACACTTTGTAAACGTGGTTAGTCCCATAATCATTTATCATTTACACCAAAATCCACTTAGGGGATTAGATGTCCTTTCAATCTCCCTCTTTTTGGTGGTAGATGACACCCATGATTAGAGCTTACATAAAGGTTTTATAAAGTGAATGTTTTGGTTTCTTTGGACATAGAGAGAGCTCCCCCTAGATTTGTGCACTAATTGAATAGTTTTGCTTTTAAATGCAAAGTGCACAAATATAGAGTTTGATGAGGCTCCCCCTATATCTTTAGAAACCGTGGGGTGTTGCAAAGTGTAAGATAAAAAAGATAACACATTTGCACACTTTGGTGAGAGTGTGTCAATAAACATGAAGCACACACTCACTACCACATGGTATGTGTGACAAGATATAAGATATGAGATAACATTACTCAACAATGAGACATGGCATGAGACATAGACGTAGACATGATATCATGGATAAACTATTAAACATATGCAAGTCTCATCCATACAATAATTTAAGCACTTGAGTAGCAAGTCACACATCCACACAATATAGAGTACGATACAAGTACGACACAAGTATGATAGATATAGTAAAGAGTTTCACAAGCCCAATAAGAATCAAAGCGAAAAACGAGGGCTTGTGATCAAGCAAATAGCCCATAAACAACCACGAGAAAACCTAATAGAACTCACTTCTCCCCCTTTGGCATCTAGACACCAAAAAAGGAGAGAAAGAGAGCGATTCTATCGCAGCCCGAAGAACTACTCATCATCATCCGTCTCCTCGTCATCGTTGTCGTCCTCCTCCTCGCTTTCATCTTCATCAACTTGAGTTTGGGAAGGCGAGACATGCCTGACTTGATCTTCATCACTGTCACTCTCAAAAGGATCTTCAAGAACTGACGATGGCGTGGCACCCGGGTATCGTCAAGGAGGACAAAGTCAGTGCTCTGGACATAGGGTGGGCCAGGCTGACTACTCGGAGTCCAACTTCTACACGGGGGTGCCTCACCAACTTGGAGTACAAGACACGGGTTAATACCTGCCCGGCATATACCCGGGTGGCAGTTGTAACCGATTAGGAAACATATCTGTAAGCCGATTCGGACTCTTACAACCCTACCCCGGTCGTCTATATAAGGCGGGGAGGGATCCCTAGATCGGCAGAGAGCATTAGATTACTCCAGAGGAGAGCTTTTACAGCGATTCTCATAGCATAGACCCATACCTTCATATGGAATACGATCAATACAATCCACCAACATAGGACGTAGGGTATTACCTCTTTCCGAGGGCCCAAACCTATCTAAAACATTGTGTCCCGTGTGCACCCATCTAGATCTTCTATGCTCACACCTCCTCGTATTGATTATTGCCGAATATAAACCCCGACAGTTGGCGCGCCAGGTAGGGGCTGTGCGCATAGATCCATCAGAACAGATCTAGATGAGTTTCTTCAGCAACAACGGTGGCTTCGTTTCAGGCAGCATCATGCGACTTGCTTCCCTGAACGTTGTCCCTGGTCCAGGCCTGCTTTTCCGATTTGGAAAACTGGACTTCATCGCCGATCAGATCGACAAGCTTCACCTCTGCGACTCGGCTTTCCGCCGATCATCGGAGGCTTCACCAACATCTTCACTCGGACTTGCCCTTGAGTCCACGCCTTCGACGCCCCTCACCAACAATGAGGTTGCGCCAAAGTCGGATCCACTGCTCGAAAATGGGTTCCCACCCGGGCAGGGATCCTGACTGGTTGGTGCAATCGACTCTCTCCTACCTGTCCTCGAGTATAACTCGGACGACTTCGAGAGCTCGGAAAGCTATCGTCCTTCTCGGGAAGTCTTCATGGCCAGCCCGGACATACCGGTCAACAACGACGATCGGCTCGTCCCCATCGAAGAACAGACCCCCGAGCAGCTAGCGGCCACTCGACTCCGCCTTATAGCCAAGGAGGAGGAATTGGCCCAACAGCTAACCGCGTTGGCTCGCCATTGTAGAGAAAGAGAATGCAATGAAGACATACGGGATCGCGGACGCCAGGTCCATAACGCACTCCACATGTGTGAAACGGACGGCGTCCCGATATTTCCGCTTCCCAGTCACAACATCATCGCTGCTTCGGTGGCGGCACGTGCCATCAACATTCCTAAAGGCACGCCAGGCCGTGATGAACTTCGGCGGCTCCAGATCCTAGTAGAGGAAGCAGCCCTTCAGCAGGCCGAGATTTCTGAGAACCGTGCGGATTCCTCGGCGAGTGCTAGGAGTCGGCGTGTTTCCCCTCTGGGAAACCCACAAGCCGCGGAGCGTCATCATGCCAACCCCGAGCGTCATCACCCCGCCGGGTCGGTTCTCAACTGACTCGGACCAAATCGTGACGCGCAAGGGACTATTGTCACAAGAAACCGCGCTTGACAAGGCATGGACAAAAATGCTCACCCTGCCGGATCGGCACGCAATCAACTCGGGCTGGACCGCGACGCGCGGGACATCCTTGATTCCAAACGCGACGCTCGCTGAGACGCAGGGAGCGACAACCGCAGCAGTCGTTATGGTGACAGTAGCGACCGCAGCGCTACAAGCCGGCGCAGCTCTCCAGCTCCTTCCGGCATGGCCTATGTAGACCCAAAGGCGTTCGGATCCCGCATCCGCGATGCCGTCTTCCCGTCGCGGTTTCGAGTTACCGGGATCGACAAGTATACAGGTGAGACTCGGCCAGACATATGGCTGGCTGACTACCACACAGCATGCAGGACCAGTGGCGGCAATGACTATGTTGTGATTCACTACTGCCCCTGTTTCTAGCCGACTTAGCTCGAGCCTGGTCACCAGCTTGCCTCAAGGTTGCATTCAATCATGGACCGACCTTGAGACCCTCTTTGTGAGCAACTTCCAGGGTACCTACAACAGGCCCGGGAACACGTGGGATCTCCACAGTTGTACCCAAGAGGAGGGCGAAACTCTCATAGAGTACATCCAACGCTTCTCCAAGAAGAAGAACTATCTGCCTGAGGTTCAAGAAGGCGACGTCATCACTGCCTTCTCCAAAGGTTTTCAAAGCACCGACCTCATCCACAAAATCACGCGTAAGAACCCTCAAACTACGCACGAACTCTTCGACATCGCCAACAACTTCGCCACTGGTGAAGAAGCCATCCGCAGCGCGAACAAGGAAGATAAGGGAAAAGGCAAAGCTGCGAGTCCCCAAGGGAAAAGACCATCCCCAATCATCTAAGAAGAAACACAGGAAGCGCAAGAGCGAAGACTTCGATGCCGCAGCCAAGCGCACCTCGCAGCGACACCCTCAGCGTGGCAACGCAACTTTTGAGGAGATGATGAGTCGGCCGTGTCACTTTCACGGACCAAAATCTAATCATGTCACGCGTGACTGCAATTTCTTGAAAAATCTGAACAAGCCTTTCGTCTCCAACCGGAGCAAAAAAGATCCTCCTCCTTAGGAAGATGACGAGTTCCCAAAGGAGACCGCGTGCCTCATGATCTTCGGCGGTCCCAACGGATACGAATCCGAACGATGCCAGAAGATCACAGACCGTGAAGTCAACGCAGCCGAGCCGGCTGTACCTCAGTACCTCCGGTGGTCCGAGTCTATAATCTCCTTTGGCCTCTCGGACCACCCCAACTACATACCTGTCAGCGGAGTGGGGCCCAGGGTCCCCCGAACTGCCGGCGGAGGCCAATCAGATGCCGCGGAGCGAGACACGTGGCGGCCAGGGTCGGTGTAGGCCCCGTCCCAACTGTCAAGTGGATCCGGCGGTCAAGCCCAGGCGCTCGGGGGCCTTCCTCGGGCGTTGCATCCGCGCGAGTAACCAGAAAAGGCCTTGGGCTCCCGAGAGTCCAAGGCTCAGGAATCAAGGGAGCGCTCGGGCCCCCTCTCCCGAGCGCCCGGCGTCCCAAGGGGTGTGGGGCCCAGGGTAGTGCTCGGGATGCTCCCCGAGCACTCCTCCTGGAGCTCCCCCCGTAAGGTACCCCGAGCGGCCCTCCAACGAGTGCTCCCCGAGCGCTCGAGGCCGCTCGGGGGCAGCCTGGGACAGCTGGCGTCCCTCCCAGTGAAGGAACTGCTCGGGGCCGAAGTGCTCGGGGGTTGTCGTGTCCCCCCCGTGGGGCCCTCCTCCGGGCACGTCATCGAGCGGTTAGCTTCCCCAACAAGCTTCAGCCCTGGCAGAGGCATTTAATACCCGTCATTTCGACAAAGAAATTCTAAGCTCTGTGAGGGCATGATGACGGTCAGGTCGGGCCCCATCCGCTCAGACGAAAGCCCCGTTGGCTATCGCCCCTGCCGAGAGGTGGGCCCGATTGGCAGGTCTGTTGACCGACCGGGCGCGCCGCACCGCACGCCCCTGTCGCTGTCAACCTTTTTGCCCCTTGGGTCGCGTCACCACGCGCTCCGGTGCGCGGGTTTGGTCGCTGACACTTGGGGCCCAGGAGCAGGTGTCTCACCGACTCTGTCAAAAGAAGCCCCGTAAGTCTTCGTTCGCGGGACCCACCGGGCATAAAGGTGTCAGAATCCCAGTTCCAAGGCGCAACGGGGAGACGTCCGGCACGGAAGTCCGTGCTACGCATTAAATGTAAGGCGTGGGCAGCCCTGTAGTGCCCACGTCGTCAGCAGTACCCTCCGGCCACTGTGGTAAACCCCGAGTATATAAGGGGAGAGCCGAGGCCATGCAAAGGGTGAGACAATTCTAGGTTAAACCTTTCGTTAGACTCTCTTTCGGAAGAACTCTAGGGTTAGATCTCTTAGAGAAGAACTCCCCCTGTAAGAAAAAAGCCTTTGTAATCTTCCGCAGATCAATACACACACACAAAAGCAGGACGTATGGTTTTACACCTTCGAGGTGGCCTGAACCTGGGTAAATCCTTTGCGTCTCCTGCATCAGACCCTCCTCTCCAAAAACCATCACCGGCTCACAAAAGAACTCCTACTGTGCCCCCGGTCGAATCCCAAAGGGGGTCCAACCGGACAACCGCTAGAGGCGTCTCTACGCCGACAATACCTCACTCGGGCAGGTTCCCCTTGGTGGTTGACCCAATCGTCATGGCGTTCGCCTCACCAAGGTCCTCATGGATGGAGGGAGTGGTCTGAATATCCTCTACAAGCTTGACAATGAAGATTCCCTCCAGTCGGAAATCAAGCCTATCGGTGCTCCCCTTCCACGGAGTCGTCCCTGGGCAAGATGGCAAGTCCACTCGGGCAAATCAGCTTGCCCGTCACTTTCGGCACTCCAGACAACTTCCGGACCGAGTCCCTCACCTTCGAGGTCGTCGACTTCTCAGGCTCGTATCACGCCATCCTGGGACGTCCCTGCTACGCCAAATTCATGGCTGTTCCCAGCTATGTCTACTTGACGCTTAAAATGCTGGGTCCCCACGGGATAATAACGGTGCAAAGCAGCTTCCAGCACGCTTACGCGTGTGACCTGGAAAACTGTAACCTTGCCGCGGCCCAAATCGCTGCAGCCGAGCTTGACAACCTCAAGTCGGCCGTGGTCGAGGAAGCACCCCCGACTAAAAAAGCTTTCAACAGCGACATCTTTCCAGTCAGCGAAGGACACCAAGGCAATCCAGCTCGATCCGGAAGACCCCTCCAAGACGACGCAGATCGGGACTGCGCTCAGCGACAAATAGGAAAACGCGCTCGTCAGCTTCCTTCGTGATAACCGGGACATCTTTGCATGGACATCTTCGGACATGCCGGGAGTCCCGAGGGAGGCTGCTCGAGCACTCTTTGAAACGTCCGGCCGCGACGCTAAGCCGGTCAAACAGCGCCTGTGCTGCTTTGCTGAGGATAGGCGTAGGGCAATAGGAGAAGAGATAGCCAAGCTGCTATCAGCTGGTTTTATAAAAGAAGTGTATCATCCCGACTGGTTAGCGAACCCAGTCCTTGTTCGCAAAAGAATGGAAAATGGAGAATGTGCGTTGATTACACGAGTCTCAACAAAGCATGTCCCAAAGATCCTTTCACACTACCTCACATCGACCAAGTGATCGACTCCACGGCCGGTTGCGAGATTTTATGTTTTCTTGACGCATACTCGGGCTACCCTCAGATCAAGATGAAGGAAGATGATGAAATCAAAACTTCGTTCATCACCCCATTCGGGCCTTCTGCTACGTCTCCATGCCTTTCGCCTCAAGAACGCCGGCGCTACGTACCAACGGTGCATGCAGCGCTGCCTTCAAGAACAGATCGGCAGGAACGTGCAAGCCTACGTCGATGATGTGGTGGTCAAGTCCGAGAAAAAAGAAGATCTCCTAACCGACTTAGGGGAAACCTTCTCCAACCTTAGGTGCTTCAGCATGAAACTCAACCCGGAAAAGTGCGTGTTTCGGAGTACCTTCGGGAAAGTTACTCGGTTTCATCGTTTCCGAACGAGGGATCGAGATTAACCCGGAGAAGATCGACGCCATCATCAGAATGGGTCCACCGAAAAAGCCTCAAGGATGTCCAACGGCTCACCAGGTGCATGGCGGCTCTCAGCCGATTCATCTCCCGACTCGGCGAAAAAGCCCTGCCCCTCTACAAGCTAATGAAGAAGTCGGACACCTTCACTTGGACACCTGAAGCTCAAGACGCTCTCGACGGGTTGAAGAAATTCTTGACCACACCCCCAGTGCTGGTCTCCCCAATGCCCGATGAACCGCTGCTCCTCTATATTGTAGCAACTACCCAGGTGGCCAGTACCGTCTTGGTCGTCGAACGCTCCGAGCCCGGCCATATCCAAAAGGTTCAGCGCCCGTGTACTTCATCAGCGAAGTGTTGTCTGAGTCCAAGGCAAGGTACCCACAAATACAGAAGATCATCTACGCGGTGTTCGTAACATCTCGGAAGCTAGTCCACTACTTTCCAGGAGCACCCGATTACGGTGGTCAGTTCCTTCCCGATCACAGACGTCATCAACAACCGCGATGCCACAGGAAGGATCGCTAAATGGGCAATGAAACTAATGGCATTCAGCATAGTTTAGGCCCCCCGCACGGCCATCAAGTCTCAGGCTCTTGCCGACTTCATGGCCGAATGGACAGAAGTCCAGTCTCCGCCCTCTATCGTCGACCTCGAACATTGGACTTCTACTTCGACGGCTCGCTAATGCTTTAGGGGCGGGGGCTGGCATAGTGCTCATCTCCCCGAAAGGAGAACGTTTCAAATATGTGCTGCAGATCCACTTCCCGGCGTCCAACAATGTCGCCGAATATGAAGCTTTGCTACATGGCCTACGCATTGCGAACTCACTCGGGATCCGTCGGCTTCTCGCCCGCGGAGACTCCGAACTGGTAGTCAGGCAGTCATGAAAGACTGGTCATGCAGAGACCCGACCATGGAAGCCTACTGCCAAGAGGTGCGCAAGCTTGAGGCCAAGTTCGACGGCCTTGAAATCACGCATGTCCTTTCGCCGAGACAACGAAGCTGCAGACGCACTCGCCAAGCTGGGGTCCAGTCGAGATGTCATCCCGGCTGGAGTTTTCCTCTAGGAGTTGCATGTTCCTTCCATCAAAGCGGACACGGTGCCCGAGACCATCGAATCTCGTCCCTGACGAACCTGATAGCACTCAGCAGCCGCCTCACGAAGTTCTATCATCGATCCCGACTGGACAGCGCCCTTCCTCGACTACCTCCTTCGGGACACACTCCCACTGGATCAAACCGAGGCGCGGCGTCTTGCAAGGCGTGCTAAGGCCTATGTAGTGATCAACGGCGACCTGTACAAGAAGAGCATCTTCGGAATTCTTCAGCGATGCATACCTCAAGAACAGGGGAAGCAACTACTGCAGGATATTCACTCGGGAATCTGTGGGCATCATGCGGTGCCGAAGTCGTTAGTCGGTAAAGCCTTCCGACAAGGTTTTTACTGGCCGACTGCCGTCTCTGATGCTGAGCACATCGTGCGCACTTGCGAGGGATGCCAGTATTTCATCCGGCAGACACACTTGCCGGCCCAAGCTCTTCAAACCATCCCGATAACATGGCCTTTTCGCCGTTTGGGGCCTAGACATGGTTGGTCCCCTCAAAAAGGCTCCCGGGGGCTACACACACCTCTTCGTCGCTGTCGACAAGTTCACCAAGTGGATTGAAGCCAAGCCAGTAGCCACGATTACTGCCGAGAGAGCCGTCGAGTTCTTTCTTGGACATCGTCTACCGTTTCGGCGTCCCCAACAATATCATCACGGACAATGGCACTTAGTTCACCGGCGGCACCTTCCTCTGATTCTGCGACGATTACAACATTAGCCTCAACTTCGCGGCCGTGGCACACCCACGCACGAATGGGCAGGTTGAGCGTTCCAATGGTCTTATTATGCAAGGCATCAAATCTCAGATCTTCCAACGCCTAAAGAAGTTCGCGGGTAAGTGGGCAGCCGAGTTACCTTCGGTACTCTGGAGCCTCGGACTACCCCAACCGGTCAGCCAAGATACACCCCGTTCTTCATGGTCTACGGAGCCGAGGCCGTATTGCCGACTGACTTGGACTACGGGTTCCCGCGCACTCGCGCCTATGACGAAGACCAGTTGGAGGAAGCAAGACAGGACGACATTGATCAGCTTGAGGAAGCAAGAGAAGTCGCTTTACTTTCGGTCGGCCAAGTACCAACAGGGCTTACGGTGCTATCACAGCCGACACGTCCGTGGGCGCGCATTCAACATTGGCGACTTGGTTCTGCGCGAGTCTAGTCCAGCAAAGACATGCATAAACTCTCCCCACCATGGGAAGACCCGTACGTGATCGCCGAAGTGCTACGCCCGGGAGCTTACCGACTAAATGACAGCAACGGCAACGTCATCACCAATGCATGGAACATTGAATAGCTACGTCATTTCTATGCTTAAAACTTTGTACTTTGATATTTTGGACAAACAGGAATAAATATTTTCTCGCTCCACGTGAAACAATTCTCAGAGTTCCCGACTGACTCACTATGCAAGCTCCTGGCCACGCATAGTAGCCACTCGGCTCTTCCTCCCTCTGGGATGCGCCCAGTCGCACTCGGTCTTTTCATCGAACAAACTATTTCAGTACTGTGTACATAATCCAATGTTAACTCTTCGCTCTCGATCGCCGGTTTACGCCACAACCCTACGCTACACGGGACACAGCCCACGGCTAATCTCTACGCAAAGGGGGCTATAACGGGTCGGCAAGAGCACACACAACGGATTAACATACACAGGAACGAATCTTTTGCGAATGAAATCGATAAACTTAAAAACAAGTTTCATTACAAAACATGCATAACAAAATATTCACTCGGCTTTCGCGAGCAGCTAACCTACTTGTTTCCAACTACTTGTTCCTACAGCCCAGAGCGGTCGACAAGGGACTTCGCCGTGGCTTCTACCTCGTCCATCAACCCGGGCACGGCTTCGTCGGGAACATCCGCGGCATACCCCTCGCTGATTGCTCCCATATCAAGCAACGGGTAGTAGGGACTTAGCCACAGCGAGAGACAGCACGGCTCCGGTCTTTGTGGCCTCCTTCTCCAGCACCTTTGCCTGATCGGGAGCTCGTCGCAGTCGCTCCGCGATCACATCTGCGTGCTCCGGGACCGGCTCGTCTTCCCACAAGACGCTACAGGCTATTCGACCAGCTGCCTTCAACGACTCTGCCGAGTCGCTGACTTCCTGGAGCTGGATCTAGAAAGCTGCCAGTATAAGGCAAAGGAGTTAGTGGAGCACTCGCTAGACTCCGACTAACCAAAACCCGAGGAGACTTGTTCTCTTTATGGTGTAATCGTTTAGCATTTCATGGGTTCTCTTTTTTTTCCTAAAGAAGGCATCATGGGTATCTGAAAAGCACTTCTATTTTGACCTTCTAAAATGGTGGGGAAGAACGGCCCCAACCTCCATGCACGGGAAGAGGTCGCTGCTCATCATCCTTCTGCTTTGCGCGCGAGCGCACTCGTCTCTTTGACCGGGGATCTTGTTTTCCTGTACATGCGTAGCTGCTAGATTTTAGGGAAGATCGAAGTGAATGAGATGAGGCGCTAACAAAACAGAGCTTCATTCAGAATTTTTGGGTTGGGCCTAAAAATTTCATACCGGGCGAATAGAATAGTTGGCCTCTTCAGTTGCAAGTTCCACTCTTCCAGCATGTACCGGGCAATTCTGTGTGCATCATACTCAACCAATCATGTGTACCGATCCTTCGCAACAAATAAAAACATGTTTACCGCCTAACTTGAAAGTTGAAAGTGACCATTGCCTTTTCGTTTGCATCGAGATTATCTTCGGGGGAACACACAGGCACTTCCAAACACTAACATAGTTAAGCTAAAGTGTCGCCATTCAATTTCCAGTCCCCCAACAAGGCCATAGTTAAGCTAAAGAAGTTGTTTTTGATGACCACCTGCATATGCCAGGAAAACGGAATTTTAGCCCCTGAGCTACAGTGAGCTTGTTATTTTCAAAATTCCAAAAAGTGCATTTATAAGTTCAAGATTTAAAAAGTGACTGACTTTGTCGAGTGGTCTGCTCCTCAGGTATGCTTCAATAAACCACGAGTTTCGGATTTAGATATGAGGCTTGTGTCTCCTCACTTGCGGTTAGGGCCGTATGGTGTGTCCGCTCCTTGCTTTCTCGTGGTGTCGTAGACTTCCTCCGGTTGGCCGGAGCTGCCGGAGGGTTGATTTGCAGTTGCCTTCTTCCTCTGGAATCTCGGGGCCTGTTGAGGAAATAAGGCAAATCCATGCCACCTAGACTAGGTCTTCAGATGCCAATGGTGGCGTGGGCAACTCTTGTCCGCAGATTTGTCTCCTTAGGGGAGATCACTTGTGCCGATGCTTACAACAAGGAGGCTGCAACTCCTGTGGCGACCAAGAGTGCACACGGAGCTTCATGATATCAATATTCATGCACCGTACACGATGAAATTAGCTTCCGATGGAGAATACACCTACGTCGCAGCTCTAGCTTTATTCGGTTGCTCGTCAAAGGCAGGTGTGAGGATCTTTGTCGTTGATCCTTAGATGTGATGGAGCTTGCGATGCATACTGAGCTCAGTGGCACGTATAACAGATCTACGGCTTAGTCATTCTCAACCTCAATTGCATATTGTTATCGTTGTCGAAAACGATTTAGAGAGAGGGGTATTTGTCGAACACGGACGAAATATCGAGAGCGTCAAATAAATAAAATAGTGTGTACGACGACCACAATGCCAAGCGTCGAACACTAACACAATTGGGACGATGATGTTTTTTAACTGAGTTCGGTCTCAATGAAGCATAATCCTGTAAAGAGGCACAAATTTGGTTCCTCGTATTCATGCAGAGGATGGCGTTGTTGGACACGGATTTAGGGTACTCTCGTGCCTTACAACCGCGTCGTTTGTGACGAGAGGATCTCCCCGAAGAACTCCAACCACATCTAGGAGAGATGAGAGCTATTATTCCTTGTGAGATATGAATTACAAATAACCTATAGGGTACCTTTTACATGTCAAGAGTGGGGACAAATGACCCCCATACTCTTGGTTGGATGAAAGAGGTATGACTAGTTTAGACTTATTTAGTCTATAGACTAAGAGTATGAAAAGTAAAAGCTTGGCGCATGATCTATCGTGAACCATGGGCTCGATGGATCACTTGCTCTTTATGAATTTCTTTGGATTTGAGCTAGCCGTTGACTTGAATTTTGATTTCTTATTCTTCTCTATCATTTTCTCCTTCAATCTTTAAATTCCTGGATGCGACGAGAGTATCGTTGAAGTGAAGCCACCTTATCGGTATCTCATGCTTACACCACATATGACAGAAAGATCGCTGAGAGAGCCACCGAAAAACAACTGAAGCGCACAATTGAGGCCCTCAAAGATGACGGTTGTCGTTTTGCCGGAGTTCTCAATCTATCGAGCCGATGCCTTCACGGACTACGGTGTTCTTTTTGTGCTCGATCTTATGTTACAAGTGTGTGGTTTTGCATAGCCCTGTTTAGTTATGTTGTTCAAAGCTTTGACCCTCAAACCTGGTTACTTAATGAATATCTCTTACTAATTGCTTTCGAGAATGAAGTGATTATCCTTGAGCACACAAACGAATAATCCATATTGCAGGGGTACCATTGCAGTTCGTTACACTAGTAACGTAGATATCCAAGAAGAAGAAAAAGGAAATAACTAGAAGTGGTAATTACGCCTTGCGCAGGTGACATTTGAAAGCACGGAAATTATTTTTTACGGTCAATCGTTGCCACTGTCGATTCCGACCGTTCCATTTTATCTTATATCATCTTGTCCGGCCCTTCCTCCACTTCTCTCATCTGTTTGCCCTTTCCTCATTTTTTTTCTTGTTTCTTCAAGATGTGTCTCTCCCTCTCCCGACCCGCTCTCTCTTAGATGCAAGGCACCACCACCCCGCACATGGGGTGTCGCCACCTTTGGGTGCACATGGCTGTTGGTCGTGGGCCAGCATGCCTCCGCCAGTGACGGTACAGGCGACCTCCTCGCCTAGCTCCACGCTCCCCCACAACCTCCTGTACGCGCCACCTACGAGGGAGCGCCGCCACCGCCCGGAGCAGCTCGCTAGTGGCTGGCTCTCTGCTAGATGTAGCAGCCTCGCCTCTGGCCCCTTTGCCGGTAGCCGTGCCGCCTCCCACCTTCCCCACCAAGGCCATGCCGTTGGGATCTCGCCGCCACGCCATGGCCGGTGGCCGCTGCCTTCATGTGCGGTCGCCGCCTCCGCCGGTCGTGTCCTCTAGTGCCGCTGGTGCCGAAGAAGGGAGGATGCCTCTTTGTCCCCGTCTAGGGGTGCCATGGACTGATGGTTGCTGCCACATCGGTGTTTTCTTAAGGTGACATTGTTTCTTTTAAGAGGCGTTGGAAGCTCTGATTTGTTCAACAGGAATCTCCAATTGCTATTTCTACTATTTGATTTGGTAGGAGTTGAAAGCTCCAATGTGCTTAGTAGAAAACTTAAATATTCTTGTAGAAGTTGAAAGTCTCAGTTTGCTAGAGTATAAAGTTAGAATGTCTTCTATAGAAAGACAATGAACAAGTTGGAACTCCAATGTGCTTAGTAGAAAGTTTGTTTCGTTCTTCTAGAAAGCTAAGGCATTATGGAGTTGAAAGCTTTTTCAATTTTTAGTTGGAAGTTGTATGAGTTTTGGTTGAAATTTTTTTTTAGATCATCGGTGGTGCTTCCGGTGATATGAAAGGGGAAGAAAAAAGAAAAGAAAAAATAAATAGTATTGTACATTCTAGGTCCTCAAACTATTTAAGGGGTGTCACGTAGGTCCTCGAACTCTGAAAATCGTCATCTAGGTCCGTGAAGTTCAATAAGTGTGCCATCCAGGTCCAAAACGTGTCCGACCCCGTTTGACCGGCCACCTGGCGCCGTTTTCCGTTGCCACGTCGGACAGGGGCCCCGCACGGTAACGGCCGTCGATGGAAATATGCGAAAACACCCCTTAAAATTTATGGAGCTCATTAATTGCACTGTTAGACATTAATAACAGTAATTAAGTTGTCTGATTAGCATTAATTATAGTAATTAATCTGTCGGTTTAGCACTAATTATGCTTTAACAATTAATGACCGGGCATTAGTCTTAAATATGCCCTAACAGGCTAATTAGGGGGGATTAATGCCCCAACTGTCCGGTCGGGGCCGGCCGTTGGGCTCGGCCGACCGGTGGCTTGGCCGGCAGGGGCGCCGCTAGGGGCGGCGGAAGAGGAGCGGCGGCGCGGCGATGCTTACCGGCACGGCAAGATGGGGAGGCAGCCGGGCGAGGAGAAGGGAGCGGTGGCCGGGACGGTTGGCGGCGGAAGAGGAGCGGCGGCGCGGCGATGCTTACCGGCGCGGCGAGATGGGGAGGCAGCCGGGCGAGGAGAAGGGAGCGGTGGCCGGGGCGGTTGGCGTGGAGGCGAGGCCGTCGGGGTGGCGAAGCTCGGTGGCGGGGGCGGGGCTCCGAGGGCGGCAACGAGGAGGCGGGGCAGCGACGGGCCGGGGCAGCGGGGCCCGGGACCCGGGGCAGCAAGGCGATGGCGCGGGGAAGCAAGCTCCGAGGCGGTGGCAAGAATGGCGGGGCGAAGCAAGAGGAGCTTGGGGCGGCGAAGCTTGGCGACGTAGACGGGGTAGACGACGGCGACGTCGGGCGGTGGCTTCGACTCCGGTGGCGACGGGGTGGCCGGGGCGGCGACGAGCTCCAGGATGGCCGAGGCGGGGAAGCTCGGCGAAGGGGAAGGCAAGGCCGAGGTGGCTCGGGTCGGTGGTGTGGCCGGGGTGGCACCGGCGACGAGGGCAACGAGCTGGTACCGGACGAGGCGGTGGCCGGAGCAGAGGTGAGCGACGGCGAGACCAAGGTGGCGGGGAGAGCTCCGGGAGCGAGCAGAGCAGAGGGAGAGATGAAGGGCGCCGCCGTGAGAGAGATCGGGAGAGAAGGAGAAGACAGAGAGGAGTGGGGAATAGCGACCTGGAATGAGACAGTGGTGTTTTCGCATATTTCCATCAACGGCCGTTACCCCTGTCCGACGTGACAACGGAAAACGGCGCCAGGTGGCCGGTCAAACGGGGTCGGACACGTTTTGGACCTGGATGGCACACTTATTGAACTTCACGGACCTAGATGACGATTTTCAGAGTTCGAGGACCTACGTGACACCCCTTAAATAGTTTGAGGACTTAGAACGTACAATACTCAAAAATAAAAGAGGCCTGTCGGAACGGTCTTGCCGGAACTGACCGCTTCGCTCGGAGCACGGCAGGCAGCCGTAGATTACGGACCCCCTTGAAAGCAACGCACCGGGTGAACTCGCATCTTCAGTTGACGATTCCATTCTCGTCAGCGTTTTTCCACCGTCTCAGAAGGTGCAGCAACGCTGTTCTCGACTCCCCGGCGTGATCGCTCAGCGCCTCCTCCGCCCGCTGCATGGCCGACCGCGTCCGCTGCCGAAGCTCCCTCCCTCCGTCGGACTCCATCAGCCACCTCACCTTCGCTGCCACCTCCTCGGCTTCCACCATTTCTCTATCGTACCCTTCCATGGCCACGGCCAGCCGCATTTCCTCGACCAAGAACACCGTGTTCATGCGCTGCTCCGCGTACAGAGGCCACGCCAGCATCGGCACGCCCGCCATGACCGCCTCCAGCACCGAGTTCCAACCGCAGTGCGTCACGAACCCGCCCACCGCGCCGTGGGCCAGTACTTCCCGCTGCGGCGCCCACGACATGACCACCAGCCCCCAGTCCTTGGTCCGGTGCAGGAAGCCTTCCGGAAAGAGCACGTCCAGGTCGTCGTCCGGCTGGTGCTCGTCGCCAGGCGGGCGCCGCACGACCCACAAGAACCGTTGCCCGCTCATCTCCAACCCGTGCGCCACCTGCTTGGTCTGCTCCGCGCTGAACCGGCCCAGGCTGCCGAAACAGAGGAATATCACACTTGCCTTGGGCTGGTCGTCGAGCCACGCTAAGCACTCGTGGCGCTTTGGGCCAACCTCCTCGGGCTTATTCAGTGGCCCTATGCAGTACAATGGCGGTGTTCGAAGCCCGGGCAGCGTGCAGAGGCCGGAGACGATGGCGTCGGTGGCGCGCGGCTCCAAGGAGCGGCAGCTGTTTACAATAACGCCCTGGGAGTTGCACAGCTTCTCCGACAAGTCCAGGAAGAGCCTATAGCTCAAGCTGTTGCGGTCCAGGACAGCCGCGGCGAGGTGATCTGCCGGTATCGGGGGCAGGCCCGGGGCGTGCACAGGGTCGCCGCCGAGGTCTCGGAAGCTCAGAGTGGTCTGCCTATGGATGACTGGCTGGTAGAGACAGAAGGCGACGCTGGCGATGCAAGTGGCGAAGAAGAAGTACGTCGGGATGCCGAGCTCGGCGCCGACATCGAGGGCGCTGCTGCAGAAGAAGTCGATGACGAGCACGGCCGGGGAGGCGGACCGGAGGAAGTCACGGAGGTTGGGGTTGGAGGCGCGCGCGAGCTCGAATACCTTCGCCACGTGATCATCGGCGGGCTGCACGTCGGAGGGGAGCACGACACGCGGGAGGAGGTGGAAGGACAGCGACGGGTTGGCTGCCGCGACGTCTGCGAGGAACGAGCCGCCGCCGTGATCATCAGCTTGCCCGCCGAGGACGATGGTGACCTCGAGGCCGCGCGCCGCGAGTAGCTTGCCGAGCTCCACCGTGGGGACCAGGTTGCCCGTCGCCGGCGGGGCGTAGATGACCACCGGCTTCTTTGGCTTGTCGACGTCATGGCTACCGTTTGGGGTTCTCATTCTGGGATATGTGCGATGGGAGAAGTGTGGGAGATCGGCAGCTGCAGCCTGCCAGCACGAGCGAGAAGACGGTGGAAATTATTGCGTTGGACCTGACTGCTCTAACTCTGAGCGCCGTGCTGCTTCCGCCGAGTGAACCGAGTGATATTAGTACATGCAGTGCGCTTCTTCTGGAGCCGCAAGTCATACCTAACCAGTAACAAACCTAGGTACGTGCCGTGGCAAATCTAGAGGCCGGTCAAACAAACCAGTGGACGTTATTTTTCTGGTTTTCCATTTAGTAAATGATAAGGAGCAATTCGTATGGATGAAAATTTGCTGGCATGCTAGCTGTGCCTCGTTGAAATGGAGAAACAAACACAGACACGTCTGTAGTGTGCCGCTGAGGTGGACATAGTTATGTTTGGGCGGTTGGGCCGCCCCCGGTGCGTGTGAGGTTGGATGATGCGGTTGGCCGGGCCGTAGGAAGTTGATGGAATTAAATTCCTGTTTGCTCGAAGCTGGAAGCCCAAAGGAATGGTGAATAGACCTGCTGTTCACTCTGGCTGATGGGACGCGTGCAGCTCGGACCTCGTCTCCATTATCGGTTCCTGCTGCGTCACCAACCTTATCGGGCTTGCGGACAGGGCCTCCTTTGCCGGTATCTCCTTCTGTAGGTGGTACCAGGACACTCACAAGTTGCCGCAATAGCTCTTGACGGGCGTCCTCCCCATCAGCCGGATCACAAGCTACCTAGACAGAAGTCCAGACCGACCCCTTTAGTTGCCGGGGCAGGCGTGAATGGGCAAGATGGTCTTCGGTGCAGCGTGCAATAGAATGTGGTGCTGAATTCGAATCGGATGGTGGCTGCAGATGAGGACGTGATGACTCGGGCGATGCGGCGGGCGGCGATTAAGAATTTGGATGCTTCTTTACCAGCCTAGCCAGTGGCTCTGGGCAACAGCAGCTCCTGCCGTTCGACGACACGTCCTCAAATTTCTGCACCAGGTGCTCCTGCTTCTTCTAAAACTACTGCTATTCCGTTATCTTCTGCTAGTATTATTTCTACTGTTGGCAAACTTGGGGTTAAACTGGGTTCTAGTCGCAATGAAATAGACTTCTCTATTAATTCTTTGAAGCACATAGCAGTAGACAAGAACAAAGCTCCTAAATCTGCTGGGGGTCATATTGATTCTGTTTTGGAGGATTCTGATAATAGTGAGTGGGATGAGGAGGTTCACCATGATGGACCTCTGCTCTCCCATTTGGTTAATGAAATTTCTGAGGTCAACTTGGATGAGCGAGAGCTGGGTTACATGGTTTGTGACCTTTTGGCTACTCCTAGGAAATCCAAGTCTCATTCTTCTAGTAAGAAAAGTCGGGTACTTCGGCTACCCAAAAAGATTAAGCAAAATAACATAAAGAATAATTGTTCCAAATGAGAGGAATTTTTTGGAATAGCAGAGGTCTTCATGACTTGGCTAAATAGCGCTATATTGCCGATTGTGTTAGGGATCATCAATTAGACTTTGTGGCCATTCTTGAGACCGGGAAAAAGGACCTCCACTCTAACACTTGTAAGCGCTTGTCTGGTGGATCGGCTTTTCTGTGGCATTGCCTCCCACCTCGGGGACATTCTGGGGGTATTCTTTTAGGCATTCACTCGGTCACAATTGATGTTTTGGATATTTCAGATGGCGACTTCTTCATCAAGTTTGATCTTCGGAATAAAGTTGATAATTTTATTTGGAGTCTCATAGCTGTGTATGGAGCTGCTCAGGACAATCTTAAGGCATCCTTTCTAGCATAGCTTGTGTGGGCTTGTCACAGTAATCCCTATCCCCTGTTGATCGAGGGAGATTTCAATATAATGTGTTTTAAGGAAGATAAAAATAAACACAATTTCGATAACCGTTGGCCATTCCTGTTCAATGCTGTTATTGATAGCCTTGACCTTCGGGAAATAGCTTTATCGGGGCGACAGTTAACTTGGGCAAATAACCTACAAAACCCAACTTTTGAAAAGTTAGATCGGGTTCTTATGACCACTGAGTGGGAACTTCACTTTCCTCTGGCAACAGTCCACGCATTAGACAGAACGGTGTCGGATCACACACCGCTCTTGTTGGATACTAGGTACGGCTACTCCTCAAGGTTATCATCGACCGTTCAAATTAGAATTGGGATGGTTTACTCGGGAGGGCTTTGTTGACCGCATCATTACGTTATGGAATCGACCAAGTTTCGGCCGATCTCTCACGCAAAAATAGAATAATAAATTGAGTTCCTTGCATAATCATCTTAGAGGTTGGGCTAATCACACTTCTGGTACGTACAAAAAGGAAAAAAACAAAATTACAACCTATTGTTGATGCTTTGGACATTGCGGCTGAAACTCGTGGTCTGTCTGACTCGGAGATTGCCTTGAAATGTCAATCAAATGCACACCTAGCTAGTTTGCTCCGTGAAGAGGAGCTGAAATGGTACCAACGGGCAAAAGTTCAAAATGTTCTTCGTGGGGATAACGATACAAAGTATTTCCATATGGTTGCTAATG
This sequence comes from Stipa capillata, assembly GCA_019208055.1. Taxonomy (NCBI): domain Eukaryota; kingdom Viridiplantae; phylum Streptophyta; class Magnoliopsida; order Poales; family Poaceae; genus Stipa; species Stipa capillata. The sequence goes on from JAGXJF010005261.1 coordinate 540,312, forward strand.
GCAAACATAGAAAACAATACATCTTCTCTCTTGCTCAGCACGAGAGTTTAATTGAAGGTACGGGGTCGCTGAAAACATATATCACCAAGTACTATAAAAACCTTTTTGGTCCGTCTGAGTCGAATTTCTTTTCAATGATGGAATCTCGAAATGCAGATATTACTCAAGTTTCGGCCATTGAGAATGAGTTCCTCACAACGCCCTTCACTGAACAAGAAGTGCGGGCGGCTGTTTTTGACATGGTGCCTAATAAAGCATCTGGCCCAGATGGCTTTCCTGCAGAATTCTACCAGGTTTTTTGGGATACTATCAAAGAAGATTTGATGAATTTATTTCATGATATGCATTCAGGTAGATTATTATTGTACAGTCTTAACTTTGGGATTATTACGCTTCTACCAAAGTTAAAATATGCCAATCGTATACAACAGTACCGACCAATTTGCCTTCTAAATGTCAGTTTCAAAATATTCACAAAAGTGGCTACTAATCGGCTGAATACTGTGGCGGATCATGTGGTTCGTCCCACGCAGACGGCTTTTATGCGAGGGTGTAACATCCTAGACGGTGTTGTCATTCTACATGAAACAATCCACGAGCTGCACCACAAACACAAAAGTGTCGTAATCTTCAAAATTGATTTCTAAAAAGCGTATGACAAAGTTAATTGGTCCTTTTTGTTACAAACGTTACGGATGAAGGGATTCTCATCCAAATGGATCACTTGGGTGGAGTCCTTTGTCTCAGGCGGTAGTGTTGCTATAAAAATTAATGATGATGTTGGTCCTTTTTTTCAACCGAAAAAAGGACTTCGACAGGGGGATTGTGGCGGATATGTTAGTTGTCCTCATTGATCGAGCAAAAGCGGACGGCCAAATCTGCGGGGTGGTGCCTCATCTAATTGATGGCAGTTTATCCATTTTACAGTACGCCGATGACACAATTCTTTTTATGGATCACAACCTGGAGCAAGCGCAGAACATGAAGCTGGTGCTCTGTGTTTTTCAGCAACTCTCTGGTCTCAAAATAAATTTCCATAAAAGTGAATTGTTTTGTTTTGGGGACGCCCAAGTGGCATCTCATCTTTATGCGGAGCTGTTCGATTGCAGGATAGGACAACTTCCACTGCGTTACCTTGGTATTCCGATTCATTATCGGAAGCTACGAAATGCAGACTGGCAAGAGGTTGACCAACGTTTTGAAAAAAGGTTTAGTGGCTGGAAAGGCAAATATCTTTCTTCCGGGGGCAGATTGATTTTGATTAACTCAGTTCTAAGCAACCTCCTATGTATATGATGTCCTTTTTCGCTATACCGCGAGGCATTCTTCAAAGGTTTGATTACTTCCGCTCCCGTTTTTTCTGGCAAAGTGATAACCACAAGAAAAAGTACCGTCTTGCAAAATGGAGTATTTTGTGTCACCCCAAAGAGCAGGGAGGTTTAGGAGTTATTGACCTCGAGGTCCAAAATATCTCTTTGCTCAGTAAGTGGCTTTTTAAGCTACTCACTGAAGATGGGGTTTGACAAACTGTTCTGCGTAACAAATATTTAGGATCCAAGCCGCTTTCACAAGCTAGTTGGAAGCCTAGGGATTCTCACTTCTGGGGAGGTCTAATGAAGGCCAAACGCCACTTCTTTAGGTTTGGTAGGTTCATACTCCGGGATGGGTCTCAAATCAGGTTTTGGGATGATTCATGGCTGGGCTCTACTCCACTCCAGGATCAGTACCCATGTTTATACAATGTTGTCCGTAATAAACACGTCACTGTGGCCGAGGTCCTGCAGACTTCTCCTCCTAATCTTGCTTTTCGTAGGGCTTTGATTGGTTCTAAGTTAACAGCTTAGAATGCACTGCTTCCTCGAGTGGACGGCATTGCATTGCAAGGTGACGGCGATGAGTTTCGGTGGAACTTAACCAAAGATGGAAAATTCTCGATGAAATCTCTATACCGTGCTTTTTTGCATACTGATGTTCCTAATCTAAATCGTCGGTTATGGAAATCACAGATACCATTAAAGATTAAAAATTTTCTTTGGTATCTTCGGCAGGGAGTCCTGTTGACGAAAGATAATCTAGCAAAGAGACAACGGCACGGCAGTCAGAAGTGTTGTTTTTGTTATAAATATGAGATGATTAACCATCTCTTTTTGAATGCCATTTTACTAGGTTCGTATGGTTCCTTATCCAGGTCGCTTTTGGCCTTTCTCCACCTCGCAGTAACTCTCATATGTTTGGTAGTTGGCTTCGGGGTATCCCGAAACTTTGGCAATCTATATGTTTATTCAGGGTGGCTGGGGCGTGTTGGTCCATATGGCTATGTAGAAATGATATGGTTTTTTGGGATACTATCAAAGAAGATTTGATGAATTTATTTCATGATATGCATTCGGGTAGATTATTGTTGTACAGTCTTAACTTTGGGATTATTACGCTTCTACCAAAGTTAAAATATGCCAATCGTATACAACAGTACCGACCAATTTGCCTTCTAAATGTCAGTTTCAAAATATTCACAAAAGTGGCTACTAATCGGTTGAATACTGTGGCGGATCATGTGGTTCGTCCCACGCAGACGGCTTTTATGCGAGGGTGTAACATCCTAGACGGTGTTATCATTCTACATGAAACAATCCATGAGCTGCACCACAAACACAAAAGTGCTGTAATCTTCAAAATTGATTTCGAAAAAGCGTATGACAAAGTTAATTGGTCCTTTTTGTTACAAACGTTACGGATGAAGGGATTCTCATCCAAATGGATCACTTGGGTGGAGTCCTTTGTCTCAGGCGGTAGTGTTGCTATAAAAATTAATGATGATGTTGGTCCTTTTTTTAACCAAAAAAGGACTTCGACAGGGGGATCATTTATCACCTCTTTTGTTCAATATTGTGGCGGATATGTTAGTTGTCCTCATTGATCGAGCAAAAGCGGACGGCCAAAACTGCGGGGTGGTGCCTCATCTAATTGATGGCGGTTTATCCATTTTACAGTACGCCGATGACACAATTCTTTTTATGGATCACAACCTAGAGCAAGCGCAGAACATGAAGCTGGTGCTCTGTGTTTTTCAGCAACTCTCTGGTCTCAAAATAAATTTCCATAAAAGTGAATTGTTTTGTTTTGGGGACGCCCAAGTGGCATCTCATCTTTATGCGGAGCTGTTCGGTTGCAGGATAGGACAACTTCCACTGCGTTACCTTGGTATTCCGATTCATTATCGGAAGCTACGAAATGCAGACTGGCAAGAGGTTGACCAACGTTTTGAAAAAAGGTTTAGTGGCTGGAAAGGCAAATATCTTTCTTCTGGGGGCAGATTGGTTTTGATTAACTCAGTTCTAAGCAACCTTCCTATGTATATGATGTCCTTTTTCGCTATACCACGAGGCATTCTTCAAAGGTTTGATTACTTCCGCTCCCTTTTTTTCTGGCAAAGTGATAACCACAAGAAAAAGTACCGTCTTGCAAAATGGAGTATTTTGTGTCACCCCAAAGAGCAGGGAGGTTTAGGAATTATTGACCTCGAGGTCCAAAATATCTCTTTGCTCAGTAAGTGGCTTTTTAAGCTACTCACTAAAGATGGGGTTTGGCAAACAGTTCTGCGTAACAAATATTTAGGACCTAA